>JAKSZU010000020.1:44312567-44869466 GCA_026018925.1 Tupaia tana | reverse complement strand
TCCATTCTCCTCTCAGGATCTTGGGCACGCACGCACACGCACACGCACACGACGTGAGTTTTAAGCCACCAGGTCTGGGATGCGAACCATGGTCGACTACGTGGGAGTCCAGCAACATAGCCATTATGCTAACTGCTGGTTCCCTCAAACAAATTTTTTTAATTAAAAGAGAAAGAAAGGAAAAGACCAGAAGATGACTATAGCCCTAGCATGCAGAGCACATGAGAACAGAAATGGGAACAGAGAGAGAGGACAGACGATCCCCCAAGGACATGGGCTTGGATCGTTGGCCTGGTGCTGGTCCTGGGGCACAGGCAAGTGAAGCAGTTGCTGAGAAAAGGCCAAGGTAGGGTCTTCTGAACCCATAGTTTCAAATTTCTAGGCTCCCTGTGAAAAACCAACGGAGGGAGACCAGCAGTTAGCATAATGGCTATGTCCCTGGACTCCCATGTGGTCGACCGTGGTTCGCATCCCAGACCCCGGTGGCTTAAAACTCATGCCAGGCATGTGTGCATCCGTGCCCAAGATCCTGAGAGAAGAATGGAGGAGAAGGGGTTGTAGCATGTCCATCCCTTCTGGGGGGTGATTTCTTGCTTTTGTGTCTGTCTTTCTGGCGAGCATATGCACCTTATAGCAAAAACCTCTTCAAAAAAAAAAAAAAAAGGAAGAAAACCAACAGAGGGGGACCAGCAGATGGACATGATGGTTACAACACTGGACCCCCACACACTGACTGCATTTCAAGTTCTGGACCAGGCACCAATATGTGCATGCCCAAAATCCCAAGAGGAGACTGAAGGAGAAGTGATTGTGCCATTGCCCATCTCCCCTAGGGGGTGATTTCTCCCTTTCTGTCTCTCCAAGAAGTACATACACCTTATAGCAAACCTATATCCAAAAAAATATAGACGGGGGCAGCAGATGGTATGATGGGTTAGGGCACTGGACTCCCACATGGTCGACTGCGGTTCGAGTTCCAGACTTGATAGCTTGCTTTCTCTTTCTCTTCTCTCTCTCTCTCTCCCTCTCTCCCTCCCTCTCTCAAATGACTTAAATACTGTTAATACCCCTCAGAAGGTGACTGCCTCTTGCATCTCTGTAGAACGAGGGTAACAGTCCCTTTATGACAGCAAGAACCTCAATAAATGCTATATTTTTTAATTTAAAAAATTATTTAATTTTTTATCATTATTATTTTTAATTTGCTATAGGGCACAGGTGTTCACCAGAGAGAGAGAGAGAGAGAGAGAGAGAGAGAGAGAGAGGAAAGGTAAGAGAGCAAGCTGGCAGGTCTGAGACTGGAACCAAAGTTGACCATGTGGGAATCCAGTGCCTCAACCACCACTCCACCTGCTGGCCCCCAAGAAATACTCTCTTCAGAAAAATATAAATAAAATAAAATTGGGGTCTTGATGACAAAAAATAGATGTCTTTGTTTTTTCTTGATGATTCGAGGAAAATTTTTTTGGATATGCAAAAAGAGGTATTCATCAATTTTTAACATCTACTTTATAGAATACATGCCTTTTTTATTGTATCACTGTACATCTTTACAATGTACAACATGTTTTTCCAGGCATGAATACAATGCATATCAGTGAAGTCAAAGCTATCACCATGTATATTAGCAGCAACAGATAACTTCATTTTTGTGTCTATTTAGTGTTTTCTTTTTTCCAAGGAAATGTTCTATGAAATTGTTGAGATAAACTGATCTTTTTTTAGGACTCATCTAGCCCTGAGTCCATTACCCACAACAGATGCCAAAATTTTCCCTTTCGCTTTACTGAGGCAAGAATGTCAGGGGAAGCATGCCCCCAGAGAGTTTCTAGTGTCTCTTGACAACTAATGTCCACTGAGGTTTATTATCGGAATGGAGAACAAGCCCCACAGGTTTGTAAACAGAATAAGATCACTTCTGTAACTGTTATTTTAAAATAAAATAGGTTTCTGCATCTAAAATATGTGAGACCCTTCTAATCAGACACACAGTGAGTGCTCAGGATCTGGAGAGTCGAGAAGTGCTGAACACCGAGGGGGTGCCCACGCTAAGCCCGTTCTCGCTGAGGTCGGAGGGGAAGGAAAGAGAAAGCCAAGAGGACTACACTCCAGAATATCAACATTGTCTAACGTAGGTGAGAATGCTCTTTGTCGTCTAATCCATTTAATCTTTTTGCTCCACTCCATGCCTGTTGTTTCTTATGCAAAGTTATGTACTAAAAATAAATGTGTACATAAATTGACACAGTTTAATACTAATATAATTGGTATACATTTTTGTGAAAAAGAGGTTTTACTGTTTGCATTGGTGGACACTTCCATTAAAATATGTATGTACCAGCATAAAAATATTGAAATCACTCACATCAGACTCAAGTCAAGTGATCTGAGTGATCTGGCAAAATAAACAGAAAGAAAATTTAATTCTCAGGGACTGGCAGGTGGCGTGGTGGTTAAAGGTGCTAGACTCCCACGTGACGAACCACAGTTCAAGTCATGAACCTGGTGGCTTGCTTTTTCACTTTTCCTCTCTCTCTTCCTCTGTCTCTCTCTAATAAAACTGGAAAATAATAATAATATATAAAGTTAAACAAAATAATTTTTTAAATTAATTGTCCTGAGAATTTTTGTTGTTTTTTGCCACAGGGCATGTGTACTCACCAGAGAGAGAGATTGAGAGAGGAAGAAAGAGGGAAAGTAAGAAATCATTCCCCAGGAGCAAATGACCAGGCCACAGTCCCATCTCTTTTGCTCTCCTCTCTGGATTTTCGGCACGCATGTACCCACACCCAGCATGATTTTCAAGCCGCTGGGTCAGGGACTGAAATCATGGTGGACCATGTAGGGATCCAGTACAGTGACCACCATGAGAATTCTGGCAGAGCACAAGGACATTGTTCATATTTGGACATGAACTGGAGAAAATGTAAGTAACTGATAGCTCCAAATCAAACACAGCACTGTGTTTTATGAAAACAGTGTTTAAGTATTGCACTTAATAAAGTGTGGACACACATTGGTGAAGACTCATGGTCTTCACCACACAGCAAGGCAGGTGAGGGAGCACTGGAGATGTAAGCCACACCTAAAAGGTGCGCATTAACCACCGCCGCGGGCTGGGTGCTAGGTTTCTGACCTCACAGCCTGCTTTCTTTGCTACTACACCAGTGTTTTTCAAACTTTTTTACCATTATTTATAGTAAAAAACAACATTTTGTCCATAACCTAGTTCACACAAACACACATCTGATCCACCTGTGACAGAAATAAAGGAAATAAATGATAAAATAAAACACAAGTGTTAAAATGCATGCCAGATCACGCCTCCGTGTCCCCCAGTGTCACGGGTTCACACTGACGGCTGTCTGACTGCGGGGGCTGAGCATGTGGCAAGGAGCCTTCCTCTCCGGGTGCGTTTCCGCCCGTGACAAGCTTTACAAAGGCAGATGTCACTCCAGGGCTTGGGAGACAGACCTGAGAGCAGTGACAGCTGCTATTTCTGTGTACGTTAGACAGACCCACACGGAAATCTGGGAGCTCCGAAAGCACTGAATCCACTCACAGCTACCTAGACAGAGGCACGGTCAGGCTGTACCGGAGCGAGGACACGTGTGGTGAGTCAGCCATGCGGTCCTTGGGCACTCTTTAAGATCATTCATTCCTCCCTTGTACTCATTAAGATATGACCAGTTGTAACTTTTCTTTTACTTAATCATTGTTCTGTAAAGATAATTGCATTTCATGGGTGAAAGAATTGTTAGTCTTTCTTTTAGATACTACAAAGTAATGTTTGAGGACACTTAGATTCATAATCTTTTATGCCTGCAAGTATTAAGTCATTTCGCTGGCATCATAACACAGAAAATCTCTTCATAACTCACTTTATTTTAACTGACTAGACTGACCATTGGCAAAGTCAATACTGATTATACGTCTCCACGTGGCTGGGACCCACCAGACGCAGGCACACATGGCCCAAGCAATGCCAGCACTCCGAGTGTCCTCATCCTCCTGGGTTTCTCCGACCACCCCTGGTTGGAAAAGCTTCTCTTCGCAGTGGTGCTGGCTGCTTACATCTGCACCCTAGTGGGCAACGTCTGGATCATCGTGGGTGTCCAGGGTGGACCCGCACCTCGGCAGCACTATGTACTTCTTCCTCTCCAACCTGTCCTTTCTGGACCTGTGCTCCACCACAACCACCATCCCCCAGCTGCTGCTGAACCTCGGGGGGCCCGGACAAGTCCATCAACTATGGTGGCTGTGTGCCCAGTTCTACACGTTCCACTTCCTGGGAGCCACTGAGTGCATGCTCCTGCCCGTGATGTCCCTGGATCATTACGTTGCCATCTGCAAACCTCTGCAGTACCCCGCCATCATGCACCCATGGTTCTGTGCTGTCCTGGTAGCCACGGCATGGCTGAGCAGTTTGGCTAACTCCTTGGTGCAGTCATCCCTCACCGTGCAGCTCCCACTCTGTGGGAACATCAAGGTGGACAACTTCCTGTGTGAGGTCCCAGTGATGATCAGGATGTCGTGCGCTGACACCACTTTCAACATCGCGATGCTGTCCATTGTGGGGGACGTTCTATTCCCTGGTCCCCTTGTTGCTCATTCTGGTCTCCTATGGGTGTATTGTGGCTACTGTGCTCAGGGTTCGGTCCACAGCAGGAAAGAAGAAGGCCTTTAAACACGTGTGGTTCTCATGTTGTTGTGGTATCTCTCTTCTACGGGCCAGTAATTAGCATGTACGTGGGACCCACTGCTACTCACGCCCAGGCCGAGAACAAGCTCATGGCCCTCTTCTACAGCTTGGTGACTCTGATGCTTAACCCTTCATCTACACCCTGAGGAACAAGGACATGAAGGGTGCAATGCGGAGGCTTCTCGTGTCACTGTGACATGGAAAGAGAGAAGACACATAGCTGTTTTCACACCCCAAATCCCTCACGTGTAGCTTGAATCTCCGGCTCTAGCATCACCTCTGATTTAACCTCCTTCACCTTGAGCACCCTCAGTGCTCACCCTGTGTGTGTTCTTGTGCCAATGCCAAGGTTTGGTGGGCGCTTTTCAAGTATGAATTCTTTTTCTTTAAAGAGATGTTTGCTATATGGCGCGTGTGCTCGCCAGAGAGACAGAAAAAGACAAAGAGACAGAAGTGAGAAATTACCCCCCAGGGAGAATGACCACACTGCAATCCCTTATCCTCCATTCTCCTCTCAGGATATTGTGCATGCGTGCCCATGCACCCAGCAAGATTTTCAAGCTGCCGAGTCTAGAACTCGAACCATGGTCAACTACTTGGGAATCCAGCAACATAATCATTTCACCATCTACTAGTCCCTGAAGTGTGAATTCTAATCCTCAGATTGTCTGCAATTTGCCAGAGTGAGCACTTTGTCACTAAATTCCCTTATGTACCACTAGAGATTCTACTGTAGAAATCAAAAGAGGGATCAATAAGTAAGTGCTTGCTGATGGACTCACTCAGTTAGAGAAGAGCTGGACGCTACCCTCCGACGTGACGGTCTGAGTACAACGCCGTAACATGGACTGCACTTAGGAGCTGATGTCTGGGTCGCTCTCCCCTTTGTGAGCGAACACTTTTTTTTTTTAAAGAATTATTTTATTTAACTTTATTTATTATTATTATCATTATTATTTTCCAGTTTGATCAGAGACACAGAGAGAGAGAGAGAAAGTGAGAAAGCAAGCCACCAGGTCCGAGACTTGAACCGTGGTTGGCCATGTGGGGAGTCCAGCGCCTTTAACCACCATGCCACTTGCCGGCCCCAAGAAAACACCCCCCCAGGGAGGATGGCCACACCACAATCCCTTCTCCTCCATTCTCCTCTCGGGATCTTGGGCATACACACACACGTGCCCGGTGTGAATTTAAGCCACTGGGTCTGGGACGCGAACCACGGTCGACTACATGGGAGTCCAGCGACATAGTCATTACGCTAACTGCTGGTCCCCTGTGAGCAAACTCTTTTTATGGATTTCCAGCATATCTTACCGGTTAACAGCTTATGTTTTTTAACTGATCCTCTCAATCACACACATACTGATCCTTTCAAATAAAGACCATTCAAAAGTTGTATCTGACTCGTCCCTTTCTGTAAGTCTTAATGGGATTTTGGGCTTTCTTTCCTTTTGAGGTATTTGACTGAAGGGATTCTTCCTAAGTTCCCAAAAGGAAAAGTTGTTGATTAAAGTTCTGATAAACCTCAAGGTAAGCAGGGAGGAGACATGACAGACGAGAAGGGGGAAAATCTGACAAGCTCTTTGTGGCCTCCTAGGACTGAGTCATTCCACCTCAGGGGGAAGACAATGCACCTGGAATGAGAAGATTGGGTGAATTTTGTACCTAATCAAAGGAGGAATTAGTTCGATGATTTAGGAATCAGAGTACTTCGTGATTAACAGAAGGAAAATGAAGAAAGCAACAAAGGCCAACACGGGAAAGTCTAAGTAAACTGGCTTTCAACCATCAATTTTGAGATTAAAGCGGGGAAACAAAAAGTTTGATGATGATGTGGGGATAGAGGTATTATGTTGATTTTATGGATAATATCAACTCTTCTTATTAGAAAATGTTATTTTCTGGGACCAGCAGTTAGCGTAATGGCTATGTCGCTGGACTCTCACGTAGTCAACCGCGGTTCACTTTCTGGACCCGGTGGCTTAAACTCATGCTGGGCACGTGAGCGTGCATGCCCAAGATCTCGAGAGGAGAATGGAGGAGAAAGGATTGCAGCGTGGACATCCACCCTGGGGGGTGATTACTCGCTTTCTGTCTCTCTGTCTCTGTCTGGCGAGTGCATGCGCCCTATAGCAAAAAACTATAAAAAAAAAAAAAAAGAGAGAGAAGAAAAAAGAAAATGTTAATTTCTGTCAAGCAAGTGATGTGGGATTGAGGCACTGGATCCTACTTGGCCAGATTCACGGTTCAAGTACCGGACCCAGCTTGAGAATTATGCTGGGTACATGTACATATGTGCCCATCCTGAGAGGAGAGTGGAGAAGGGATTGTGGCATGGTCATCCCCATTTCTCACTTCCCTTCTCTGTCTCTCTCTGGAGAACACATGCACCTTATAGCAAAGACTAAATAAAAAGAATAAATAAATAAATTTGTCATTTTCTCATACTTCCATGCTTCTCTTTACAATACCCACATCTATCAACTGCTGTAGGAGAATATTTATTGTTTCTAACCAATCATTACATTCCTGTGTGGGCCCATACACCTGCCCACCGTGAAGTCATTGTGCTATACACTTACAAATGACACACACACAAAAAAATAAATAAAACCTGCCACTTCAGTGTCCAGACCTGGCACAGAGATGTGCTGATTCCAATCAATAATTAATTAATTGTAATAAACTATTTTGATCTGCTATTTGTGAGCTATGCATAGACCCTAAGTTTTCCTTTGTAGACTAGAAGAGGCAGACACTTTCACTCTTACTGCAGACAAGGAAATGGCACATTTGAGGTGACCTGCTTCCCTGGTGTGGCCGTGCCCGCTAGGGACCAGGTCTTCTGATTCGATCACATGCCCCCCTTCATAGCACTGCTGGACGCGAACCTTCATGTTGCTCTGAATGACCACTCCTCTCTCCAGAAAGACTATAAAGAGGACCAGCAGGTGACGTAGTGGTTAAGGTGCTGGACTCCCACTTGGTCAACGGTGGTTCAAATACCAGACCTGGTGGCTTGAAAATCACACCAGGCAGGTCTGGCAGGTGGTTTGGTGGTTAAGGGCGCTGGACTCCCCATGGTTGACCACAGTTCAAGTCCTGAACCTGGTGGCTTGCTTTCTCTCTCTCACTCTGTCCCTCTCTGGTAAAATTAGAAAATAAATAAATAGATAAATAAAGTTAAATAATTTTTAAAAAAAGAAAGAAAAAAGAAAATCACATCAGGCATGTGTGTATGCCTGCACAAAATCCTAGGAGGAGAATGGAGACAAAGGGATTTTTGACATGGCCATTCCCCCAAGGGTGATTTCTCACTTTCCCTCTCTCTGTCTCTCCAGTGAGTGCATATGCACTATGGCAAAAATATTTTAACAAGGGACCAACAGATGGGGAGAGGCTTACATCACTGGACTCCCACGTACTCGACCATGGTTTGAGTCCCAGACCCAGTGGCTTAAAGCTCACACCAGGCGTGTGTGTGCATGCCCAAGATTCCAAGCGGGGAATGGAGGAAAGGGGACTGTGACATGGCCATCACCCCAGGGGTGATCTCTCACTTTCTGTCTCTGTTTCTTTCTGTCTCTCCAGTGAGCACACATTCCCTATAGCAAAATCTCTCTAAAAAAGTAAAGAATACCATAGGGTCTGCCCCCCAGAGAGGTTTTTGCTACAGGGTGTGTGTGCTTGCCACAAAGACAGAGAGACAGAATCTTGGGCATGCACACACACGTGCCCAGCATGAGTTTAAGCCACTGGGTCCAGAACTCAAATTGGTTGACTATATGGTAGTCCAGCAACACAGTCATTACACCAACTGCTGGTCCCACATGAGGTGTCTTTCTATCTGGTAACTTGAGCAGTTAGCACAGTATGGGATACAGATTGCTCTAAATAAAAGCATTACCTTCTGTCTTCACTGTTAAAACCTGGACCCACAGGCTCATGCTAAAATGTACCATGAAACAAACAGTAAGTTTAACCATATAAGCTGGATTTTTCTTTTTTAGAGAGAGTGAGAATTTTTCTATAGGGCACATGCACTTGCCTGAGAGAGAGAGAGAGAGAGAGAGAGAGAGAAATCACCTCCCAGGGGATGGCCGTGCCACAATCCCTTTTCCTCCTGAGATTTTTGGGCACACACACACACACACACACCTGGTTGTTTCAAGCCTCCGGGTCTAGGACTCAAACAGCAATTGGCCATATGGAAGTCCAGTGCCTTAACCATTACACTATCTGCTGGTCCCTAGGAGTTGGATTTTTAAGGTAATATTTGCCAAACTGTCTTCTGATAATATTCTGGTAGATGTTAAGCATTGTACCAAAAACAAAGAGAGAAAGAAGAAAGAAAACAAAGATGAGAGGGAGGGAGGAAGGGAGTAACCCATACTCAAATAAGTGTGAAAAAAGCCATATAATAGCCTTAAAATTTTAGGATGAAAATTAACATATTAAGTGACTGAGAATTCCAGAGGAAACTGTTAAACTACACTTAAAATTTGTCCCAAAGGCCAGCAAGGTGGCATGATGGTTAGGGCGGCTGGATCCCACATGGCTGACTGTGCGGATCGAGTCTCCACACTCAAGACCAAAGGCTTGGAAAACACGCAAAGCAGTGTGTGTGTGCATGCCCAAAATCCAGAGAGTAGAGGAGAGAGTAAGGGAGGAGGAAATGCAGGGGGCCATCACCCCTGGGGTGATCTCTCACTTTCTCTCTCTCTCTCTCTCTCTCTCTCTCTCTCTCTCTTTCTCTCTCTCTGACAAGTGCCCGTGCTCTACAGCAAAGACAAACAAAAGAGCTTCCCATATGTTTTTTTTTTTTTCTTTCTGAATTTATTGGCTTCTCTTTGAGAGTCAGTGTAACAGATAGCAGTTTGGAAAATAATTCTGAATCCAGAAATCGTACCAGAAAAGATACATGAGCCAAGTTTCTTTTGGTAATAAAATTTGAAATCCATTCAGTTGCATCATTTATTCATAACACACATTTCCATTAACTTTTTGAAAACTCTGCGTATCTTCCCAAGTATTTGAAATCTCAGCAGTATGTGTTACTTGAAGATTTTTAAATCAGTATTCATTAAGCTAATTATTTTATCTTTATTTGTCATAAATATAATATTTAGTACATAGAAGAAAACTGTTATTGTACTTTAAGCATTAAAGTAGACTGTTACCTCTTTTGTGTATATTACTCAATATACCATCTCCTGGGGATCAGCAGTTAGCGTAATGGCTATGTCGCTGGACTCCCATGTAGTTGACCACAGTTCGAGTCCTGGAGCCGGTTGCTTAAACTCACGCCGGGGGCGTGTGCGTGCGTGCCCAAGATTCTGAGAGGAGAATGGAGGAGAAGGGATTGTGGCATGGTCATCCCCCGGGTGGTGATTTCTCACTTTCTGTCTCTCTCTCTCTCTGTCTTTCTGGTGATCGCACGCACCCTATAGCAAAAACCTCCCCCCCCCCAAAAAAAATAACCTTTAAACATTTCTGTACTTAAATTGAGACAACTGGGAATGCTTTAAAACTGTAACAGTTAGAGCTAGGGGAAAAAGTGTATTTTTTTTTCCAGAATTATTTTATTTAACTTTCTTTCATTATTTTTTATTTTGACCAGAGAAGAACAGAGCAAGAGGGAAAGAAACAGAAAGTAAAAAATCAAGCCACCAGCTCTGGGACTTGAACTGAAGTTGGCCATGCAAGAGTCCACCACCCTCAACTACCACGCCACCTGCCAGCCCCCTAAAAAAGTGTATTTCTGAAATGAAAAGCAACTTGATTAGTATAGAAAACAATATGAGTATATTTTTATTGATGTTACTTTTAGATGCTAATCATGCTCAAAATCTGTGTAATAAAAAATTGAGGGATGAGCAGATGGTGTAATGGTTACATTGCTGAACTCCCCTACAGTAGACTGTGGTTCAAGTCTCAGACCTAGTGGTTTAAACATCGCGCTGGGCACGTGTGCGTGCGTGCCAAAAATCCAGAGAGGAGACTGGGGAAGAAGGTATTGCAGCGTGCCCATCCTCCATGGGGGGTGATTTCTCGCTTTCCATATCTCTGTCTCTCTCTGGCGAGTGCATACCCTATAGCAAAAATTTCTCAAAAAAATTGAAAGTACTGAGACCAGCAGATGCTATTGTGGTTACATCACTGGGCTCCCACATGGCCCACTGTGGTTTCAATCCCAGGTCTGATGGCTTGAAACTCATATTGGGCGGGCATGCATGAGTGCCCAAGATTCTGGGAGGAGAAAACATTGCGGCATGGCCATCCCCCAGGGCATGATTTCTCACTTTCCCTTCAATGTCTCTGTCTCTGTCTCTCTCTGGTGAGCTCATGCGCCCTGAGGCAAAAACCTCTACCAACAAAATAAATTGAAAGTGCTAAAACTTAGTTTAGGACACATACACAAAGCTTAACACTTTGTCACCAAAATTATTTATATATTTTTCAATTGCTAGAGCAGTGTGTGTGCACTTACTAGGGAAAGACGGGGGTGAGAAGCAGCCGCCACACAATGTGGTCAGACTGCCATCCCTTCTGCCCTCTCACTCTGTCCTGTTGGGATTTGGGGCACTTACACACACAGTCCTGGAGTTTTTCAAACAATCAGGCCTGGATTCAAATGGCGGTCACCATGTGGGACCCGGCCCTGAACCACTAGGCAGCATTGCCAGGACTGAATTATAGTCCCTGAGGGCCAAGAGTGGCTTTCACAGTTACGTGGTGTTGAATTAATTCACCATGACGTTGTGTAGTGAAGAAATAAACACTAAGAACAAGAGGTCATTCGGACTTTTCTGGCATGTGTTCTGGTATGATCAAGATCTCAGCAAATTCTGGACAGATTTTTGCTCCAATAAAACTTTGAGCACTTTGTCAGAGTATGGTGTTTTCATGGCAACATGAAACTAGAATGATTACTTCTCGTAACCAACTCAGGTTGAGTTCTGTCTAGTGTCCCATCTTTAAACAAAATCGCACCATGATTCCTCATGGCCCTGGAACCCTGAGTGTCACAGTCTGGAAAGACACTGGACTGAGCCTCATCCAGAGGTGTCTGTTAACCTTTGCTTTAGTCACTCCCGAGCAGCCATGCTTCCTGCCTCACAGGGATGGGCTGTGTGGCTCTGAGCACACCCCTGTGTAGAGAAACCTTTGTTAAGCCATCTTCATTTCTGCCTTAAGGCTCTCCCCAAGTGCATTTCCAACGCCAGAGAGACTGAGAGACAGAAAGCGAAAAATCACACCCAGGGGTATGGCCATGCCACAATCCCTTCTCCTCCTTTATCCTGGGACCTTGGGCATCCCCCCCCCCACCCACACACACACATGTGCCTGGTGTGAGTTTTTATTTATTTATTTTTTTTTGAGAGGTTTTTCGCTATAGGGCGCGTGCGCTCGCCAGACAGACAGAGAGAGACAGAGAGACAGAAAGCGAGAAATCACCCCCCAGGGGGGATGGTCACGCCACAATCCCTTCTCCTCCATTCTCCTCTCGGGATCTTGGGCACGCACGCACACGCGCCCGGCGTGAGTTGTAAGCCACTGGGTCTGAGACGCGAACCGCGGTCGACTACGTGGGAGTCCAGCGACATAGCCATTACGCTAACTGCTGGTTCCCAACCTGGTGTAAGTTTTAAGTCAACAGGTCCAGCACTTGAACCGTGATCCACCATGTGGGAGTCCAGTGACGTAACCACTATAATATCTGCTGGCCCTTTATTATTATTATTTTTTTAATTTGTCAGAAGTCGTGTGTGCTCATGAGAGAAAGACAGGGAGATGGAAAGAAAGCAAGAAATCACCTCCCGTGGGGGGTGGTCACATTGCAGTCCCTTCTCCACTTCTCACTCCTGTGGGGATTTTGGGCACTCAGACACAGGCCCGTGGCATGCTTCGCAAGTCACAAGGTCCAGGACTCAAACCTCAGACTCAGCCATGTGGGATCCAGCTGCCTGAACCTTCCCACCACCTGCTGGCCCACAGAAAGAAAATTTTTACCATTTATATTTTCCTATCTTGTGTCTCTCCTCTGCTACTACAGAGTAGATGATAGATATTAACAGACAGGGAACCAGCAAGTTAGCATAATGGCTAAGTCGCTGGACTCCCATTTAGTTGACTGCAGTTTGAGTCCCGAACCTGGTGGCTTAAATTAATGCTGGGCGCGTGTGCGTGCGTGCCCAAGATCCTGAGAGGAGAATGGAGGAGAAGGGATTGCGGTGTGGCCATCCCCCCAGGGGGTGCTTTCTCTCTTTCTGTCTCTCTGTCTCTCTCTGTATGTCTGGGAAACGCATGCACCCTATAGAAAAAAAAAAAAAAAACTCTCCAAAAAAAAGAAAAAAAAAGATATCATTAACAATTAGGAAACAATAGCACTGAAATTAAAAACCTCCAGGCAAGAGATCTGATAATGAACAAGAAAAAGTGCTGAAAGGGAAAAATCGACATATCCTTGCCCACACTTGTAAAACTAAAGCTGGGGGGGGGGGCCGGCAAGTGGCATGGTGATTAAAGGCGCTGGACTCCCACATGGCCGACCATGGTTCAAATCTCGGATCTGGCAGCTTGCTTTCTCACTTCCTCTCTATCTATCTGTCTGTCTCTGATCAAAACTGGAAAATAATAATGATAATAATAATAATAAATAAAGTTAAATAAAATAATTCTTAAAAAAAAAAAAAAAAAAAAACTAAAGCTGGGGGCAGCCTGTGGTCTGAAGGCTAAGGCAGCTCTATTCTATAACTTGAATCATGAAGTTCAAGTCACAGGTCTAGCAGAATGAAAACCATGTCAGGTGTGTAAATGGGTATGCCCCACATAATGACAGGACAGCTAAACAGAAGAAAAAAGATTTCCCCATGGTGGTACATTCTCTCTCCCTCTCTCTCTTTCTATTTCTCTCTTCCTTCCTAAGTGCCATGTTGCACAAAAAAAATGAAAGAAGAAAGAAGGAAGGAAGGAAGGAAGGAAGGAAGGAAGGAAGGAAGGGAAGAAAGGAAGAAAGGAAGAAAGGAAGAAAGGAAGAAAGGAAGAAAGGAAGAAAGGAAGAAAGAAAGAAAGAAAGAAAGAAAGAAAGAAAGAGAAAGAAAGAGAAAGAAATCACCTTAATTTGTAACATGAAACCTCTATGTGTGCACTGACCAGAGAACAGAGGAAGAATTATAAAAAAAAATAATCCCCTTACCCAAGGGAAATGGCCCTGCAAAAATTCCTTCTCGTTTGCTCTGTTCTCAAGATGCTGAGCACGTGACTTTCAGGTCAATGATCTGAGACTTAAACCGTACAGTTGCCCATGGGGATGCAGAGCCTTAAGCTCCATGCCACCTGCTAGCCCAGCAACATAGATTTCAAAAATGATGGGTGAAGCCTTGGCACCTCACCTACTGTAAAAGGAGAACAGCTTGCTGCTCAGAAGAACTCCAAGTCCCTGGGTGCTGTGGGCACTCTAGCGGCACTATAGCAGAGCACTGTAAGGCATAGGACAAGTGTGTGATATGTCACTATAGCCAGAAGTCTTCCTCCCAGAGGCCTGTAAATATCACAGTTAGAAGCTACTGCCAAAAGTCTTGTTCCCAAAGGCCTGTGAGTAATGTAGTTTGATGCTAAGTCCAGAAGTCTTCCACCCATTGGCCTGTGGGTAATATAGTTTGGAGCTATAACCATAAGAATTCCTTTTGAGGCCTCTACATCATGTAGTCTGAATCTACACCCAAAACCTTTCCTCACCAAGAGTTGTAGCCTGGCTCTACGCCCAAAACTCTTCCTCTGTAGGGTGAGTATGAGGGGGCCAAGGTCAGGTATCCTGATGCTATGACCCTAACCCAATATGACAGAGACCTGTGGGTGATGTAATCCGGTATTCTACCCAGTAGTCTACCTCGCAGTGACCTCCTGATAATGGAGTCTGGCAACAGGCCCACAGGTCTTCCTCCAAGAAGCCTCCTGCCATGCCCTGAATTCAGTCTTCCTCAGAGACCTCTGGGTATTCTAGACCATGACCATGCCATCTCTGGGATCTCTAGGTAACTCTATACCTGCTAGTCTTCCTCCCAAAGGCCTCTGCACAGTGTATTCAGGGACTATGCCTGCTGCGACCCACAGCACACCTAAGTGAGACCACTGCACACATCACTGAGACCCAAAGACCAAATCTGTGACCCACAGCACACTCCACTCACAACCTAACCTCACTAGGACCCACAGCAAAATTCATTGAGTTACACTGCACATCCCACTTCAAGCCATAGCACATCACACTTTAAACAGCAACACGGCCCACTTCGACCACAGCACACCTCGGTGAGACCACTGCATGCATCACTAAGACTCAAAGAACAAATCTGCGTCCCTCAACACACCCCACTCACCCACAAACATCACTAGGACCCACAGCAAAATTCACTGGGTTACAGATCACCCCTCACTTTAAGCCACAGCACAACCGATTTTAAAGAACAGCACAACCCACTGCGACCTACAGCACACCTCTTTGAGACCACTGCAGACACCACTGAGACCCAAAAAACAGATCTGCGACCTACAACACACCACACACACCCTAACGTTGTCAGGACCCACAGCAAAATTCATTGAATTACAGAGCTCACCCCACTTTAAGCCACTGCATAACCCATTTTAAACAATAGCTCAGCCCACTGCAACCCATAGCACACATCAGTAAGACCACTGCACACATCACTAAGACCCAGAAAACAAATCTGTTACCCACAACACACCCCACTCACACCCTGACCTCAGTATGATCTACAGCAAAATTCACTGTTATAGAGCACAACCCAATTTAAGCCACAGCAGAACCCATGTTAAATAGCACAGCCCACGGTGACCCACAGCGTGGCTCAGCGTGTCCACTGCCCACAACGCTGAGACACAAAGAACAAATTTATGAACCACAACACACCCCACTCACACTCTAAACTCACTGGGACCCACAGCAAAATTCATTGAGTTCTACAGCACACCACACCACACTTTAAGCCACAGCACACATCAATTTAAAAAGCAGCACAGCCCGCTGTGACCCACAGCATACCTCTGTGAGACCACTGTACATATCACTGAGACCCATAGAACAAATCTGTGATCCACAACACACCCCACACACACCCTAACCTCATGGGGACACACAGCAAAATTCATTGAGTTACACGGCACCCCACATTTTAACTGACAGCACACCCAACTTTAAACAACACCACAGCCCCCTGCGACCCACAGCACACCTCAATGGGAACATCGCACACCTCAATGAGACCCAAAGCATAAGACTGTGACCCACAACATACCCCACTCAGACCCAAACTTCACTGAAACCCACAGCAATCCTTACTGAGACCCAGAGCTTAATTCACTGAAACCACAGCACACCTCTCTTTAACCCACAAGGCACAACACTTTGATCCACAGCACATCTCAATGAGAGCAGCACACACATCACTGAGACCCACAGTGCAAAATTGTGACCCACATCACACCCCACACAGTCCCAGACCTCACTGAGACCCAGAGAAACCCTCACTGATAACCCACAGCAAAATTCAATGAAATCCACAACACAGCCCACTTTAACCCATAGAGCACCACATTTTGATCTACAGCACACCTCAGTGAGATGGCTGTACACATCCCTGAGAAACACACAGCACTAAACTCGGTCCAACAGCACACCCCACTCAGACCCAAACCTCACTGAGACCCACAGAAAACTTCACTGAGACCCACAGCAAATTTCACTGAAATCCACAGCACACCCCACTTTAACACACAGGGCAACATACTTTGTCACACAGCACATCTTAGTGAGACTACCACATACATCACTGAGACCCACAGCACAAAACTGTGAACGACAGCACACCCTACTCAGACCCAAACATCACTGAGACCAACAACAAAACTCATTGAGACTCACAGCAAAATTTTCTAAAGTCCATAGCACACCCCAGTTTAACACACAAGGCACCAAACATCAACCCACAGCACATCTCAGTGAGACCACAGCACACATTACTGAAACACATAGCACAAAACTGCGACCCACAGCTCACCCCACTCAGACCCAAACTTCACTGAGAAGCACATCAAACCTCACTGATACCCACAGAAAAATCATTGAAATCCACTGCACACCCCATTTTAACCCTCAGAGCACCATACTTTGACACAAAGCACATCATTGAGACTACAACACCCATCACTGAGACACAAAGCACACAACAACCACAGCACACTCCACACAGACCCAAACCTCACTGAGAACCACAGAAAACCACATAAAGATCTACAGCACACCACATTTTAACCCACAGCACAGCCCCTGTAACCCACAGCAAACGTCACAGACCACCACACACATTAATGAGATCCACAGCACAAAACTGACCCAAAGCACACCCCACTCAGACCCAAACCTCACCGAGACTCACAGCACACCGCACTGAGATCAACAGCACACCCCATTTTAAACCAATGGCTACCAACTGTGGCTCACAGCACACCTCAGTGAGAACACCGCACACATCACTGAGACCCACAGCACAAAACTGTGACCCACAGCACACCACTCAGACCTAAACCTCACTGAGACGCACAAAAAAATTCCCTGACATCCACAGCACACCCCACTTTGACCCACATGGCATGACATTTTGACACACAGCACATATCAGTTCCACAACTGAACACATCACTGAGACCCACCGCACAAAATTTTGGCCCACAGCACACCCCACTCAGAAACAAATGTCACTGAGACCCATAGCACACCTCACTGTGACCCACAGCAAAAGCCAATGAAATACAATGCACACCCCACTTTAACCCACAGGGCACCACTGTTCAACCCACAGCACACCTCACTGAGACCACCGCACACATCATTGAGACCCACAGCACATCCTACTCAGCCCCAAACCTCACTGAGACCCACAGCAAACCTCACCATGTCCCATAGCAAAGTTCACTGAAATCCACAGCAGTACCCACTTTAACCCACAGCCCACAAAGGGCGATCCAGAGCATACCGAACTGAGACCGATGCACATATCACTGGGATCAACAGCACAAAACTGTGACACACAGCACACCATACTCAAACTCAAAACTCACTGACACCCACAGCAAACCTCACTGAGACCCTCACAACTCACTGAGATGCACAGCACACCCCACTTTGACCCGCAACACACGTCATTGGGAATACAACACAAACCACTAAGACCCACAGGCCCTTGTCCTATGAACATATTTATGAGAGTCCAGAATCCCAACAAGAGAAGAGAGGAAAGGGATGGTTGTGTGACTATGACACCCAGGGACTAGGGGGTGTTTCCCTGCCTCTCTCTGCCTATCTAGTTAATATGTATACCCCATAGTATTAAAAAATAGTCTCTCCAAAACCAACACAATCTCTCTAAAACCAACACCCAAGCAAAACCAGTGGATCCCATTTGGTCATCCGCACAGTTTGAGTCCAGATCCTGACCACCAGAGAGATGCACTGAGCACATGTGTGTGCATTCCCAGAATTTAGAAGTCTAACAGAACTCATGCAAACATACATTCACCAAACCTTGAACCAGTTGAAAGAAACCGAAAGAGGTGTAAATACACGCAGAGAAATTCCCCGTTCAAGATGAGGACTCTCATTATCATTCAAAGACGATCTCTCTAGCCCAATCTACAGACTTGGCAGCGTCCTAGTTGAGTTCCCAGCAAAGATATCAACTAATTGTATCATGGAGAGGTTTTTGCCTTAGGATGTGTGTTTGTGTGTGCTTGCTGAGGGTGGCGGGGGAAGAGGGTGGGAGAGAGAGGCAGATGACACTTACACACACACTGCCCAGTATGATTTTGAATCCACCGGCTCTGGGCCTCGAACCACAGCTTGCATGTGGGAGTGCAGCCACGTAGCCCCTGCTCCACCTGCTGGCCTCCAGGCATGGCTGATTGTTTCCTAAAGTTTATTCATTTCTTCCACAAGACACAGAGAGGCAGGCATCCTGACAAGGTCTTCACGCCCTATCCACCTCCAGCCTCAGCCAGGCTCTTGTCCTGGGCACAGGTGCTGGATGTGCTCAGGAAGTGAACCCAGAACCACTCCCTATGAGTCAGACACACCAAAACCATTCTACCAACAGGTCCCACTTGGTGCCCATATTATCCAACCTTCTGAACTTCAGTGCCCCAAACCAGAACATGCTGCCTTACCCAGAGACCTCCCAGAGAAAGCTCCTGGGTATGGTGCCAGACTGCACAACCACACAGCCTCCAGAAGGAATGACCTCCGGCATCATGCCACATGGAATGAAGAAGCAGTCTGCATCGAGAAAGGCTTTCATGCAGAAGGCCAGACTACACAGAGGCCTCCAGAAGAAAGGCTTCTACACAGAGTCAAGAAGACACCTCCCAGAGATCTTGAGGAGGAAAGCTTCTGGGCAGAGCACCAGGCCACACTTCTCAGAGGTCCTCAAACATAGGGAAGAATAGTCTAGACTGGAACAGGCATCCAAAGTCCCTGCTTATATGATGGCAAGGTGACTCCAAGGCCCCAAGAAAGGGTCTCTGAGACTCTAGCTGAGAAGCTGATGCATTCGGAGCGCCAATCACCTAGGACGAGCAAGGACCTGTGGATCACACGGGACCGGGTGGACCCTACAGAGACTTGTTCAACTACTTGTCGGACGCTCTCGAAATGACGGCTTTGTCAAAAAAACTAAGTCACAAGATAAATGTTCCAAAGACAGACTCACTCGATGTGATAGAGCAGATCATGGCAAAATGCTTTCGGATTCCATACATACCTTGCGACGGTCACATCGCTCAGCCTCTGGCACCGTAAAGATAATCTAGAAAAACAAAAAAAAATAGAACATGAAAAGAGTCTCTGACCGGCAAGATTCCTCCTAACGCATTCAAACATCAGAAGAGTTGTAAAAGCTGTTCAGATGATCGTCTTGGCCATGCTTTGCAGAAAGCAATCCAACCAAAAACACACAGATGTCAGAATCTTCTGGGGATCCTAGATGTGATCATCATTGGAGAGGGGGAGGAAATATTTTACTTTCACAGAATCACAAGGACTTCTTGGTAACTAGAATTCTGGAATTTTCCCAAACAGACTTGAACTTTCAAGGACGTTCCTTATATGTGAAGAAGGTGATGTGGAAAAGGGAAGGTGCTGGATTCCCACGTGGTTGACATAAGAGTCCCAAAATCAGTAGACTAAAAATCACACCGGTGACTTGGCACGGGAGCCCTGAATCTCAAGAGGAGAATAAAGAAAACCTGATGGCGGCGTGTCCATCCTCCCAGTGGGTGAATGGGGGTTGCCTTTTTACTCTCCCCTCACCGTTTCTACCCAGTGGGGCTGAGCACCCTAAATAAATAAGTGAATAACCGAAACGGTACGGGACTTATAGTGCCAACAGAGCCGGTCACAAAATGAATGATCAGGAGATCTATGCCTCATGTGTGTACTAAACTAGGAAATCCTATCACTAATTCACCTAAGGATAAAACTGAGAAAAGGAGAATCCAAACGGGCTTGCCCGCCTTTCTCTCTCTCTCTCTCTCTCTCTCTCTCTCTCTCACACACACACACACACACACACACACACACACACACAGTCCGTGGCATCCCAAACGGTCCGTTGCAATACACCACAGTGACCACAAGAGGGAGCTCCGTGACACCCTATTGAAGTGCAAAAGGGAAAGGAGCTCGGCAGAGCATGAGATCGCATTCCTGGATGGGGACTAATGGCTGAGCACCAAGAGGGCAAACTCCTGGGCAGAGAACCGACGGATGACGGGAGCAGCCGCGGGAAGGGGAGCAGGTCGGGAGGCTGGCCAGCCACGTCCAACTGACTGAAAGCGGCCCCAGAAGTATTCCACGATGTATTCCGCACAGTTTCTGCCGTGGGATTTGTGCACTAAACAAACACAGTCGTAGGGAAGGCTGGAACAAGAAACCATCCCCTTACCCCGGGAGACATGGCTTTGTCACGACTCCTCCTCCTCCTCCTCTCTTCTTCTCCCCGGTGATGCCGAGCGCATGATCTCCAAGCTGGAGGTCTGAGACAGATCGCGAGCTCGGCCACCAAAGAGACAGTGCCCAAACCTCCATGCAACCCGCTTGCCTGCCCCTGAGGCCTTGGGGCCTCCCCTGCTGACAAGGGACTAAAGCTCGTGACTCAGAAGAGGGACGCCAGGGACCGGCAGGTGGTGGCCGTGGTGGTTAAGTCCACCAGACTCCCGCTTGGGAGAACACGGTCCACATCCTGGACCTGGCGGCTTGCTTTCTCATTTGCTCGCTCTTGCTCTCTTGCTCTGTCTCTGTCTGGGTGAATGTAAAGAAATCCGTGAAGTTTAGTAAGCCCTAAATTGTTCTGAAAAACGACCAAACAACAAAACTAGGGTGAGGGGAGGAAAGAGGAAACCCATGTCTCTGGTTACCGTGGGCACTCCCCCGGGCACTTTAGGAGGGAACACCAAGGCATGAGGGAAGGGGGAGTCGGCCCCACAGCCGGAAGTCTTCCTCCCAGAGGAGTGTGGGTATTGGAGTCCGACAAACCACCAAAAGTCTCGCTCCCAGAGGCCTGCGGGTGATGTAGTAGGATACCACGACCAGAAGCCCTGCCTGCCCACGCCGAGATCTATGGGTAATGTAGTCTGAAGCTACGACTGGAAGTCCCAAATCGGCCCGCTATTCCTAAATGCCTTCTGCCCAGAGGACTGTGGGAAATGTAGTCCAGCTCTACCCTGTGGGAGGAGGCTCGCCGGTCAGCTGAGGCCCAGCGCCCTCTCTTGGCAGACAGGGAGATGTGGGAGGTGGCCTAAGGGCCAGCTGTTTTCTATCGCCCCCTGCTGGCCTTCTCAGCCGGGGCACACACCCAATTGCAAAAAAACTCTCAAAAAAAAAAAAAAAAAAAAAAAAAACAAATAAACTGAGTCACTAATGCTCCTAGTAGTATAGCTGTGGATATCAGAATCTAACTAGGTTTGATCGTATAGGAGAAGTAACTCATCATGAAGCAATGTATTACACCAGACAGCATGTTTTCATGAAGGATAGGATGAGAGCAACAGAAGACATACTCATGACTTTGTTGAAGAAAAGTAGATACAATCTAACTTTGGAAATTATTTTTTGAGAGGTATTTTTGTTTGTTTGTGTGTTTTCTTTTTCTTTTCTTTTCTATTTTTGCTATACGGTACATTTGCTCGCTCTCAGAAGAGACAGAGAGATAGAAAGCGAGAAATCACCACCCCAGGGAGGATGGCCATGCTGCAACCCCTTTTCCTCCATTCTCCTCTCGGGGTCATGGACACACACGCACATGCTCCCAGTGCGAGTTTAAGCCACCAGGTCCAGGACTCAACCACGCTTGGCTACATGGGAGTCCAGTGACATAGTCATTGTGCCAACTACTGGTCCTGAGCTTTAGAAATTATTAACAAATAGAAAACATATGCTAATGACATAAAAGTGTTCCTGGCTAGATATCCAATAATGAAGAATTGTGGCAGGTTTAGGAAAGGGAAAAAGTCATATATTTCTGCCACCCCAAAAATGAAGTTGAATTTGAGGGCAGCCTGTGTCCTGAAGGTTAAAGCAGGGGGATCCCATATGTTCAATCACACGGTTTGAGTCCTGACTCTGACAGCTGGGACACACCAAGCACATACGTGTGCATTCCCAGAATCAAGAAAGGAGAGAGAAGAAACTAAGCAAAGGGGAAAAGAAGATAGAAAAGAAAAAGAAAGGAGAACGAGAGATGGAGGTGACAGGACTGTAGGGCGTTTTATCTCTATCATTATTTCTCTCTCTCTTTAGTGCCTTCACCAATTAACAAATTTTTGAGAGAATTTTGCTATACAGCATGTGCTCTCATCAAAGAGACAGAGACAGAAAGTGAGAAATCATTCCCCAGGGGAGATGGTCATGCCTCAATCTTTCTTCCTCCATTCCACTTTTTGTGGGGGGATTTGGGGCATGCACACATGTATGCCCAGCATGAATTTCAAGCCACTGGTCCGGGACTCTAAATGTGGTCAACCACGTGGGAGTCCAGCACCTTAACCATTAAGACACCTGCTGGTCCCCTTGCAAATTATTTTTAAAAAATAAACTGATTCTATACTTGGTTCAACCAACAATTTTAATATATGGCAAACTTCTTCATCAGTTAATTCAAGAATGATTAACTTTTATATGTGATTTTAAAATTACACACTTTTTTTGTGAATTCAACAAGCATGGGATGTTCTCATCTCTGCTCTAAACACTACCTTATGAACACATTGGGCACCCAATGGGCTTCAGGATAAAATGCAACCAGGCTACTACCCACACAAAATAAGGCTTGCCAAATACTCGGACATACATAATCTCAAAATAAGAATTACAGAATGCAGAAGTCAAAACATTGATACTTTTCAAATGTTGCTTGAACAGATCGGAAATAGACCTTAAAGGTCTCTAAAAACATCCTGGCAATATATAAAGCAGCACACTTACTAGAAGGCTCATCTCCTCATTTCCAATGAAAGACTGATAGTAACTTTTGATGAATGGAAGGCATTAATAATACGTATGAATATACTTTCCAAATTTGAAAAAAAAATTAAAAGAAACTTTGAAGGTATGAATCACCAGATTAAAGTTTCCATTTCTATGGTCAATAGCCACATAAAAATTAATATTACAACATACAAATTTCACAGATTAAATGGAGACCAGGGCCTGCAGGAGGTGTGGTGGTTAAACGTGCTGGACTCCCACATGCTCAATCATGGTTCAAGTCTTGGACCTGGTGGCTTCCTTTCTCACTTTCCCTCTCTGTCTCTGGTTAAATTGGAAAATATTAAGGATAATTACAAATCAAGTTAAAATAATTTTTAAAATATAGAAAAAAGAAATGAAGACCAATAGACCTTCTAATTTTGTCTTTAATGGGAGAAGATATATTTTTGGTAAGTATATCTAATTTACAAAAAACAGCCTCTGACTTCACTATTCAATATTCTGACTGTGTCCTGTAGAAATTTCACCTTAAATGCCATTAGGCATCATGCAATAACAAGAGTTGTCATTCAAAAAATATTGCCATTCCGTTTCTATCTACTGGTTCAGAGTTCTAAGCGGCCCCATTCTTCAATGAAGACCTCTGATGAGACGTCACCATCCTGCCCCCCAGACCCAGCAAGGAGCCAGAATTTAAAATATTCATAGTGACAAAGCTAACAGAGATGCAAAAGAAGAGAGACAATGAACTCCAGAAAATGCAGGAAAAAAGAGACAATGAATTCCAGGAGGTGAGGAAGTTCTTGCATCATCTAAAAGAGGAGATACCCATCATAAAAAAGAATCAAATGGAATTATTAGAGATGGAGGCTGTAATTCAGGAAATAAAAATCTCCCTTGAAAATATCAAAAGCAGATTAGATCATGCAGAAGATCGAATCTCAGATGTAGGAGTAAGAACCTCTGACCTAGAAAAATTCACTAAAAAGACTGAGAAAGTAACCCCGCAGAATAAGAATAACATACAATAATACTAGATACCCTTAAGTGCCCAAACATCCAGATCATCAGTGTTTTTCAGATGAGGAAACTAATAAGGGCATTGACAATCTACTCCATGAATATCCTGGAAGAAAACTTTCCAAACCCAGAGAGGCATTCAAATAACCAGACCCAGGAAATACAAAGGACCCCACATAGAATCAACCCAAGAAGATATTCCCCGAGGCACATCACAGCCAGATTGACCAAAACCACAAACGGAGACAAGATGCTAAAATTGGCAAGAGAGAAATGTTAAGTGACTTCCAAAGGATTTCCCATCAGGTTAATGTTAGACTTCTCATCGGACACAACACAAGCAAGGAAAGAATGGGAAAATATATTCAACGTGTTAAGTGAAAACCAATTTCAACCAAGAATACTATAACCACCACGGTTATGTTTCATATGGGGAAAAAAAAGACAAATATATTCTCAGATAAACAAAGCCTTAAAGAATTTCCCAACACCATACCAGCTCTCCAAAAAGTGCTGAAGGGAGTGCTATACTAGGAAAACTAAAATCGGCCACACAGAAATAAGAGTACAAGAAACAAGCAAGAGAATGGCCAGCCTGATGGTAGGGACAAGTCCAGAGGGGAATGATAACTTCCAGAGTTTAAATGGAAAGATCAGACCATAGTAACACTGCAAATTCAATAGAAGAATGATTAAATACATGAGACTGACCCAGTGAAATAGAATTGTTTGGCTTTAGAATAAAACATTACTTATTTTCCTTGATACTTTGATTTCCATATTTAAGAATTTTTTGTCTTAAACTGTTAATATGTTTATCCACCTACTATTTGAACTGAATCCTAACCATTTTCCGGGCTTTAAGATTTAAGCAGATTTCTTGTAACAATTTTTTATTTTGATCTTTTAAAACTAAAACGTTTTTTCCCTAAAGTTAAAAAATGCATTAAAAATACCTATGAATACCTGTTTAATGACTGCAGTAAGCTATATAACCCTGGATAGGTGCTACTTTATAGTATATTCACATTACTCACTGAGGTTTATGCCTGAAGTCAGGCTTGTGTTTATAGATATGTATATATCAGCTGTTCTTACTATTGAAAGTTTTTAAATTATTTAAAATCTTTAGTGAATCAATAAAATGACAAAAAAAAGGCATGGAAAACAACCCTAGATACCAGAGACAGTGTGGGAAGAGAGGGTAGAATTGGTAGAGGATGAGAGGTAGGGATTGTAACATGGTCATCCACCCAGGTGGTGCTTTCTGGCTGTCTTTCCAGCGAGAGCAGGTGCACCTTAGTAAGAAATCTCTCTCAAAGAGAAAGAGAGAGAGAGATTACAATTAAAACAGCCTAAGAAAGTAAGCTTTTAGATATACTGGCTGAAAACAACGAACAGAAAAATGATTCGGACAGGATGGACAATTCAGGCAAGATAAAGACCATACAACAGAACATATAGATGGAGATACAAAATCAGTACTCGGCGTGTTTCAGAACCTCTTTCTGGGGAGTAAAGACAAGTAGGTAGGAGACTTACAGAAAACAGCTTGAGAAGTGTCTGATCATGATGTCAAAGTATTCTATTGTGGCAGTGTTTCCTTTTGTCTTGATACTTCTTTGAAACAGCAAACTGCAAGTGAATGTAGTTTAAGATTTTTGGAACTATTTTAGTACTGCCTGTTCTGGAGCTTTACTTACCACTATGACTTGAAATCTATTGTTTTAAATATGACAATTAAAGTAACTGCCATACTAAAAAATAGTAATACCATTGACAGAAGAGTCCTCCTAAAGGTGTCTTATTAAGCAGAAATAAATTTTAACATTTTTAAGATTGTTACTGGATCAAGGGAAAGACACACCTAGCCAGGGAAACATTCGCCTGACAGGTACTTAAAAATAGTACATCTTCCAAAAGGCTAGAAGTAGAAGAAGAGCCTCCAGTATGAATAAACAACAAAATATATCTCCATCAAAGGTACAGAGTAACTCCCCTCCATCTTCAGGGTTAATGGACGATGTTACCAAGATGTCAGACAAAGAATTTCGAACATTTACAGTGAACAAATTCTTCAAATTGGAACAGACAAGAGACAACGAACTACAGGAGATGAGAAAGCCATTCCAAGATATGAAAGAAGAAATGGACACTCTGAGAAAGAACCAGATGGAGCTATTAGAGATAAAGTCTGGAGTAGAGGAAATCAAAAACTCCCTTGAAAGTATTAAAAGTCGATTAGATCATGCTGAAGATCGAATCTCTGATGTAGAAGATAAAACCTCTGACCTAGAAAGAACCACGAAGAAGATAGAGAAAATAACTAAAAAACACGAGGATAATAGACGAGAAATACTAGATTCCATCAGATGCCCAAATGTCAGAATAATTGGTATCCCAGAAGGTGAAGAAGCCAATAAGCATGGAAAATCTATTCCATCAAATCCTGAAATAAAATTTCCCGAGTCTAGAGAGGCACTCAAGTATCAAGACCCAAGAAATACAAAGGACCCCAGTTAGAATCAACCCCAGAATATCTTCCCCAAGGCACGTCATAGCCAGAGTATCCAAGACTACAGACAAAGACATGATACTAAAACTGGCAAGAGAGAAACGAGAAGTGACATACAAAGGTCATCCCATCAGGCTAACTCCGGACCTCTCAACGGAAACAATGCAAGCAAGAAAAAATGGGAAGATGTATTGAAAGTGCTAAGAGAGAAACAATTTCAACCAAGATTATTGTATCCTGCAAGATTATCCTTCATATGGGAAAAGAAGATTAAAATCTTCTCAGACAAACAAGACCTGAAAGAATTTGCCAGCACCAGACCAGCTCTTCAAGAAACCCTGAAGAAAGTACTGTTCCAGGAAAACTAAAGAGCTAACAGACAGAAACAAAGGAATAAAAGGCTGCTGTGACAATGGCTAAGTTAAACGTTGGGACAGATCCAGTTACATCGATAATAACACTGAATGTGAACGAATTAAATTCCCCAATCAAGAGACACAGACTGGCCAAATGGATAAAAAAATCAGAGACCCTCTATCTGTTGCCTACAGAAAACCCACCTCATTTATAAAGACATACATAGATTGAAAGTGAAGGGTTGGAAAAAGGTTTATCATGCAACAGGGAACCAAAAAAAAAGCTGTAGTAACGATACTTATTTCTGACAATATAGCCTTTAAAACAAAAACTGTTAGAAGAGACAAAGAAGGGCACTATATTGTAGTAAAAGGATCAATAAATCAAGAAGATACAACTCCTATAAATATCTATGCGCCCAACACAGGAGCACCCAAATATGTGAAGGAAAGACTGTTAGATCTAAAAGGGGAGATAGACTGCAATACACTAATTGTTGGAGACCTCAACACTGCACTATCCCCTCGGGACAGATCATCTAGACAAAAATAGATAAAGAGATAAAGAATCTGAATGATACCATAAATGAAATGGGCTTAACATACATCTATAGAACTTTCCATCTGAAAACCACAAGATACACTTTTTTCTCACCCCCACATGGAACCTTTTCGAAGATTGACCACCTCATAGGGCACAAAGCAAGCCTTCACAGATTCAAAGGCATAGAAACTATTCCCCGCATCTTCTCTGACCATGATGGAATTAAACTTGAGTTTAATTTCTTGAGAAATCCTCAAAAATACACATATACATGGAAAGTAAATAACTTACTACTA
Source organism: Tupaia tana (assembly GCA_026018925.1). Lineage (NCBI taxonomy): Eukaryota > Metazoa > Chordata > Mammalia > Scandentia > Tupaiidae > Tupaia > Tupaia tana. The sequence goes on along the minus strand of JAKSZU010000020.1, from coordinate 44,841,471 downwards.
GATTCCACAACTACTGATGAAATAAAGTCCGAAATCAAAAGATTCATGGAAACTAATGACAATGAGGACACGAGTTTCCATAATCTTTGGGACACTGCAAAATCAGTCATAAGAGGGAAGTTTATAGCAATTAGTGCTCATAAGAGGAAGACGGAAAGAAGGCAAATGGATCACTTAACATCATGCCTCAGAGAATTGGAGAAGCAACAGCAAAATGATCCAAAAAACTCCAGGAGAAAGGAAATCATAAAGATCCGAGCAGAAATAAATGAAATAGAAAATAACGAACTATACAGAAAATAAATGAAAGTAAAAGCTGATTCTTTGAAAATATAAACAAAATTGATACACCACTAGCAAGACTTATTAAGAAGAAGAGAGAAAGGAACAAGGTGAATCAAATCTGCAATGAAGCAGGAAATATAACAACAGACAAAGCAGAAATACAGAACATAATTAGAAGATATTATGAACAACTATATGCCAAGAAACAAGACAATATGGATGAGATGGACAAATTCCTGGACACGTATAATCTACCAAGATTGAGCCAGGAGGATATAGAAAGCCTAAATAGGCCCATAACAAGTCAGGAGATTGAATCCGTAATAAATAGCCTCCCAACAAAGAAAAGTCCTGGCCCGGATGGGTTCACCTCTGAGTTCTATAAAACTTTCAAAGAAGAGTTAACCCCCATTCTGCTCAAGTTATTTCTAAAGATCCAAAAGGGTGAATCTCTACCAAATTCATTCTATGAAGCCTCCATCACCCTTATCCTCAAAACAGATAAGGACAGAACAAGGAAGGAAAACTATAGACCAATATCTTTGATGAATATAGACTCAAAGATGCTCAACAAGATACTAGCAAACCGTATGCAACAACTTATGAAAAAGATTATACATCATGATCAGGTAGGCTTTATTCCAGGAATGCAAGGTTGGTTCAACATACATAAAACCATAAATGTAATTCACCATATTAACAGGAAAAAAGAAAAAAACCATATGGTCATATCAATTGATGCAGAAAAAGCATTTGATAAGATACAACATCCCTTTATGCTCAAGATGCTCAGCAAAATTGGTATAAAGGGTCATTTCTCAACACAATAAAAGCTATCTATGAAAAACCCATTGCGAATATCATCCTGAATGGAGAAAAGCTGAAAGCTTTCCCACTAAAAACGGGTACAAGACGAGGATGCTCACTCTCTCCACTCCTTTTCAACATAGTACTGGAAGTCCTCGCCAATGCAATCAGAAAAGAGGAAAAAATTAAAGGAATCCAAATAGGAAAAGAGGTGTAACTCTCTCTATCCGCAGATGATATGATTGTGTACATAGAAGACCCAATGATTTCCATGAAGAAATTTCTGGAAGTAATGCATGAATACAGTAAAGTTGCAGGATACAAAATTAATATACAGAAGTCTATAGCATTTCTATATACAAACAACAGGCAGACGGAGATAGAACTGAAAAACGTTGTTCCATTTACCATAGCCACAAAAAGTGTAAGATACTTAGGGATCAATCTAACCAAAGAAATTAAAGACCTCCACAAGGAAAACTATGAGAAGTTAAAAAAAGAAATTGGAAATGACAGAAAAAAGTGGAAGGACATCACATGTTCCTGGATTGGAATAATTAATATAACCAAAATGGCAATTCTACCCAAATTAATCTACCTATTTAATGCAATGCCAATCAAAGTACCAGACATATTCTTCACAGAGTTAGAAAAGACAATCATAAAATTCATCTGGAATAATAAAAGACCCTGCATTGCCAAAGTAATTCTACAAAAGAAGAGTGGAGTGGGTGGCATCTCACTCCCTGACCCAAAAACATACTACAAAGCTGTGGTAATCAAAACAGCGTGGTATTGGCACAGGAACAGACATGTGGACCAATGGAATAGAATTGAGTCCACAGGAATAAATCCCCAATCATTCAGTCACCTGATTTTTGACAAGGGGTACCAGTCAATCCAGTGGGAAAAGGAAAACCTCTTCAGCAAATGATGCTGGAAAAACTGAGTTTCCACCTGTAGAAAGATGAATCTGAACCCCTACCTCTCACCTTTGACAAAAATCAAGTCAAGGTGGTCCCAGAACAGCCCTTCTTCAAGAGAAAGCCTGCTCAATGGCTCCTGAGATCTAGACATGCTGGGAGAAAGGAAGATGTCCCACTCCTAACTGGGCCTCCAGCATACAAAACCCACGTGAACAGCCCTTCTTCAAGAGAAAGCCTGCTCAATGGCTCCTGAGATCTAGACATGCTGGGAGAAAGGAAGATGTCCCACTCCTAACTGGGCCTCCAGCATACAAAACCCACGTGAACAGCCCTTCTTCAAGAGAAAGCCTGCTCAATGGCTCCTGAGATCTAGACATGCTGGGAGAAAGGAAGATGTCCCACTCCTAACTGGGCCTCCAGCATACAAAACCCACGTGAACAGCCCTTCTTCAAGAGAAAGTCTGCTCAATGGCTCCTGAGATCTAGACATGCTGGGAGAAAGGAAGATGTCCCACTCCTAACTGGGCCTCCAGCATACAAAACCCACATGGTAGGAAAACCCCTTTCATATCTCCTGTCTCTGAATCAATCTTTGTCTCTCTCTACCTCTCACTCTCTCTCTCTCTCTCTGTCTGTCTGTCTGTCTTTTTTTTTTAATTTTTGCTTTTTAGAATTTTTTAAGGTGAGGCTTCTTACAGGGCCCTTTGGCCCCTCCCTCCTAGGCCTTTGTTTTGTTAATAATCCCCTCTGCTCCTCCCAGAACAGCCCTTCTTCAAGAGAAAGTCTGCTCAATGGCTCCTGAGATCTAGACATTTTGCGCGGCGCGCTAGCGCGCTGCGCGGTTTTCTAATTTTTGATTTTTATTGAAATTTTTTTAATATTAATTTTTCTTTTTTAGATTTATTCCAAAGCTTTTCTCTTTTTTTTCTCTGTTTCTTGTCTGTTTTTTTTGTTGTTGTTGGTATTGTTTCCCTCTCTCTGCTTCCTTTTCTGCACACTTCCCAACCCTCATATTAAACTTCAAAAGTTTGGGAAGAAACCAACCATCCACCAGATGACTAGAAATCGCTGCAGGACCACAAGAAATATGGAGAAGCAGGAAAATGCCCCTCCTCCAATTGAAACGGATAGCTCCTCTTCATCCACACACAGTTCAAGGGAATTCATGGAAATGTCTGATAAACAATTCAGATCATTCATAATGGCAAAGCTAACAGAGATCGAAGAGAAGAGAGACAAGGAACTGCTGAAGGGGAAGGAGAAAGGAGTTGAAGAGTTCTAGGAGGTGAGGAAATTCATGCAAGATCTAAAAGAGGAGTTTCACACTTTACAAAAGAATCAGATGGAGCTGTTAGAGATGAAGGCTATAATACAAGAAGTCAAAATCTCCCTTGAAAGTATTAAAAGCAGACTAGATCATTCAGAAAATGGAATCTCTAATGTAGAAGAGAAAATGGCTGGCCTAGAAAGGTCCACCATAAAGACTGAGAAAATGGCCCAAAACTTTGAGAATAATATGCAAGAAGTACTAGATACAATTAAAACGTCCAGGGGCGGCAGGCGGGGGCTCCGCTCCGTGTGCCGGCGCGTGGGGGTGGGGAGGCGGGCGCGGGGGCTCCAATCCACGTGCTGGGGTGCGGGGTCAGGGCACGGGGGCTCCGCTCCACGTGCCCTGTCTCGCGCCCTGTCTGGAGGTCTGGCCCGACGGGCTCTGCCCCACGTGCCGTGGCCGGGGCTCTGTCCTGTGTGCCATGGCCGGGGTCTGCCCCGCGTGCCTTGGCCGGGGTCTGTCCCGCATGCCGTGGCCGGGGCTCTGCCCCGTGTGCCTTGGCCGGGGTCTGCCCCGTGTGCCGTGGCCGGGGCTCTGCTCCGCGTGCCGTGGCTGGGGTCTGCCCCGCGTGCCGTGGCTGGGGCCCTGTCCTGCGTGCCGTGGCCGGGGTCTGCCCCGCGTGCCATGGCCGGGACTCTGCCCCGCGTGCCGTGGCCGGGGTCTGCCCCGCGTGCCCTATCCGGAGGTCCGGCCCGACCGGGGCTCTGCCCCGCGTGCCGTGGCCGGGCTCTGCCCCACGTGCCGTGGCCGGGGTCTGCCCCGCGTGCCGTGGCCGGGACTCTGCCCCGCGTGCCGTGGCCTGGACTCTGCCCCGCGTGCCGTGGCCGGGACTCTGCCCCGCGTGCCGTGGCCTGGCCCCGTGCCCCGGGGTTCTGCCCCGCGTGCCGTGGCCGGGGCTCTGCCCCTGCCCGTGCCGTGGTCGGGTTCTGCCCCCGCGTGCCGTGGCCGGGGTCTGCCCCGCGGGCCGTGGCCGGGGCTCTGCTCCCGCGGGCCGTGGCCGGGATCTGCCCCGCGTGCCGCAACCGCTGATGGCCGTCTCTGCTTTCCTGAGCCGCGTTCCTGAAACTGTGTTCCATGGAGATTCACCTACATTTGCGGGGCTGCACGAGACCCACCCTTGGTCCAGCCCTGAGTGCAGTCTACGTTTCCTATTGTTGGGAACTTTATGATCTGATAATTGGAAAAAAAATCATTTTTATCATAAAAAATAATTAGAATAATAATAATAATGATTGGGGGAAACAAAGGAAAGATATTGAATGTTGAAGTGGGGAGATTAATGTCTCTGTACTGACTGACATGCATGGCATTCCCTTTTGAAAAAGCAATGTAATACACTGTAAAGTTATATGTAATTCAATGTAATTAAAAAATAGATAATAAAAAAAATTAAAAAAAATAAAAAAAAAAATCAAGTCAAGGTGGATCAAGGATCTAAATCTAAGACCCCAAACTATTAAACTGCTTCTAGAAAACACTGAGGAAACTCTGGGAGACATTGGGGTAGGGAAAGACTTCTTACATAAGATCCCCAAAGAACAGTCAATAATCCCCAAAATAGACAAGTGGGATTACATCAGACTAAGAAGTTTCTGCATGGCAAAAGACACAGCATTTAGTGTGAATCGAAAGCCCTCAGAATGGGAAAATATTTTTGTAAACTATGCATCAGATAAGGGATTGATAACCAGAATACATAAAGAACTAAAGAAGCTGTTTGGAAAAAAGATGATGAACCCCATTAAAAGACGGGAGAAGGAATTGAAAAGAACACTCACTAAAGATGACATACGAATAGCCAGAAGGCATATGAAAAAATGCTCAACATCCCTCATCATGAGGGAAATGCAGATCAAAACAACGAGATACTACCTAACCCCAGTCAGGATGGCTATGATTAAAAAAAAAAAAAAAAATGATAAGTGTTGGCGGGGGTGTGGTGAAAGGGGAACTCTCTTACACTGCTGGTGGGAATGTAAATTAGTCCAACCACTGTGGAGAATAATTTGGAGATTCCTCAAAAATTTACAAATAGAACTGCCATATGATCCAGCAATCCCGTTTCTTGGCATCCACCCAAAGGACGGAAGAATTTCTCATTGGAAAAGTGCTTGCACATCGATGTTTATTGTGGCACTATTCACGATTGCTAAGACATGGAATCAACCCAAATGCCCCCGTACGGATGAATGGATTGAAAAACTGTGGCACATATACTCTATGGAATACTATTCAACCATTAAGAACAACAAAACCCTGGATTTTGACAGAAAGTGGAAGAATATGGAAGATTTACTGCTGAGTGAAGCAAGCCAGGCTGTGAAGGAGAGACGCTGTATGTCCCCACTTAATATATACTGAATGTCCGCACTCTATAACTGAAACTGACGGGATAAAGGATGTACAAACACACATGATGGATGTAAATGCCAGATGTGGGGTGTGTGGAGGAGAGGGGCCTAGGGAAGAACATTTGGAGGAGGGATACGAAGACAGCATTGTTGAAGCAGGGAGGTAATGTTGCTATATTTTGATCAACTACACCAGGGAGAAATGTTCAAATATCGAAATGATCACATTGTAAGCTAAATAATGTAACTGAATGTATTAAAAATGTAAATAAAAATAAATTTAAAAAAAAGAAAGTAATGCTGTTTAGCGCACACTGAACTTAAAGCCAGAATTAAGCCTGAAGGACCCATATCACTGCTCATTTTGACCACAGTACAAAATTTTGTAATCCTGAGCACAAAAACGTGACACTAACACCCACATCTGAAAGGTCACTTGAGAAAAATTCATAGAGACCCACCATTGAAAGTAATGCTGTTTAGTGCACACTGAACTTTAAGCAGAATTAAGCCACAAGGACCCATATCACACCTCATTTTTAACACGGTACTAAACTCTGTATTGCTGAGCACAAATCTGTTATTCTAGGCACCCAAAAATAACACCCAAAACTGAAAGGTACCTTGAGAAAAAATCATAGAGACCCACCATTGACAGTAACGCTGTTTAGTGCACACTGAAATTTATGCCAGAATTAAGCCTCAAGGACCCATATCTCACCTCATTTTGACCACAGCATAAACCTCTGTAACCCTGAGAACAAAACTGTGACACTAAGCACACCCAACGAACACCCACAACTGAAAAGTACCTTGAGAAAAATTCATAGAGACCCACCATAGAAAGTAATGCTGTTTAGTGCACACTGAACTTTAAGCCAGAATTAAGCCACAAGGGCCCATATCACACCTCATTTTTAACACGGTACTAAACTTTGTATCGCTGAGCACAAAACAGTTACTCTAGGCACCCATAAATAACACCCACAACTAAAAGGTACCTTGAGAAAATTCATAGAGACCCACCATTGACATTAATACTGTTTAGTGCACACTGAAATTTAAGCCAGAATTAAGTCTCAAGGACCCATATCTCACCTCATTTTGACCACAGCATAAACCTCTATCCCTGAGAACAAAACTGTGACACTAAGCACACCCAACAAAAACCCACAACTGAAAAGTACCTTGAGAAAAATTCATAGAGACCAACCATTGAAAGTAATGCTGCTTAGTGCACACTGAACTTTAAGCCAGAATTAAGCCACAAGGACCCATATCACACCTCATTTTTAACATGGTACTAAACTTTGTATCGCTGAGCACAACACATCCCGGACCCGGTGGCTTAAAACTCACGTTGGGCGCATGTCCGTGTGTGCCCAAGATCCTGAGAGGAGAATGGAGGAGAAGGGATTGCGGCGTGACCATCCCCTCTGGGGGGTGATTTCTCGCTTTCTGTCTTTATGTCTCTCTCTGTCTGTCTGGCGAATGCATGCGCCCTATAGCAAAAACCTCTCAAAAAAAAAAAAAAAAAAGAATGTCTCTTGTAATTTTATTGGGATTGCATTAAATATGTAGATTATTTTGGGTAGGATTGCCATATTGATTATATTAATTCTATCAATCAAGTAACATGGGCTGTCCTTCCTGTTTTTGGTGTCCTTTCCAATTTCTTTTTAAATATTTTCATATTTTTACTTAAAGAGGTCCTTAACTTCCTTGGTTAGTTTTATTCCTAGGTATCATATGCCTTTTGTGACTATGATAAATGCAATTACTTTCTTCAGTTATGTATCTGTCTGCTTGTTGTTTGTTTATAGAAATGCTATAGAGTTTTGTAAGCTAATTTTGTATCCTGCCACTTTACAGTACGCATTTATTACTTTGAGAAGTTTTTTCATGGATACTTTTGGATCTTCTATGTACACAATAATGTCATCTGCAAACAGATCATTTCAACTCTTCTTTCTCTACCTGAATTCCTTTTATTTCATTCTCTTGTCTGATGGCATTGGCTAGGATTTCTACTACTATATTGAATAGAACTGGAGAAAGTGGACAGCCTTGTCTTGTACCAGTTTTTAGTGGAAAAGCTTTAAGCTCCTCCCCATTCAGTATAATGTTAGCTATAGGTTTTACATAGATGGTTTTTATTATGCTGAGAAATTATTCTATGCCAATTTAACTGAGAGTCTTAATCATGAAAGAACGTTGTATTTTTTATTTACATATTTATTTCATTTTCTTTTATACATTCAATCACATTATTTAGCTTACAAAGTGAATATTTCAATATGCAAACATTTCTACCTAGTCCAGTTGATAAAACTATAAAATATCTTCAACATATAATACCACATTTCTTTGTCCCATTACTACTTTGCCTTCATATTGTTTTTCTAAATGTCCTTGCTCAGGATCTACTCTTCCACACACACTATATCTGGTATTTACACCCATTTACTGTGTTTGTATATCCTTCAATCAATTTCAGTCATAGTGTGTGGACACTCGGTATATATTAAGTGGGGACATACAATGTCTCTCCTTCATAGACTGGCTTGCTTCACTCAGCAGTAAATCTTCCATCTTCTTCCACTTTCCGTCCAAAGTCAGGGTTTTGTTGGTTTTAATGGCTGAATAGTATTCCATAGAGCATATGTGCCACAGTTTTTCAATCCATTCATCTCTTTGGGGGGTATTTGGGCTGGTTCCATGTCTTAGCAATTGTGAATAGTGCTGCAATAAACATTGATGCGCAAGCACTTTTCCTATGAAGAAGAATTCTGTCCTTTGGGTAGATAACAAAGAGTGGGATTGCTGGATGATATGGTAGTTCTATTTGTAGATTTTTGAGGAATCTCCAAATCATTCGCCACAGTGGCTGGATTAATTTACATTCCCATCAGCAGTGTAAGAGAATTCCCCTTTCACCACACCTCCACCAACACTTATCATTTTTTGTTTTTTTTAATCTTAGTCATTCTGACTGGGGTTAGGTGGTATCTCATTGTTAAGAACGTTGTATTTTGTCAAATGCCTTTTCTGTATCAATTGAAATGATCATATGGTTTTTTCATTTCTTTTTCTTAATATGGTGTATTAAGTTTATGGTTTTGCATATATTGAACCACCCTTACATCCCATAATAAAGCCTACCAGGTTGTGATGAATGATATTTTATATATACTGTTGAATATGGTTTGCAAGTATCTTGTTGAGAAATTTTGCATCTATATTCATCAGAGATATAGGTCTGTAGTTTTCTTTTTCTGTTATATCCTTATCCGTTTTTGAAATGAGGGTGATGGAGGCTTCATTGAATGAATTTGGAAGGGCTCCCTCCTGTTGGATCTTTAGAAAGAGTTTGATTAGAATAGGGGTCACCTCTTCTTTAAATCTTTTGTAAAATTCAGAAGTGAAGCCATCAGGATCTGGACTTTTCTTTGTTAGTATTTTATTTATTACTGATTCAATCTCATTGCTTCTTATGGGTCTATTTAGGGTTTCTATGTCCTCCTAAGTCAATCTTGGTAGATACGTGTCCATACAAAACAAGGCACCCCTGGCATTTGATAGAAAGTGGTTGAATATGGAAGATCTATTGCTGAGTGCAGCAAGGCAGGATATGAAAAAAAAAAAAAAAGACATTGTATGTATCCACTTAATTTATACTGACTATCCACACTTAATAGTAGAGACTAAAGTATTGGAAAGCATAAAAGCAGTGAAAATAGTAATGAATGCTTAAGGCAGTGTGGAACAGGGTGAGGAGGGGAGAGTACGGAGGATAGCAAGAGAACAAATAGGCATGATATTAGCGGGACACAGAAATGGTTTACTACCTGCTGATGATAACATGTATAGTATTCTCAATTGGTCTGGTCTGTAAAGTATTTCATGTTGGGTAAATTCTCTTTACAAACCAAATTATATATATAGTGATTGTTTAAAAAATAATGAGAATAAATAATATGAAAAATATGATGAAAAGCTATTTGATGATGATAATGTGGATAATAATGTCTTTGTCTTGACTGATATGCATGGTAACCATGCTTTAAAAACAAATGTAAAACACTGTAAAGATACATGTGATTAAGTGTAATATACAAAAATTATGATAATATATAAAATTTAAAAAACAAAAGTTAAGTACATACAGTAAAAAACCAGAGTCCACATGCATCTAGGTGGGCCTAGTCCTGCTTCTTCAAATGGAAAGCCTCTACCCCAAAGCTCATTTTCCACCTAAACACCCAGATAAAAGCCAGAATCCATGTGCATCTGAGGTAATATAGATAAACGGATCTATATTTTTGAAAAATCCTCAAAATATTACCAGCTACTAAAAGATAGAGAAGGTGTTAGAGATAGAATTATTTTTTTAAAAAATCACTCTACATTGTAAGTCACGGTTCCCTATAATTGAATCCTTGTTTAGTTGGTGAGTTTTCTGGTAAAGGGTACAAAATTTAATACCATGATGATTTTACAGCACCCTCAAGTAGATTTGGTGGTATAGTGTTTTCCTTCTTGAGGAGATGGGTTGGTCTGTGATATGAAAGAATGAAGATGTAGAATCTTTTCAGACTATCATGAAAAGGTACCAATCCTTAACAGAGAGGCTTATAATTTGAATTATTCCTCCAATAAAGGTGATGGATTTTTGGTTGATCTAGCCATATTTTCCATTTGGTATTCTTCATTCTTCCTTGAGTAACCCTGGGATATCTGAATAGAAATGTTAACAGAACACAGCTAACTACCTTATTTGGTAGCAAAACTGAACTTTTTGTACCATGTGCTTAGAAATAAAACCAAGTGGCCCCTTTACTGGAGAAAAAGTTCAAAATTATCTTTAGATCTTAACATACTAATGGATACTTTTATTAGGATGTCCAGAGAAGCAAAATGAGAGAAATATAAACATACACATCATGATGAACTGCCTCAAGTGATCAGGAAGGATCATGGAGGTTGATCCTCCACTGTAAACTGAAGACCATGGAAAGCTGGTGGTGTAATTCAGTCTGAGTTCAAAGTCCTGAGAACCAGGGTAGATGAAGTAAATCCCAGTCGCAGAGAAAAAGGATGAAATGAGACATCTCAATTTAAGTAGTGAGGCAGGGAAAAAAGAAGGCAAATTCCTCCTTCCTCTGCCTTTTTTTCTATGCAGGCCTTCAAACAGGTTGCCTGATACTCACCAATATTAGGGAGAGAAATCTACTGAGACCACCACTGAAATACTAATCTCATCTGGAAACACCCTCATGGATATTTTAAAAATCATGAAATAATGATTATCCAGCTATCTGGACATCTCTTGATACAGTCAAATTGACACGTAAAGTTATTTATCATGATATTTTTAAAAGACAGTAAGTTCCTTTCATGGTTATTTTAAAAACTACATCCTTAAGGAGTGGGGTTTTAGCTGACCCTCTAAATTGCATGGCATGGTAGAAAGAGTATTAGATATACAGTTAGACAATATGAATTCTACATTTAGTGTCTGAACAACAAAACATTTATCTCTCCATATCTGTTTTTTAAATTTTGACAAAGTACAAAGGGCAAAGCCTACCAGTTGGTGGCTTTTTAGTTTAACAGTCAAAACTTTTGGTTCCAAACCATATTTTTTTCTCAATATGGCTTAAACAACTTAAAAAGGACTTATTTTCAAGAAAATAAAAGAGGAGCTGGAGAAGAACTGTTATCAGATGGGAAACTGGGGAGTATTGGGATAGGATGCTTTGAGCCAGGGTCTGGTTGATAACAGCGATTGAGGTGTCAGATGTCTCCTTCATTGTCATCTTGGTTATATCTTCCTGACTAACTATAACAGAACAAAGTTGGAGGACTGGTGTTACCTGACTTCAAGAATTACTATAAAACTACAGTAATGAAGACAACATGGTATTGCCCAAAGAACAGACAGCTATATCACTGGAACAGAATAGAAAGTTCAGAAATAGTCTTATGTAGATATAATCAACTGATCTCTGACAAAGATGCAAAAGCAAAAATTGAGAAAAGATCATCTGTTCAACAGATGGTGCTAGAACAACTGGACAACCACAGCACCCCCTCCCCCCCAAGGAAATATCTAGACTCAGGTCTTATACTCTTTACAAAAATTAATCAAAATGGATCACAGGTCTAAATGCAAAACTATAAAACTCCTAGAAGATAATGTAGAAAGAAATCTAGATGACCTTGGTTTGGTGATGACTTTTTAAATACATCACCAAGGACATAGTCAACACAATAAAGAATAAGCTGGGCCTCATTAAAATGAAAAGTTTCTACTCTGTAAAAGATACCATTAAGAAACTAGAAAGGGTGAGCTGATGGCATGGTGCATAAGGTGACTGGATCTCACATTGCCTACCATGCAGTTTGAGTCCCAGACCTGGCAATTTGAAAAACACACTGGGCACTTGTGCCTGCATGCCCAAAATCCTGACAGGAAAAGGGAAGAAAAGGATAGTAGCATGATCCTTTCCACATGGGGATGGATTGCTTCCTCTCTTTCTCTCTCTCTTTCTCTCATTTACCGTGGCATGTGCACTCTCTTTCAATACTTTTTAAAAAGAGAGAAAAAGACAAGCCACAGGCAGGGAGAAAATATTTCCACAAAACATACAAAGAACTCCTAAAACTCAACAATGAGAAAACAAAAACAATTGGGACCAGCAGTTAGCATAATGGCTATGTCACGGGACTCCCATGTAGTTGACCGCAGTTCACGTCCTGGACCTGGTGGCTTAAAAACTCATGCCGGGCACGTGTGCGTGTGTGCCCAGGATCCCAAGAGGAGAATGGAGGAGAAGGGACTGTGGCGTGGCCATCCCCCCTGGGGGGTGATTTCTCACTTTCTGTCTCTCTGTCTCTGTCTGGCGAGCACACACGCTTTATAGCAAAAACCTCTCAAAAAAAAATTTAAAAAAAGTCAAAGAACTTAACAGACACTACACCAAAGAAAATATACAAATGACAGATATTAGGCTGGTGCAAAACCAACTGTAGTTTCTGACTGTGAATTTTAAATAATTATAACTGGGCTCAAATACTGTTATTCAAAATAGGAACCATTACAATTGATACATTTTTGCCAGTGAGAAACAAGTTTGTTTATCCCTGTAGCATAAAAATATGTGCTTTGGGATCTGACAAACTCTTGGAAAGCATTTTCTGGATCCTGCTGGTTGTGAAAGTATTTTCCCTGCAAAAAGTTATCAAGATTCTTGAAGAAGCGGTAGTCAGTTGGTGAGATCAGATGAATATGGCAGATGAGGCAAAACTTAGAAGCACTGGTTGAGTGGCATGTAGTCAGGCATTGTCATGGAGAATTAGGCTCTTTCTGTAGACCAATGTCATCTGCAGGCACTGCAGTTTTTGCTGCATCTCATCAACTTGCTGAGCATATTTCTCAAATGGAATGGTTTCACCAGGATTCTGAATGCTGTAGTGAAGTAGAGACCTCACCAAACAGTGACCATGAAATTTTTTATGTGCAAGTTTGACTTTGGGAAGTACTTTGGAGCTTCATCTAGGTCCAGTCACTAAGTTGGTCATTGCCAGTTAACATATAAAATCCACTTTTCATCACATGTCACAATCCAATCCAGAAATGATTTGTTGTTGTGTAAAATTAGAGATAATTCTTTAAAATGACAATTTTTTGAACTTCCATCAGTTCATGAGGGGCCCATTTATTGATATTTTTAACCTTTTCCATTTACTTCAAATGCCAAACAACTTTAGAATTGTCAATGTTGAATTTTTCGGCAACTTCTCATGTAGTCAAAAGAGGATCAGCTTTGATGCTCTCAACTCGTCATTGTCAACTTCTGATAGCCAGACACTACTCTCTCCTTATCTTCAAGGCTCTTGTCTCCTTTGCAAAACTGCACTCCCTTGCAAAATCACCACTGCACTGTACATTTATTATCAGTTCTTGGACCAATGAGATGTTGATGTTGTGAGCCGAGTCCGGTATTTTTTCTTAAGATTTTTTATAATTTTTTATTTACATTTTTAATACATTCAGTTACATTATTTAGCTTACAATGTGATCATTTCAATATTTGAACATTTCTCCCGGTCCAGTTGATCAAAATATAGCAACATTACCTCCCTGTCTCAACAATGCTGTCTTCGTATCCCTCCTCCAAATGTTCTTCCCTAGGCCCCTCTCCCCCACACACCCCACATCTGGCATTTACATCATTCACTTCTGTTTGTACATCCTTTAGTCCGTCAGTTTCAGTTATAGAGTGCGGACATTCGGTATATATTAAGTGGGGACATACAGTGTCTCTCCTTCATAGCCTGGCTTGCTTCACTCAGCAGTAAATCTTCCATATTCTTCCACTTTCTGTCAAAAGCCAGGGTTCTGTTGTTCTTAATGGCTGAATAGTATTCCATAGAGTATATGTGCCAGTTTTTCAATCCATTCATCCGTACGGGGGCATTTGGGTTGATTCCATGTCTTAGCAATCGTGAAAAGTGCCGCAATAAACATCGAATCTCTGATGTAGAAGATAAAACCTCTGACCTAGAAAGAACCACCAAAAAGATAGAGAAAATAACAAAAAAACACAAGGATAATATACAAGAAATACTAGATTCCATAAGACGCCCAAATATCAGAATAATTGGCATCCCAGAGGGTGAAGAAACCAATAACGGCATGAAAAATCTATTCCATGAAATCCTGGAAGAAAATTTCCCAAGTCTTGAGAGGCACTCAAGCATCAAGACCCAAGAAATACAAAGGACCCCAGTTAGAATCAACCCCAGAAGATCTTCCCCAAGGCACATCGTAGCCAGACTATCCAAGACCACAGAAAAAGACATGATACTAAAACTTGCAAGAGAGAAACGAGAAGTGACATACAAAGGTCATCCCATCAGGCTAACTCCGGACCTCTCAACAGAAACAATACAAGCAAGGAAAGAATGGGAAGATGCATTGAAAGTGCTAAGAGAGAAACAATTTCAACCAAGATTATTGTATCCTGCAAGATTATCCTTCATATGGGAAAAGAAGATTAAAATCTTCTCAGACAAACAAGACCTGAAAGAATTTGCCAGCACCAGACCAGCTCTTCAAGAAACCCTGAAGAAAGTACTGTTCCAGGAAAACTAAAGAGCTAACAGACAGAAACAAAGGAATAAAAGGCTGCTGTGACAATGGCCAACTTAAACGTTGGGACAGATCCAGTTACAATGATAATAACACTGAATATGAATGGATTAAATTCCCCAATCAAGAGACACAGACTGGTCGAATGGATAAAAATACAGAGACCCTCTATCTGTTGCCTACAGGAAACCCACCTCATCGATAAAGACATACATAGATTGAAAGTGAAGGGTTGGAAAAAGGTTTTCCATGCAACTGGGAACCAAAAAAGAGCTGCAGTTGCGATACTAATTTCTGACAAAATAGCCTTTAAAACAAAAACTGTTAGAAGAGACAAAGAAGGGCACTATATTGTAGTAAAAAGATCAATAGATGAAGAAGATATAACTCTTATAAATATCTACGCGCCCAACACAGGAGCCCCCAAATATGTTAAGGAAAGACTGTTAGATCTAAAAGGGGAGATAGACTGCAATACACTAATTGTTGGAGATCTCAACACAGCACTATCCCCTTGGGACAGATCATCTAGACAAAAAATGGATAAAGAGATAAAGGATCTGAATGATACCATAAATTAAATGGACCTAACAGACATCTATAGAACTTTCCATCCAAAAACTACGAGATACACTTTTTTTCTCACCCCCACATGGAACCTTTTCGAAAATTGACCACATCATAGGGCACAAAGCAAGCCTCTACAGATTCAAAGCCGAGTATGCTATTTTATGAACCAGTGTGAACTTAAATAAGAAAATCACTCGAATTTGCTTTTTATCTAACATCATTTCCAGTCTAAAATACAATAAAATAAACAGTAAGTAATAAGTCATTAGCAAAAACACATAAAGCTAGAAATGAGCATTAAAATTATGTATAACATAACCACATTTATTTAAAAATGTATTCAATAAGAAATGGCAATTTCAGCAATGCAAAACTGCAATTACTTTTGCATTGGCCTCATAGCATATGAAAATATGTTCCACATCATATGTCTTCAGGGAAATAAAAATTAAAACAGTAAGATACCACTACAAACCTATTACGAAAGCCAAAATTAGAACACTGACAGTACCAAATGAGGGTGACAATGTGGAGCAACAAGGACTCTCATTCATAGCTGGTGAGAATGTAAAATAGTACAATTACTTTGGAAAACAATTTGATGCTTTCTCATAAAACTAAACTTACCACGATCAACAATCACATCATTTGATATTTACCCAAAAGAGTTGAGATCTATGTATACACAGAAGTTTGCATGTGAATGTTTGTAGCTGCATCACTCATAATTGCCAAAGCTTAGAAGCAGCCACGATGTCCTCCAATAGGTAAATGTATAAACTGTTGTATATCCAGACAATGGAAAATTATTCATCACTTAAGAGAAATGAGCTATCAAGCCATAAAAAGATATGACTGAAAATTAAATGAAGCCAGTCTGACTCTACATACTGTATAATCCTGACTATACGACTCTCTAGAAAAGGCTAAAATACCAGCACTTCATAGAGATTTTGGGAAAAGAGGGAGGAACAGACAGAGAACAGAAGGGTAGTGAAACTACTCTGTATAATATGATAAAATACATGTTATTATACATTTGTCCAAACTCATAGAATGTACTCTAAGAATGAACCCTAAGATAAAACATAGATTTTGGATAACAATGTTGTATTAATGTTTGTTCATCAATTGTAACAAATGTACCATTCTGAGGAATAAAGATAATAGGGGAGACTAAAAATGTGTCGGGTTCAGGAACATATGGGAAATTTTTGTACCTTCTATACTTGCTTTTGCTGTGAGAGAGTCTAAAATTGCTATTAAATGCAATAAATTTAAAAAATAACAGAAGAGAACCATAAAAAAATGTTGAAAGATTAAAGGTAGAGTTATCATAGCAGGCATGTAGGATACTATTTGGTACTCACCACACACACACACACACACACACACACACACACACACATCTATAACCCAAAATGAAGATGAAGACCTTCTGAAATTGCTTGCATCAAGATCAAGAAACAGAAAGAACCTGCCTACAAATACTTCTTGTCAAAGTCATAGGTTACATATTGTATGTACTTCACAATTAGTAATATAAAAGTTTCTAAGATTAAAAAAGAAGACTTTTTTTTTTGTAGATAAGTGTCACTAGCAGCAATACCCAGGAAACCTGGGAGATCTAAGAGACTGAGATAGGCTGCTTCTGCCCTGCTTTATGTGGCTACCTTGCTTCATCCAATTTTCTATAATCTTTGCAAAATAACCGACAAATTTAATATATGTGTGTTTATGTATGTATACATGTATATGTACATAGAAGGAAGAGACAGGTGGTCTCTTCCCATTAGCTTACCTGAACTGACATACTTACATAACCAAAATGTCTATACTAAAATATTCCTATCTACCTCAATGTTACACTTGTGGTGTTCAGAATGCACCTTGCTTTTACACACATCTACTACTTCTATTATATTGCCCCCTCTGTCTGGACTACACATAATTGCCTGGTCCCCGCTCCTCTCTTTCCCACAACTCTCTCTTGAAAGAGGAATCTAAGTAGTTGCCCCAGGAGAAATCCTCCGGAAAAATACTTATCACCATGACATGCTTGTTTCTTCTTCCTTTTTTAAAAAATTATTTATTTTATTTATTAAGTTTGCTGTATGGCATATGTACTTACCAGAGAGAGACAGAGAGAGAGGGAAAGTAAGAAAACAAGCCACTAGGTCTGAGACTCAAACCATGGTTGGCCATGTGGGAGTCCAGAGCCTTAACCACATGCCACCTGCTGGCTCCATGCTTGTTTCTTCTATGTCTCTCTAGAAAAGGCAAAAATACCAGCACTTCATAGAGATTCTGGGAAAAGAGGGAGGAACAGACAGAGAACAGAAGGGTAGTGAAACTACTCTGTATGTTATGATAAAATACATGTCATTATACATTTGTTTCTCTGTTGGACTGTGAGTCACTCAAGAACATGGCCCAGCCTGGTATCATAATAGGTAGCGAAATAAACAGGAGTAGATTTTCTTTATTTTATATATCCAGGGTCTAAAGTACTATATTTGGTAAAGGATACATACATATTTATCTAAATTTGACATCACAATAAAGGTAATTCCAGGAGCTAGACATCAAAGACCTGCCTGCTTTGGATGGCCTATCTTCCTTCTTCTATGCCCTACACTGTCTCCTCTTCTTCTCCTCAGCATATTCATTTAATTATTCATATTGTTTAATCTGCCAAAGTGTGTTAGAGAAGGATTTTTAGAATAAAAAAAAAAGCAAATCAAGATTTGGGTAATGGCACAGCCATGGCACAATCGGACCCACATGAGAAAGGTCCTGGGATGGTCCATGCCCACCTTGAGAAGTTTTGCATATGGGATTATCCCTCCAAAAAAAGAAGCTTCTGCAAAGTAAGAAGCAAAACTAGTCCCCTACTCCCTACAATGTATGTTAGGCAAAGATCTACTGCTTTGAGCTTTATAGCCTTCAGTAGGTGTGGTATTAAGGAACTGAAGAATAAAGTTACCTTTGGCACCTAAATAAGGTGACTACCTCCATTTAAGGTTAGCACTAACCAAAGGTAGAAAACTCTAGTTTCTGAGTTTTGAATACTTCTATTTGAAGTTGATTTCTCTGTCTCTATTCTATATATAGCAGGAATCCAAGAAATGTCACTTTTGATTAATGCTACTTGTCCTTTAAAAGCTGCTGCTTTCTATTTTAAAGGCCTTGGCACAGTGATTTTAGATGTTGAAGAAATTGGGTGGTTGAGAGTTACTCTAGTGTTGGAATGAGGAAGAACAGAGAGATCTCATAGCAATATGAACATGTGCTTCTCAAGAATGGCCTCACAAGGTTACATTCTCAGGCCAAGTGCCACTCTTTGGCATCTGGTTCTCAGACACTGGGTTTTTCAGTCCCTACAAATAATTATGTCCTTGATGATAGACTGACTATTCTAACTAAAACAACATATTTACCAAAATGTCCATATAAATTATTTTCAGTGGTCAGTCTTCCTTGTCAGTGACAACACTCTTTCCTAAAATCAACCATTCTCTAGTTTTGTCTTAAAACAAATCATTCTGTACCATTTATTGACATTTCCTGAAATGCCACAGTGGTTTGAAATATATTGTTCTAAACTTGTATTCCTCTTTGTGGCATTGTCTTGAGGCTCAGTAAACTGTTCACCTGTTTGCCTGGATTTTCCACAAAATAGTGAGGAAGCATGCATTATGTTCTGGGCTGACTCTCCTATACAGGTGGTGAGATGAGGAAGGGCAAATTGACTTTTTCCAAAACAGATAGCTGGAAAGGGGAAAGATCTTCTGAGATTTATTTCTGTTCAAGAGGACTAGACTGAACACATATTTAAATCACACCGATTTACTGTATTAGAATAAAACAAAGCCATGTTATCTCAAAATTAGAATTAGTTCAACCTTGATAAAATACTCTATCCAGCAACACTGCCTGTGAAGAGCAAATAAGACCTAGAGCAGAGTACTAACTCTATCAACTCACTAGTTGGGAGACATCTATTGAGATTCTTAGGCCCTCTCCCTCAGTCTCTCAAAGGAGAGTACGATGAGGTATAGTGATTTGATTCTCAAGTCAATAGATAAAAGAAGCTAAATCAAAATTACCTATGAAAATAACTTGAATTTCCCCCAAGTACAGTAATACTGACTTTTGTGTACACAACACTATATAGTAAGTCTTATGAGCACTCTATTTTGAGCAATCACCGGGATAAACTAAAGAAATAAAAAGAGGGACCAGCCACTGGCATGGTGGTTAGAGACTGGATTCCTCATGCCCAACTGCAAGGTTCAAGTCCCAGACATGGTGGCAAGAAAAATATGCTGGGCACCATGTGGGT
The DNA here is from genome assembly GCA_026018925.1 of Tupaia tana. Classification (NCBI taxonomy): domain Eukaryota; kingdom Metazoa; phylum Chordata; class Mammalia; order Scandentia; family Tupaiidae; genus Tupaia; species Tupaia tana. The sequence goes on along the minus strand of JAKSZU010000020.1, from coordinate 44,821,700 downwards.
CCATGCCCCAAAACTGGATAAGGGACTCCAGCATGGCTATTCCCCGTTATTGGTGCTATCTTTATTAAAAAAAAAAAAAAAAAAAGAAAGAAAGAAAAAAAAATTTTTTGAGAGGTTTTAGCTATAGGGTGCATGTGCTTGCCAGAAAGAGAGAGGCAGAGAGACAGAAAGCAAGAAATCAACCCCCAGGCGAGATAGCCATGCTACAATCCCTTCTCCTCCATTCTCCTCTCGGGATCTTGGGCACACACGCACACGCACCTGGCGTGAGTTGAAGCCACCGGGTGTGGGACGCAAACCGCGGTCAACTACATGGGAGTCCAGCGACATAGCCATTATGCCAACTGCCGGTGCTTTCTCACTTTCTCTCTGTTTCTTACCACCAGCACATGTACTCTATAGCAAATTTTTTAAAAATATTAAACGAAACATATGAGTTATTATAAAACTAGAACGGCATATTCATATGTCTACATATTAAAGTCATTCAAGTTTTATAGCTCTTGAAATACTAAATATAAATAGGATACAGATGTAGAACATGACACCAGTTGCTTAATAAACTTCAGTGTCCTTCCTTTTTTCTCCCCTTTGGTGTACCAGGAATCCTTCACAGAGCAGCTGCTTTAATGTGGTTAGACGGAGGCACCTACTGATTCATCCAGAGAAAAATGAGAAAAGAATCCTTTGCACCTTGTTTGGGGTTCTAGCGCAGGCAGTCAAAAGTTCCTCAATAACTATGAGAATAAAGTATTTACCCGACATTAGAAGTCAGGCTATTTCAACTTCAGGACACCAGGTAAATTTTACGCAGCAGGCTTCTTAGACCCAGCGCTATTTTGAATTCCAGGTGAGCCCTCGGCTCAGGACCTGCCCGCCGGCTCGCGGGCTCCTCGGGGCTTCCGTAGTCTCGCTCAGCTTCGCGAGACCCGGGCTGAGCTCCGCCGTGCGGCGCTGGGCGGCTCGAGAACACTTCCGGGAGGCAACCATGTAGGGGACCGCGGTGTGTTTCCAGAGGCCTCCAGGCTGCTGCCTCCGTCTGGACCTCGGGACTCAAGTGGTGGGCACAGAGCGGGAGGCTGGCAGCCCGCCGGCCGCCGGACCCAGCAGTCTCCAGCCATGGACCGGGACCTCCTGCGGCAGTCGCTGAATTGCCACGGCCCGTCCCTGCTCTCCCTGCTGCGGAGCGAACAGCAGGACAGTCCGCACTTCCGGAGCCTCCTAGGCTCGGCGGCCGAGCCTGCCCGGGGCCCGCCGTCCCAACAGCAGTTACAAGGCAGGTAATGAGACGACGGCGCCCTGCGAGACGGGGTAGGGCACTCAGCTGGAGGCTCCCTGCCGCCGCCCGCGTCCAGCCGAAGGAGGGTCGGCGCCCCTGGTGTGGGTGCAGTGCGGGGTGCGGGCAAAAGTTTTTTTGTGACACTGCCTGTGCCAGACGCGGTTCTCTACCTGTACGGCCTCAGGGTTTTGTAATTGAAGCGAGAGGCGTTACTTTCAAAGTTTCCCAGCCCTCCACCACCGGGTTAGAGAATGAGGAAGTAAACTACTGGTTGAAACTTTCTCTGTCAGATGTATGACCGGTGTTTATAGATTGGCCAAGGAAAGCCTTAAGCAGATACGTGGACGTGCAAAGTACTTACAGATAAACCTATTTTCTTAAGTTAAAGTTGTGTTTCTTTTTAAGAAAAGACAAGAGAATTGACAATATTGAAATTCAGAAATTCATCTCCAAAAAAGCGGATCTTCTTTTTGCACTTACCTGGAAGTCAGATGCGCCTGCAGCTTCTGAAGTTAATGAAGACAGTGAAGGTGAATTTAGTCTTTAAATCTATTATTGATTGTGGTTTAGTTTAACAGTACTTCACATAAAAGGAAGCTAGCTTGAACCTACTGAGAGTGATTCTGTTATTTTTTTCAGATCATTATGCAATCATGCCACCGTTAGAACAGTTCATGGAGATACCTAGTGTGGACCGGAGAGAGCTGTTTTTCCGAGATATTGAGCGCGGGGATATAGTGATTGGAAGAATTAGTTCCATTCGAGAATTTGGTTTTTTCATGGTACTGATTTGTTTAGGAAGTGGCATCATGAGAGATTTATCCCACTTAGAAATCACAGTAAGTTACTTAGTTATTGGATTGCTTCTGCTTTTGATAGTCTTCACAGTCAGAAATTCTTTCTTTGCATCTAGTTGTGCTTCAGTATACCAAGATACTTTTGGAAATTAAGTAATTATTAAATGGAGGAAAATAAGGTAGTTTTTTAAAAATAGTGATTATTGAAGAGATACATACAGTTTCTTCCTCCTTTTGGGAGGAACAATTTTTTGGATTCTTTGGCAGAGGTAAAGTTTTTGTTTGTTTATTTATGAGACCAGCAGTTGGCATAATGGTTATGTCACTGGACTCACATGTAGTCAACTGCGGTAGGAGTCTTGGACCCGGTGGCTTAAACTCACACCTGGTGCATGTGGCCGCGTGCATGTGCGTGTGTGCCCAAGATCCTGAAAGGAGAAAGGAGGAGAAGGGATTGCGGTGTGGCCGTCCCTCCTTGGGGGTGATTTCTCGCTTTCTGTCTCTGTCTCTCTTTCTGGCACCCTATAGCAAAAACCTCTCAAAAAAAAAAGTTTTATTTATTTCATTGTATTTGTCATTATTTATGTTTTAATTTGAACAGAGAGAGAGAGAAAGGGAAAGTGAGAAACAAGCCACCAGGTCTGTGACTTGAACCCTGGTTGGCCATGTGGGAGTCCAAAACGGCAACCACCATGCCACCTGGCAGCCCCCAGTCTCTTAATTTAAATGCAAAAAAATAACACTAGAGATGGTGTCTTATCTTGTTGCACATATATTTAATTATTTAATATTTGGCTTTGCATACTTGCATGTGAGTAATTTAGAGGAAAATTCTTCTATATATTTACAATAATTAAATGTGAGTGATTTGTACATTATGATAAGGTACTCATCCTGAATTTGAAATGTGTCACTTTAAAAGACTTGATATTTGCTGTTTATCCAGGAAAAAAGTAGATTATTACAGAATGGATAACAGACATAAACTTTGGAGCATTCACTTTTCATTTTCAGTAGATTGCCACTACTTGGTCAATTTTATTTTGACAAGTACAGACTTTTAAAATTTGGTTCCTAAAAGTAATGGAAGTTTTCATGAGATTTAGTTTTTGAATTGAATTATAAAACATTTCTTATTGTTTGGACATAAAAATTACTTGTAACTGAAGTCCTAATTTAAGCGCAGAGTGTTGTTTTTTAATGTTCATGACAGTCATTAGCCATTAGCTGAGATCACAGAAGATATTCTCCTCACAAAAGAATGAAATACATTGTTTTAAAATACTTCTCATTTCAGGCTCTTTGTCCATTAAGAGATGTGCCTTCTCACAGTAACCATGGGGATCCTTTATCATATTACCAAACTGGTGACATCATTCGAGGTGATCACTTTCATCATAATACAAAAAAATAACAGTTGTCCAATTTTTGCCTCTGTTTGTTTTGAAAATGTAGTCTAGTGAGAGTAGTATTGGGAAATTTATTTATGTTAATTTACATATTAATCAACTACTTTTTTTTTTTTCAAGCTGGAATCAAAGATGTTGATAGATACCATGAAAAGCTTGCAGTATCACTTTATACTTCATCTCTTCCACCACACCTATCTGGAATTAAATTAGGTATAATTAGCTCTGAAGAGCTACCTTTGTATTACAGGTAATTCATTTTATTTCAGTGAAATTTCTCTTATTGCAAAATGTGTTCATTTTATTTTTATAATCCTTGAATTACTTCAGAACAGACTTATTAAAAAAAATCATGTCACACCACCTGTACAAAAATGTTATTAGTATTTAAGCCTCATGATAATTTCTTTAATAGAATGGAGATGTGCTAATTATATTAGTGATCCATAAATTTTTGTGTTTTGTATGTGTACTTTTTTTTAAAGGAGGAGTGTTGAACTAAATAGCAATTCTTTGGAATCCTATGAAAATATCATGCAGAGTTCCTTGGGGTTTGTTAATCCAGGAGTAGTTGAATTCCTTCTTGAAAAACTAGGAATAGATGAATCTAACCCACCATCTTTAATGAGAGGCCTACAAAGGTATAGTAAATCAGTATTCTCTGAAGTGTAAAGGGAAATTGTGCTAAACTCAGAAGCTATAGAACTGAAGAACTTATGTGACCATCCAAAATTGAGCAGCAGGGCGAATAAACCAAGTGATCCCATCTTCTGCACTAGTCTTTTTTTTTTTTTTAATCAGTAATTAGATGTATACCATGTAACAAATTGGAATGCAAAAATTCACAATATTTTATGTATATGATAGAGAAATACTGTTTCTTCATAATAATTTCTGACAGTTCAAGGATTTTGCTGTGTGTTTAGTATGTATGTATGTATGTATATATATATATATATATATCCCTCAGGGAAAGTGAATTGTAATTATTTAACAAGTGTTTATGGTTTAACTTTTATCGCCTTTAATAGCAAAAATTTCTCTGAAGATGATTTTGCTTCTGCATTAAGGAAAAAACAGTCTGCATCTTGGGCTTTAAAATGGTATGTGACTGTCTTTTAACAATTATATTATGTAGTTTGAGACCATTCTTATTTCATCAGGACCAGAGTTTATAAATTAATTTAAATAATGTCTTTTTTACATTAGCTTTCTTTATAGGTCAAGTCATCTTACATTGGAACCTAACCTAACAGGCTTAAGTTTTATCTTGCATTTTCAGTTTTTTCAAAAAGACAGTATGTTGATATCTGGATTTCTAAATATTCATTGTGAAAATCTCCAAAAACAGGATGCTTTTTATTTCATTTTTTTTTATTTTTGGAGAGGTTTTTTTGCTATAGGGCGGTGCACTTGCCAGACAGAGAGACAGAGATACAGAAAGCGAGAAATCACCCCCCGGGAGGATGGCCACGCCACAATCTCTTCTCCATTCTCCTCTTGGGATCTTGGGCACGCATGCACACACGCCCGGCCTGAGTTTTAAGCCACTGGTCCGGGACTCGAACCGTGGCTGACCACATGGGAGTCCAGCGACATAGCTATTATGCTAACTATTGGTCCCCAGGATGCTTTTTAGGTATATTGAGTGTATTTTGAAAATTAAATATTTGCCAAACTTAATGACATTTTCCTTTAAAACTATTTCACAGTAACATTTTATTTGGATATTCCATAAAATGTAATGCTTTTTAAAAATTTTTTTTTAGTGTGAAGATTGGAGTTGATTATTTTAAGGTTGGACGACACGTGGATGCTATGAATGAATACAATAAAGCTCTGGAAATAGACAAACAAAATGTAGAAGCTTTGGTAGCTCGTGGAGCATTGTAAGTGAATTGTGAATTTGAAGGAATGTTTACATGGTAAATTGAACAAGGCTTATGACTAACTTACCAGATAAACTCTTTTGTTTTTGTTTCATGTCTCTAGATATGCAACGAAAGGAAGTCTGAACAAAGCAATAGAAGATTTTGAGCTTGCTTTAGAAAACTGTCCAACTCACAGGAATGCAAGAAAATACCTCTGCCAGACACTTGTAGAAAGAGGAGGGCAGTAAGTGTCAGATTTTGCTTAATAGCAGAGATAATATTCATTCAGCCAACTGTATAAAATTTTGAACTTAATGTAGAGACATAGCATCTTTAACTCAGTTCACAACCCTCTGTTTTAAATTTGGTTGAAATTGTTTTTTAAATATAATCCTTTTTTAAATTTTCTACTTCCTTTTCCTATCTTTTCACTGAGGGTCTTTATGATTAGAGATACTTCAGTATCTAAGTACTATATTCCCATTACATAGAAATCTAAGTAGAATAGTATAAAAGGTTAATAAGTAAGGATTCTTTTTCTGGACATATACTAGAAGTTTTTAATAGTGAGGAATTTAACTTCTAAGACATTTTGTCATCTTAGTAGCATACTGTCAGAAATACAAATTGAATGTTCTGTAGTTAATTATGAATAAGATTTTGCTGTATTTCTTATTGTTCCACTCTGTCCAGTAAAATCTACAAATTTAAATTAAATGGGAGAACAAGTGATTAAAAACCTAAATTATGTACTACCCTGAAATGCTGACATAATGCCTGATATGGTAGGTGTATCAAAAATACTTCATGACTGGGACCAGCAGTTAGCGTAATGGCAATGTCGCTGGACTCCCATGTAGTCGACTGTGGTTCGCGTCCTGGACCTGGTGGCTTAAAACTCACACGGGGCGCGTGTGCGTGCATGCCCAAGATCCCGAAAGGAGGACGGAAGAAAAGGGATTGCAGCATGGCCATACACCTTTGGGGGTGATTTCTCGCTTTCTGTCTCTCTGTCTCTGTCTGTCTGGTGAGTACACACGCCCTATAGCAAAAACCTCTCCCAAAAAAAAGAAAAAAAATACTTAATGACTCACAGACCAGTCTAATTTATAAAATACTTTGAAGAAATATAGTGCTTAAGTATAAATAACTTGGTAATAGCCTGCTTTAATAATCAAAAGCCAGTTTATACTTGGTAGCATTTTTTTTTCCTATTAATTCTTCAAAAATAGATTTCTTTTTTTGTGTTTTATAAGTTTTCTTAATCATTCTTACTTGATCGTTCCAATTTTAATAATCACTAATTCTAAATTCATAAGATTTTGCAATACTTGTTTTCAACTGTTTATTTTGTAATTAGTGACTGGAGCAGCTTTTTACTTTCATCTTAGATAGCTAGCTAGTAGCCATTAGAGGTTGTTGTCTTACTACCCACATGTGGGTGTCTTTTAATTGAATGAATGGTAGCACCACCCTGCTATCGCAGACAGAAATGTTGGTTCTCTGATTTGTCCCTTACTGCTGTCCTCCTGGTGGCACAAAAGGGATCTCATTGTACTTTACAATAATTACTTTCTCCTTTTTTTTTGGAGAGGTTTTTGCTATAGGGCGCATGCACTCGCCAGAAAGACAGAGACAGAGAGACGGAAAGCAAGAAATCACCCCTTGCGGGGATGGCCACATCGCAATCTCTTCTCCTCCATTCTCCTCTCAGGACCTTGGGCACACACGTACATGCGCCCAATGTGAGTTTAAGCCACTGGGTCCAGGACTTGAACCACGGTTGACTACATGGGAGTAGTTAGCCATTACGCTAACTGCTGGTTCCATTACTTTCTCCTTTTAAGAACTAAAAGCATTTGCACAGTCTTGTCACCACTTTGTATCCAAACTTTCAAATTGTAATTTTTCACAGTGCAGACTTGTGAGCTTTATATAATTATTATCCTACTACAAACTGGTTATGATATTTATGTTTGCACTGGTATTTCAAAAAAACTTACACAGTACATTTTCTGGGGAAAACTTTCTGTAGAAAGGGAAGTTTTTCATAAATAGCAAAGAGTAAAATTAGCCTATATAATTCTGTTCATAAACCCAAGATGATAGTAAATTTGCAGACATCAGTTTATGTACCACTACAAAGATGTGTAAACACTGGGTATATATAATAATATGGCTTTAGTTACTAATGGGTTTGTGTTTTATATATTCTCTTTATCAACTAAATTACAGTAAAAAAGCACATGATTTGGCTATCATTCCTTTTTGAAAGTATTTTCTCTAGTAAGTTCTCTCATGTAAGGCTGGCTGATGTGTGTATTTGGGTACTTTCATTGTTTTGTTTAATTTTTTTAAAGCTAAATCTTCCTTTCAAATTTAGGTTAGAAGAAGAAGAAAAGTTCTTAAATGCTGAAAGTTACTATAAGAAAGCTTTAGCTTTGGATGAGACATTCAAAGATGCAGAGGATGCTTTGCATAAACTTCATAAATATATGCAGGTGATTCTTTATTTCCTCTTAGAAATTTAGTGATAATTAAAATTAATGGCAAGATTTAACATCCTTCTAGGGTAAACTATGTTAGATTATTAGTTAGGCATTATAAAAAGGTTGTTTTTTTTTTTTAGGTACAGCTTTTTCTATTTGGGTATAACATTGCCTCATAGTGTTGCTGCTTTATTTGTACTCTATAAAGTAAAAATAGCCCTATGAGAAAATTCTATTTCCTAATTTGGTATGTGGTTTTTAGAACTCTTTGAAGTGAGCTTACCTGGGGGTTATAAAATTATTGGTATTGCTACTGTAGTTATAAAAACCTTTTTGAGACATATTTTAAATAGTCTTTTCCTGTAATACTGATGATGATGTTTTCTCATGCATTTTCTTCTGAATTGGACCATTGCTGCTGTGTCTGTGACATCTGGTGCTGCTCATCCCCATCCACAAACTGGAAAATGATTTCTTATGTAATCATGCTTCCAACTGGCCTGTGCTATTTTTAAAATGGTTTGTATTTGAACATGGTGGTTCCCTCCTCAATTTACTTTAATGGAATGTCTTTATTTTAATTTGCATCCTGTTTAAATTTTTCAATGTTTTTAAAACAACTTTTTACATATTTTATTTTTACCTTTCTTGCACTGTGGTCATGGGTACCACTGTAATGGCTTCCCCTTTTTCATGGGATACCGACTGCAATATGGTCCTCAATACTGTTCTGGCTATTCCAATAACTGATGACAAACATCTGTATGATTAATATTTTTATGTTAAAAACTTGTTTAATGATGGCTATATGGTGATTTCATTATACTAAATTGGGTTTCTGGTTGGGGTGGTCTACTAAATACTGGGTTTTTTATATTGTTATTTTTAACATGTGGTTTTTTCCGATATCTGGGTTCTAAAAGAAATCTTTGGAATTAAGAGAAAAACAAGCTGAAAAGGAAGAAAAGCAAAAAACAAAGAAAATAGAAACAAGTGCAGAAAAGTTGCGTAAGCTCTTAAAAGAGGAGAAAAGGTAAACTATAATATTCAGTATATTTTAAATTAAAGCATCTACTGAGTTGAATCCAAAGTGCCATATGGAAGTAAAGTAAGTAAAATAAATCAAAGTATTTCAGGCAATAATCTGTGACTATTAAGAATTATTAGCAAGTATATGTTCCACATTTTTTCAGTAAAAGATTAAGCAAAGTGATATCTAAGGCTAGAATTTGGGGGTGGGGGAAAAATTAACTTTAGAATTCAAATATAAAGTAAGTTATTTTAATTATATTAGGGAGAAGTATTTTGGATATTTAGTAAGTTTAATAAGGGATGCTGTTAAACATCCCATAGCACACAGTACAGGCCTCAAACTTACCCGCAAAAAAGAATTATTTGACACAAAATGTCAGTAGTGCTGAAGTGGAGAAACCATGAAACCAGAAGTAGTAAAATAATAAAACTTCAGTTTTCTATTGTATGTGTTCATGTATTAAATTTTTTTGTTGTTTTTTAGAGCGATTTTTGCCATAGGGTGTGTGTGCTCACTAGAAAGAGACAGACAGAAAGCAAGAAACACACACACACACATCCAAACTGTGGGGTGACCATGCTGCAATTCCTTCTCCATTCTCCTCCTGAGATTTTGGGCGCACATACACTTACCCCGCGTGAGTTTTAAGCTGCCAGGTCAGGAATTTGAACCACAGTTGACCATGTAGGAGTCCAGCAACATAAGGATTATACCATCTGCTGGTCCACATATAGTCTTAAAATTTTTCAGATGGTGTTGAGAATGTTACTTTTTGTTTCAGAAATGATGGATTTGTTTATAGTAACATTATATGTATAAGCATTTTTTTCCCAAAAAAAGTTAATTTGGTAGTAAAACTGGATCTTGGAGAAACTGAGATTATCATCAGTATATCATGTATCTGAGCCACAGCTTTTACAAAGTCTTTAAAGGAAACAAAATAGGACCAAAAATCTTTAATGGATAACTTAGTAACATTTTTATACTTAACAAATCTGATGAGTTAACTACACTTTTTTAGGTTAAAGAAGAAAAGAAGAAAATCAACTTCTTCCTCAAGTGCTTCTTCAGCTGATGAATCTGTTTCTTCATCATCATCTTCCTCATCTGGTCACAAAAGGCATAGGAAACATAAGAGGAACCGTTCAGAATCCTCTCATGGTTCCAAAAGGCATTCATCTAGGGTATTCTCAAGTCAGATAGATCAGAGTAGAAAAGAAGATTGCTACCCAATTCCAACTAACACTTCAGCATCTTTTCTTAACCAAAAACAAGAAGTGGAGAAACTACTGGAAAAGCAGGATAGGTTACAGTATCAAAAAACAGAGATAAAAGAGAGAAATAGATGCTCTCTCTCTTCATCTTCAGTTGAAATACTGGACGATTTTGGAGGTAGGTCTGAAGATCCAAGAGATTTTTATAATAGCTGTAAAACCCAAGCAGGTAGTAGCAGTAGCAACACAGAAAAGCCATACAAATCAGAAAGACACTTTTCTGGTAGAAGAAATTTCTCAGATTCCTTCTGTAGGAATTCAGAGGACAAGATAAAAATGTGTGGTTTTAAGAGATTTGAAAAGGATACAGATGGAAGAAAAGAGCACTATAGAAAGTCAGAGCCAGGTTCCATGAGGTATTCCAGTTCACCAGGAAGCTCAGACTACTCTTGGAAGTCAGTTGAGAAATACAGAAAATACACTTACCCTGGATCACGTGATTTCAGTAGACATGAGCAAAGATACCAATTAAATACCAATCAAGGAGAATATGAAAGAGAGGACGGTTATGCGGAAGATATTAAAACAGAGGCTCCAGAAGATGAACTAAATAGCAAAGAGCAATCAGAAAGCAAAGTTAAAAAAAATTTACCTCAAAATTTACTAAATATATTTAATCAGATAGCAGCATTTGAGAAAGAAAAGGGAAATAAGCCAAAAAATTAATATGCCAAGGAGATCAGCACCATTAAACTAAGTGCTGTTTTTTGTATTTTAGTCAACAGTCCAGTGCAGAAATCTCTGCTCCTAAAATTATCTGTAGAGATTATAGAAACCAAATGCTTTTCAGCTTCTCTCAAATTTTGTTACAGTTTAGATCCCCTTGTCAGTTTGATTTGTAGGCTCTTCATATGTATGGTTGAATACAGTCTATTTCTGAGAGTTTAAACTCCATCTAAGGATAATTCTATGAAAGTATTATTTCTTCATTGTATTATGATGTATGAGATTTCTTGGTTCTGCCTTGCCTTACTGTTTGAGAGAAAATTAAATTCATACATTAAAACACTTGGCTCGTTTCATCAAAAATTATTTTATTCTCTTTTCTGCTAAAAGCCACCAGCTTTTGAAAGATATGTTTGAATTTTTCTTGGGTAATATTATCATTTATTTAAATAATAGATTTTTTTGCAGCAGTTTAATTTTAAAATGGTAGGTCATCTGTCTTAATTTGTTCCTAAAGCCTGATAAATACATTGGGAATAATGTGTCTGAAATGTGAAACGCTGGAGCCAGCAGGTGGCATGGTGGTTAGGGGCGCTGGACTTCCAACATGGCCAACTGTATATGTATATGAATAGCTGATAGCCCCTATTACTTATTTCTCCATTATTTTTACTTATTGTTAGCATTACAGCCATGAAATTGTTTAAGCCTAAAGACCCTGATCCAACTCCTTAGCCTGGTGTAAGAAAGCCAGATCCCACATGGCCAACCACAACTTGAATCCTAGCCCCAGCGGCATGAAAAACATGCCAGACGTGCATTTGTACTCAAGATCCCAACATCGTGGAGAAGAGATTGCAGTGTGCCCACATCCCACTGTGAGATCTTTCTTTGGCATTCATTTGCAACCTCTAGTAAATTGTGTGTGTATGTGTGTGTGTGTGTGTGTGTACGTGTGCGTATGTAAGACTATATTTCATGAAAGAGTAGAACAGAATGGGGGAAAAAAATCCTCTCTAGACTTGGGAAGTTTTCTTCCAGAATTTCATGGAATAGATTTTCCATGCCGTTACTAGTTTCTTCACCTTCTAGGATGCCAATTATTCTGATGTTTGGGCATCTAATGGAGTCTAGTATTTCTCGTATATTATCCTCATGTTTTTTTGTTATTTTCTTGATCTTTTTGGTGTTTTTTTCTAGGTCAGAGGTTTTATCTTCATCAGAGATTCGATCTTCAGCATGGTCTAATCAACTTTTAATACTTTCAAGAGTTTTTGATTTCCTGTATTATAGACTTCATCTCTTAATAGTTCCACCTGATTCTTCTGAGTGTCCATTTCTTCTTTCATATCCTGGAAGGACTTCCTAATCTCCTGTAGTTCATTGTCTCTTTTCTGTTCCAACTCATAGAATTTGGTTACCATGAATATTTGAAATTCTTTGTTTGACATTTTGATAACATCCTCCATATTTACGAGAGATGGAGGGGAGTTACCATTTTCCTTTGGTGGAGACATATTTCCTTGTTTATTCAGACCTAAGGCTCTTCTACTTCTAGCCATTGGAAGATGTATTCACTTTTGAATACCTCTTACGGGAACGTTTCTCCGACTAGGAGTAAGTGTGTTTCCCTTTTGCTACGAATTGATGTTTGCCACAGTCTCTCCTGTTGTTTTAACCAATGTGATCTCAAGAGGGGTACTCTACTGAGGTGCCTAGGGGGTGGGGTCTTGGGCTGGGGGGCCTGGAAGTGAGGTGGGGGCGGGCAGAGGTGTCCCTGCCTCAGTGTCCCTTGCTGGCCAGAGGCCTGGAGCTGGGTCTGTCAGGGGAAAGGACAGTCTCGGAAAAAAAAATCCTAAAAAACAAAACAAAATTAATATGCCACGGAGATCAGCACCATTACACTAAGTGCTGTTATTAAGTGGGTATTTTAGTCAACAGTACAGTGCAGAAATCTTGAATTTCTAGCAGGAAAACCATGGCAGAAATACATTATCTAATAGCAATATAAATTTAATAACAGTGGCGGAAGAACACTAGAAAACCAGAAATCTGAAATTTCTTCCCGGAATATAAAATGAAACTTTTTGGTATTGCAAATGTTCAGTCAGGAAGGTATTAGGTACTAGGAGACTTCAAAAAGTTGATGAAAAAAAAATAAGATTACAGTATAAACTTTACTGCAAAAAAGGGTCATTTTTAAAAAATAGTCTGGAGGGTGGTTTGCATTTGAGTTTTTATTACTTCCCCTCCCTTGATGTGTTTTCTGATGCCTCTCTTATTCAATAAGTTGTCAACTATAGCCAAATAAGGAAGGGTCTTGGACTGTAAATGTCCTCCCCAAATTACTGAGTATAGTGTACTCTGAGATATAGATCAGCATCACAGATGTTGAGCTTACAGTGTCTTTCGAATCCTTCAAACTGAAGATTCTAGAGGATATAAATGAGCTTTAGTTACTGCTTATGATGACATAGATGGATGTAGGTGGGTGGGTTAAATGGGTATCTACAAAGAGATACCCATTAAAAGAGAATGTAAAAGAGGAGACTTATTCCTTAACTTCTTTTGCAGTACTTGCCAAGAGTGAAATACTTTGACATTAAGTACTGGGTATGTACTATTTGTGTGTCTTGCCAACTCTAATGAGAAACTTAATGGGAAATGAGAAATTTGTTTTGCAGTAGAATAAGGAAAAGAAGCCCTGATGAAGGGCAGTATAAATAGGCTAATAATGCACTAGTCGTTTGTGCACCAAGAAACTCATCTTCAAAGAGTCCTTTGTGTTAATAGTTCATATAGTATCATCCACTCATAGTCTTACATAGTTTTTTAAAGAGTAAAAACTACTATTCGACCTTTTTCTTAATTGCCAAAGGGTATACACTCAGCAGACATATACCCCAGTGGAAGGCTGGTCATGTAGCAATCTATTCCTCTATTTCTTCATTACATCAGAATTCTGGGCATACGTGCCACACTTGCCTGGCATTTTTTTCAAGTATAGAGAGTTGAACTATGGTTGGCCATGTGGGATCTAGCTCCCTATGCATAGTGCTTAACCTTTGCACTACAGGGTCAGCCCTGCCCTTGAACTTTTTAAATCCCTAATACAGTTTATAATTTTAACCCATTTAAAAGTTAAGGATAATACCTTTTCCTGCAGGCCACCTGAACTTAGAAATGCCATCTTTCCCAGGGCCTCTTTTCATGAGACATGCTAAGCTTAAGCAAGTACACAAATCAGTTTCCAAGCATCTATTTGGAAGCCCATTACAGCAAAAAATATTAGGGATTTACTTTATGAAGAATCCTTGGGGAAATCCTCCACCATTTCTCAACATAAGTATGTCTATGTTTTGTACAAGCTATGTCTCTGTTTCCATAAGTAAATGCAGCATGACTGCGGAATGTTAAGAAATCTGATTTCATGACAGAGGAGTTGATCTATCTCACCACTTAGCATTATTACAGCAAAATTATATAATGGATAAATGTAGACTTGTACACTGGCCTAAGAACCTAACCGTAAGTACTGTGCTAGATCCTAGATGGTGATTCAAAGAGAAGTTACTAGTTACAGTGTACATACTCTGTCAACCCTGTGCATTTTGTTTATATTATCAATTATTTTAATAAACTTACGATGTTAGTAAAAATACCATATATTACAATGAGAAAAAGCTCAGAAAAATAATTGCCCAGAGTTACAGAGTAAGACACAACACCTGCCTTCATGCAACACAATGTTTATTTCAAATTCCAAGTAATTTACAAACTAATTCAGGGCTGAGAATAAAAATTTTGGTATTCAAACTGACAATGAAATATAATCAGTTTTTAGCTCTATCTTATAATCTCATGAACTTGAGTAGTATTTTAGCCCCAAAATGACATGATCTACCTTTTTTTTTTTTTTTTTTTTTGGAGAGGTTTTCGCTATAGGGCACGTGCACTCGGCCACAAAGACAGAGACATAAAGACAAAAAGCGAGAAATCACCCCCCAGCTGCAATCCCTTCTCCTCCATTCTCCTCTCGGGATCTTGGGCACACACACACACACACACACACACACACACACACGCCCGGCATGAGTTTTAAGCCACAGGGTCCGGGACGCGATCCACGGTCAACTACGTGGGAGTCCAGTGACATAGCCATTACGCTAACTGCTGGTTCCCCCCCCCCCCCCTTTTTTTAACCCCTCTTATGCACTGGACTTTGCTATATCTCTTCCTGTCCATTTCTAAATAAAAATAAATAAACACTTAACTACCTACCACTATTGTTTTTCAAAAGTAGCTGCAAATGACTGTTTTGTAAAGACAACTGTCAAAGGTTTTTACAAAATTTGAAGGAAATATGTATATGAATTCTGATACATTTATTTGAGACCCAGTTTTATAACAACATTCCACATTCTGTTATAAGAATCCAAAGTTTTAGCCACATAGTAAAGTATTAGCTGTAAAAGGTAATTCTAAATTTGGTGGACTATGTCCACTGTAAGTTCATGGAATCCCTATTAGACAAAGTCACATCTAGAGTTCTTCACTTTTATTTAAGTTAAAATTTCAAACAATTTTTTTTTAATTCTTGCTTGGTTATAGCTTGAGAACAAAATCTTTAATGTTTGATTTCTTTCAAGGTCGGAGTGGAATAATTCTTAATTTAAGCTGCATTTTTTTGATACACAGTATTTCTCTCTTATCAATTCTTTTCTTTGGTGGAGAGGGGATAATGCCTCTTTTTGTTGTTAAAAACTATACCAAAAGAAGAAACTGCCTTTAATGAATGTGTTTTTTGAATAAAGAAAATACAACTTGGGGATCTTCTAGTGTAAATGAAAATCTTCACATTCTTATAAGCTCTTAATAAGGGCAATAAATCTTTGAAATTTCTTCCTGTTACAGTAGAAATGAGTTGCAGTTCCATGAAACTATGACACATTTCTATCACTATATCAAGATTACAGTGAGAAATACCATTTACCCTGTTTGTATAACATGTAGCCTTTTTAAAAATACTAGTATTTTCCTCCTGTATGAAGAAAAGAGTAGGAAAACTAAGGAAATTAAGCATTTACATCACTTCTCACTGGGTAATTTTTTTTCTGATCATTTGATCTAACACCATTTCGACTGTTTTTATCATCATTATATAGCACCCAAAGGCACAGACTAGGACTTACTGTTTTAAAATATGAGGTTTTTGTTTTTGTGTTTACAACCTTTTCAAAAGAAATAAAAATGTTTATTTGCTGTTTTTTTTGTTCTTACCATTACTAGAGCTACTACTAGAACTTGTTGGCCTAGTAGTGCTGCCTGTTGGTGAGGAGGAGGCTGGGAAGTTGAGCTCTAACACTTTAATTGGAGTCTGAGAAGCAGAAGTATTTGTGGCACTCCTAGAAGACCTAGAAGAAAAACCAAAATTATTAATTTAATGCAGAATTTACACTTTAGTATAGACTCCCTCATTATTGGCAAACAATACCATAATTCTTTAAGTAATTAAAGATACTAAAAAGTACATATTGATAGTGTTAAGTTTTAAAAGTATGACCATGGAGCCAGCAGGAGGCATAGTGGTTAAGGCGCTGGATTCCCATACAGCTGACCTCCCACATGGCCGACCACAGTTCAAGTTCCGAACCTGGTGGCTTGTCTTCTTATTTTCTCTCTCTGGTGAATTAAAATAACAAAAATTTTAAAAATATGACTACTAATAGATATTTTAAAAATTAGGTTTGAAAAAAGGAAGAGTAGATAGTGGATTACATAGAGTTTCAAACCAATAAAAAATTAGTGTTTCTGGAGCCAGTCTGTAGCATAGCAGTTAAACCCTGTGAATAAAGAACCAGATCCCACATAGCTAGCTGACTTTATTCTGAATTCCAGCCAAAGAAACACACCAGTGTTCACATATGTACCCAGAATCCTGAGGGTTGGAGAGATGGAGGAAAGGGGATTGCAGCATGACCATGCCACACTTGGGGGATGGAGAGGGAGGTGGTGTTTTCTCTCTCCCTCTCCATGTTCTCTCTGGCAAGCAAGTGCACCCTTTAGCAATTAAAAAAAAATCGTGTTTTTTTTTTTTTTCTTTTTTTGGAGAGGTATAGACGTGCGCTCGCCAGAAGACAGAGAGAGACAGAGAGATAGAAAGCAGGAAATTGGCCACGCCGCAATCCCTTCTCCTCCATTCTCCTCTCGGGATCTTGGGCATGATTTAAGAGAACCGCGGTCGACTACGTTCCAGCGACATAGTTACGCTAACTGCTGGTCCATCGTGTTTTTATATGAGAAAAACATTTTCAAGATTGAGTTCTTAAAGTCGGATCAGTAAGAATTGAAAGCAGTATGGTAACAAAAGAGCAACAGGATTCATTGATGGCAAGAGTATAAAATGATAGTTTATACAATTTAAGCTGAAGAGGAAAATGAGTAATAGGAATAAAGTGGTGAGGTCATTTGAAAGACAGCCATACAATTCTGAAGTAGTTTTTAAAAAATATTTCACTGGGATCAGCAGACGACGTAATGGCTATGACACTGGACACCCATGTAGTCAACCGTGTTTCATGTCCCGGACCCAATGGCTTAAACAGACACCAAGCGCATGTGTGTGCATGCCCAGGATCCCAAGAGAAGAATGGAGGAGAAGGGATTGCAGTGTGTCCATCCCCTAGGGAGTGATTTTTCACTTTCTGTCTCTCTGTCTCTGTCTTGGTGAGTGCACGTGCCCTACAGTAAATATATATATCCATCCATCCATGGAAGTACAAGAATGTTCAAGTAGCTACCTACTATGAATATATGTAGAAGCAGTTTTTTATACTTAAAAGCTTTTAGGACTTAGCTTTTTTCTTTGTGAAATCTCTACATGGACTAATGAAAAGTAGTAAGCAGCTGCTGAATATAGGATATTGGGAATTCTAAAATCAGAATCAACATTAATACATTTTATTTTGTCAGCAAAGCACAAGAGTTGTGATTAAGCATCTATGATATAAAATTTTGGATAATTGCAAATGGAAAAAATAGTTTACTTTTTAGCAAATAAAGTATCACAAAACCCTGAATATATAAAGTTTTACAATGTTGTGTTAATAACATAAAAATATCCCAGGGGTTTTCAAAAATCCACAGAGAACACATGAAAAAAACTGCATTTCTACATGTTTTTTACACCAAAATAAACAGATTAATTCCATTTTTCCATAAACTTTTTAAAATCCTCTTGTATATTTAGGTCCTTTTATGATTAAAAAAATTTCACCCTCTTAAAACTTAAGAGTTTACCCTCCCCAAAATATAACCCCCCCAAATCACACCTTGCTTTATCCTACAGATACAGTTTGTAGTCACAAACCATTTGTGCCACAAAAGAAATGGTGACAATAACAGAAGTCAGAATAAAAGGTCTTGCCTGCTGGCTATGTCTAATTAGGTGACCGTGACTGGGAGCTGGGCACTGGCAGTACACTGGCCAGTCCAATAGCTGTGGGGAAGAGGAAGTGGCTGGGTTCACTGAGGGCAGCAGCTACAAGAGTTAAGGAGATTTTTCAACTTCCCACTTACCTAGCTGATAACAGTGAAGTCTGTGAAGGAGATCTAGAACTCAGATGACTTCCTTTAGTACTGGCTGTTGGTAATTCTAATCCATTCTAGGAGAATATTCAATAGTAATTAATACTACTGCATTTGGGGAGAAAAATATTTTAAATTTCACTTAATGATGAATGCTATAAAATTTTTTATCTTCATGAAGTGTTATAAGGCACATACCTAATAGAAGATATTAATATTTATTACCTGTTGAAAATATGTTTGAAGGATAATACGAATCTCAGCATTTTCTTCTGTGACCTCAATGAACATGTCATCAATAACCTTGTGAAATTGTTTCACTTCACGAAGGTTGATGTCTTGTTCTTCTAGTGTTTCGTCTTTTGTGTCTTTCAAAATACGAATCTCCTTTGTGAGTTTTGTGCACTGTTGGTAAATAATAGTCAATTATTATATAAACCTATCTTACAAACTTACTATTTTTTAATGGATGGAGAAGGATTTTGGTTTATCACCTGGGAGTTCGAAAAATGTAAATATGACTGGTCAGCTTTTAAAAGATGTCAATACCTGTTTAGTTGCTCTTTCTAATTTTGGCTTCTGCTCCTCAGTTTCCTTATTTAGTTGAAATAAGTAAGCCTGTTTCTCTGATAATTTTTCTTTGACATTATTTGCTAAATGTTCTATGACTTGTAAAGTATTTTCCATGCTCTGCAGAAAATAAACATACTTATTGGTTTGTATAAAAAATTGACTTTCATAACTTGTCATTTGTTAAATATTTATTTACTTTGTTTTTATACACAATATACATTTATCTATTGTTGGATAATAAGTATAATGGCCTTACTAATTAAGTTTTGTAAATAATTCCACCAGAAAGTGTTTTTTGGTGTTTGGGGTAAAATATAAACAAGGAATACTGAAATAATAAAATTTTCAGAGATTTCACAATTCCTATCATCTGTTCCTTCAAATTTATTAGTAAAAAAACCCAAATTTTTACAGGGCCTGCTTAGTAAGCATTTTTTTTAATCTTTTAATGATTCACTTTAGTAACTGCTTTCTACTAGATTATTTTATCTTTCAAAGCTTTTTGTTTTAAGGAGCAATCTTAATGTGGTCTTTAAAGAACTAAATAAAATGTATTAAATAATGGCTAGTGGATAGGTCATAATCAGTTATGATCCATCAACCAATAACAAGAAATTATCAGTGCTTAGCACAGAGATTTTAATGAATTTACTTTACTTTGATCACTGTTTTTCTCCTTTAAATGAGACATTATCTCTTACCATCTACTTCTCTAGAAAAGTCTCTGTTTTTGTGTAAGATCAAGAGAATTTAAAGTAGCAATAATGATAACTGATTTGTATTGAGGGCTTAAGACAAAGAGTCTGTAGAATTACCTGGATATCTTCCTGAAGCTCTCTGATTTGTCTTTGTTTGTACCTGTATTTTTCATCCACAGCTCTTTTTTGTTCTTCTAGTTGAATTTTTAGTTCATACTCATCACCTAGAATTTAGGGAATTTTTAGTTTTCAACATATTATGTAGAAAGCAATCTTAAACTAAACTTGTAACACTTTCTGTTATGAAAGAGTAAGTTCCATATATCCACTTATGGAAAAACAATATGGCTATATAGTAGCCATTTCTTGTTTGGTCAACATAGAGCAATAATGCTGTGATTGTTTTTCAGAGTTGAAATTAATTCCCTAGAGAAGTGACTTATCATTTTAGTTTTTTGGCCCAATCAAACATGGTACACTTTTGTTCTCCATGTCTCGTAGTATTCCTCCTTTTAAAATATCAATAAATAACTACAGCTTTCATTTTATATATTTATTTTTTAAAAATTTAAAACTCCTACTTACTGGATGGAGTCACTTTTTTAAAAGATTGTTTGTAATTGTTGTTGCAGTTATTCAGCACTTGCAAGGTGTTTTCTAGAGCATAGATTTCTTTTTCAGCTTTGTTGATCTTAGCATCCAAACTGTCACCTTCCCTTTGAAGTTCTTCTTTTTCTTGAGCAGCCTATGAAGTACAGAATTGACTGGATAAATGTATTTTTCATGGGAAATGACTGCCTTTTAGACAGAAAATCATCATAACAATATCAGTTTACCTTCAGGCCTACACATACACCAAGTATTTATTCCTTGTGCTTGATTCAGCATAGAACACCAAATCCTCAGGCCTTCAAAATATGGTACATAAGATACGAAACCATGATGGAAATGTAGTAACTAACCAAAGTTTACACCAAACTCTGGAAAAAATTCCTAAAAAAGGGACCAGCAGTTAGTGTAATGGCTATGTCGCTGGACTCCCATGTAGTCGACCGCGGTTCAAGTCTTGGACCCGGTGGCTTAAACTCACGCTGGGTGCGTGTGCGTGCGTGCCCAAGATCCCGAGAGGAGAATGGAGGAGAAGGGACTGCAGCATGGCCATCCCCCCAGGGGGTGATTTCTCGCTTTCTATCTCTCTGTCTCTCTCTGTCTTTCTGGTGAGTGCATGTGCCCCATAGCGAAAACCTCTCCCCCCCAAAAAAAAAATTCCTAAAAAGGCATTTAAAAAATACATTTTTTCTTCCTTATGATTTTAATAATTTTCTCTAGTTTACTTTTAAAATAAAATGCATAATACATATAACATATAGAATGTATTAATCAACTGTTATCAGTAGGTTTTCAGTCAATAGTAGGTTATTCATTTTCAAGGTGTCAAAAGTTATATGTGGGTTTTGACTGCACAGGGGTTGGGATGCCAACCCCTGCATTGTTCAAGGGTTTTCTACATATTATATAGTCTCCTGTGTAGAAGTGAATGGACTTTTAGGGACCAGCAGTTAGTGTAATGGCTATGTCGCTGGACTCCCACATAGTCGACCGCGGTTCGAGTCCCGGACCCGGTGGCTTAAACTCACGCCGGGCGCGTGTGCGTGCGTGCCCAAGATCCCGAGAGGAGAATGGAGGAGAAGGGATTGCGGCGTGGCCATCCCCCCTGGGGGGTGATTTCCTGCTTTCTGTCTCTCTGTCTCTCTCTGTCTGTCTGGCGAGCGCACGCGCCCTATAGCAAAAAAAACCTCTCCAAAAAAAAAAAAAAAAAAAAAAGAAGTGAATGGACTTTGAATTTCAAGAGTGGAATTAGATTATGAACTTGTATATGATAAAACAAATTCAACCCTTTCATTTAAAAAAATGAAGAAACTGAACACAGAAAAGGAAATATGTTATTTGATGTAGTCACTCAATTTACTGGTAGCCAATAACTAAAATCTAGCTGCTTTGACATATTCCAGCACTTTTTACTGCATTATATATTTTTAAAAGATTTAATTTTATTTATTATTATTTTTAATTTGCTATAGGGCATGTATGCTCACCAGAGACAGACAGACAGAGAGAAAGAGAGGGGGAAAGTGAGAAAGCAAGCCCCTAGATCCAGGACTCAAACCAGGGTATATTTCAAATGAGATGGTTACCAATTCTAGACACAATATAGTTTATCTAACAATTTATTTGTTGATAGCTTTTTAAAATTATGTAATATTTATTACACAAATGTCTGACTCATGTTTTAAAGCATTAAAAAAAAACCCTGAAAATGTTAAGAACTGAAACACAATAAAACTTACCTTTCTCATTGACCACACTCTTAAATACAACTATTGAGTTATTAAATTAAATGAATTAGTTGATTTCAAATGGGTTTTCTGGCACTTTTTAATATATACGTAAGCTGTCTCTGTCACTGTTTAATCTGAGAAGTTCTTTGAGACTGTTTGGGTATAACTCTAGAAAAAGCCCAATGAGATGTAACCAGAGAGAGGCACTGAGTATGTCCACTCACAGAGGAAGTTTTAGTCTTTGGTAATTTATAGATTTCATCTTCTCTATTTATATTTAGCATAATGATCTTTTTTTCTTTTCAATTGTTTTTAAAATTGTGGTAAGTTATATACAGGAAAACATTACTTCCCTGGATATACCATGCTTTTTTTTAAAAAAAACTCCTTTCAAAGATTTGAAATGAGAAAGTGTTTCTGAAACTATTTCAGGTAAGAAACATTCTTTTGATTTAATAACTTATTATAAACTTTTATAAATTTTATAAATTTCTGCCCAATATTTCAAGGCATTTTCAAGTACCTTCAACTCACAATTTCATTAAATTGTGGTCAGAACTAGGTTGTATCCTCATAAAAACTTAGAAACTTAAAGTAAGATTTGAAAAATGCCACTGTACAGTTTACTGATTATATTGTTTTGTCTGGCTCTTAACAGTCACATACAAGAGTCAATAGAAGGATAAATAAAATCATTTACACCCCATAGACTAAAGGCTACTGTAAGATTTAAAACAGGGAGGCTATGGAATGAATTGTGCCCCTCCTAAAAAGATATGCTGAAGTACCTCAGATATGGTTTTATTTGGAAATAAGGTATTGCAGATGTAGTCAAGTTAAAAATGAAGTTCATTATGATGGGCCCTAATCCTCTTTTAAAAATGAGAAATTGAGAAACAGATTGGCACAGAGGGAAGACAATGTGAAGAGACTGGAAGATATCATGTGATGAATGTAGATAGCAGAGTGGTTAAGTCTACAAACCAAGAAAAGGCAAACATTGGCAGCAAACCACTAGTAGCTAGGAGACAGGCATAGAATATTCTTCATAGCCCCCAGAAACAGCCAACCCTACCAACACCTTCACCTTGGACTTCTAGACTCATGAATTATGAGACAATAAATTGTTTAAGCCATATGATTTATGATACTTAGTTATGTCAGCCCTGAGAAACTAATAAAAGGGGACAGCAAACCTATTAAAGGACCAAGTAACAAATATTTTAACTTAATAGGCAGTCTGTGCCAAAACTACTCAACCTTGTCATTGTAGCATGAAAACAGCTTTACGCAGTATATAAGTAAATGAGTTTAGGTATTATATCTTCCATAATTATTCACAAAACAAGTGGTATGCCGCAGTTGACCAGGGTCCAGACTTAGCTGACCTCTGATCTATGAAACATGGAAAACAAAAGAGTAGTTAGCATTGTCATCAAATTTCTCTGACCTGAGGCTTCAGACATATGTATCCTGCATTAGAAAATGTCACTTTACAGACAAGGTAAGAAGGATAGGTAATGAATCTTGAATAGAATAAGATGAATCCTAAATGTACAAAACTGAGAAACAGAATTTACCATATTGAAATACAGAATCACGCTGAGAAACAAAAATTAACTTCCAACTGGCAAATTTAAGTTTCTCCTAGCAATGAAACAGCTAGAGTGTTATTTAAAAAAAATTTTTTTAAATAAAAAATTCCATGCTTGCTTCAGCAGTACATATACTAAAACTAAAACAATACAGATAAGATTAGCATGTCCCCTGCTGCAAAGATGAAATGCAAATTTGTGAAGCATTCCATATTTTTCTATGAAGACCTTGTCCAAGGCACATCAGAGTTAGATTGGCCAAAACCACAGACAAAGACAATATACTAAGATTGGCAAGAGAGTAACGTCAAGTCACTTACAAAAGCTATCCCATCAGGCTAACACTGGACCTCTCAACAACGCAAGCAAAGAAAGAATGGGGAAATATATTCAAAGTGTTAAATGAAAAACAATTATAACCAAGAACACTCTACCTGGCAAGATTATCCTTCATAAGGAGGAAAAAAAGATAAAAATGTTCTTGGATAAACAAAAGGTGAAAGACTTTACCAACTCCTGACCATCTCTTCAAGAAATTCTGAAGGAAGTACTATACAAAGAAAACTAAAGACAGACAGACAGAAATAAGGAAACAAAAAATAACCAAGAAAATGGCAAACTTAATGGTAGAGATGAGTCTGGAAATATCAATAGTAACATTGAATTTTAATGAATTAAATTTCCCTATCATGAGACATAGACTGGCTAAATGAATAAAAAAATCAGAAACATTCCATCTGCTGCCTACAGAAAACTCATTTCATGGATAAAGACATATATAGATTAAAAGTGAAAGGCTGGAAAAAGATATTCTATACAAATGGAAACCAAAAAACAGCAGGAGTCGCTATACTCATTTCAGACAAAATAGGCTTTAAGACAAAAACTGTAAGAAGAGACAAAGAAGGGCATTATATAGTAGTTAAAGGGATAAGTTATCAGGAAGATATATCACTTAAAAATATCTATGGACCCAATTTAGGAGCACCCAAATGTAAAGGAAATATTGCTAGATCTAAGAGGGGAGATAAACTGTAACACTCTAATTGTTGAGATCTCAACACCACATTATCTCCTTTAGACATATCAATGAGACATAAAATGAGCAAAGAGATACAGGACCTAAAAGATACCACAAATCAGATGGCTATGACAGACATCTATAGGATTTTCCCCTCCAAAAAACACAAAATATACATTTTTCTCAGCCCCGCGTGGTACCTTCTCAAAGACTGACCACATGATAGGGCACAGAACATTCAAAGGCATAGAAACCATATCTAGCATCTTCTCTGACCATAATGGAGTTAAACTTGATACTAATTTCAAGAAAAACACTTGAAAAAACACAAATGCAAAGAAACTAAATAACCTACTTCTAAATGACTTCCCGACTACTGAAGAGATTAAGAAGGAATTCAAAAGGTGCATGGAAATAAATTATAATGAGTACACAATTTTCCATAACTTATGGGAGCAAAAGCAGTCACAAGAGGCAAGTTCATAGCAATTAGTGCACATAAGATAAAAATGGAGGGTGGCAAAAGGACCACCTAACATCATGCCTCAGGGAACTGGAAAAACAACAAAAATATCCAAAAAATGCCAAGAGAAAACACATAATAAAAATTTGAGCAGAAATAACTTAAATAGAAAATAAACGAATTATACAAAAAATGATCAAAAATAAAAGCTAGTTCTTTGAAAGATAAACAAGACTGACACATCATTAACTAGACTAATTAAGAAGAGAGAACTTTTTTTTCCTTCAGCAGCCTCCAGTTCCATCTCCAAGCCTCTGGGCAGTAAGGGACATTGAGGCAGGGGCACCACTCCCTCCCCCCACCCCACCCCCGCCTCACTTCCAGGCTCTCCAGCCCAAGAGCCACCCAGTCCCCCAGACAGATGGTCCTTTGTTCTGCAGCAGCCTCCAGTTCCATCTCCAGGCCTCTGGGCAGTAAGGGACATTAAGGTCCCCGCCCCTCACTTCTAGGTTCCCCAGCCCCAACATCAAGCCAGTCACCCAGGCAGGTAGGCAGTCTTTTTCTTTTTTTTCTTTGCTCTTCTCCATTCTTTTGTTAATATCTTCCTGTTCCTTTCCCCACAGACTGTACTTTTTTCTGCAGCAGCTTCCAGTTTCATCTCCAGGCCTCTGGTGAAATCGGGCTCCGAGATATCGCGCGGCACACGACTTTTTCTTTATTCCCCTCTGTACTCTTTTCTTTCCTCTGATATTATCTTCTCCTCCTCAACTTCCACCTTGCCAGAGGGACTACACAGGTCTAGAATCAGATCTGAAATTCCCAATATAAAGGAATAAAATGTACTGAACCACCTGTGAAAAAGAAAATACTGCTCTTCAGGCACCTGAATAGAGTTTCTTGAGACCTCATGACTAAAAACAACAGAAGAGAGACTTCAGCACACATCAATTTGCAGTAAAAGGGAAACACACTCCTAATCAGAGAAACATTCTCCTAAGAGGTATTCAAAAGTGAATACATCTTCCAATGGCTAGAAGTAGAAGAAGAGCCTCAGGTCTGAATAAACAAGGAAATATGACTCTGTCAAAGGAACAAAGTAACTCCTTCCATCTTTTGTGAAAAAGGAGGATGTTACCAAAATATCAGAGAAAGAATTTCGAACATTCATGGTGACCAAATTCTATGAGTTGGAACAGAAAAGAGGCAAGAACTATTGGAGATTAGGAAGTCCTTCAATGATATGAAAGAAGAAATGGACACTCTGAGAAAGAATCAGATGGAACTATTAGAAATGAAGTCTGTAATACAGGAAATCAAAAACTCTCTTGAAAGTATTAAAAGTCAATTAGACCATGCTGAAGATCAAGTCTCTGATGTAGAAGATAAAAGTTCTGATCTAGAAAAAAACACCAAAAGGACAGAGAAAATATCAAAAAAACACAAGAAAAATTAACGAGAAATACTAGATTCCATAAAACGCCCAAATATCAGAATAATTGGCATCCCAGAAGGTGAAGAAACTAATAACAGCATGGAAAATCTATTCCATGAAATCCTGGGAGAAAATTTCCCAAGTCAAGAGAGGCACTCAACCATCCAGACTTAAGAAATACAAAGGACCCAAAATAGAATCAATCCCAGAAGATCATCCCCCAAGGCACATCTTAGCCAGAATGTCCAAGACCACAGATAAAGATATGATACTAAAACTGGCAAGAGAGAAACAAGAAGTGGTTTACAAAGGTGATCCCATCAGGCTAACACTAGACCTCTCAACGGAAACTATGCAAGCAAGGAAAGAAAGGGAAGATGTATTGAAAGTGTTAAGAAAAACAATTTGAACCAAGACTGTTATATGCTGTAAGACTATCCTTTATAAGGGAAAAAAAAGGTTAAAATCTTCTCAAACAAGACCTGAAAGAATTTGCCAACACTAGACCAGATCTTAAAGAAACCCTGAAGAAAGTACTGTTCCAGGAAAACTAAAGAATTAACAGACAGAAATAAAGGAATAAAAGGCAGATAAGACAATGGCCAACTTAAACTTTGGAAAAGATCCGGTAACATCCATGATAAAATGGAATGTGAATGGATTAACTTCTCCAATCAAGAGACACGGACTCGCTCAATGGATTAAAAACAAAAACTCTCCATTTGTTGCCTAGAGGAAACCCACTTCATGGATTAAAGACATACATAGACTGAAAGGGAAGGGTTTGAAAAAGGTCTTCCATGCAAATGGGAACCAAAAAAGAGCTGGAGTTGTGATACTAATTTCTGATAAAATAGCATTTAAAACAAAAACTGTTTAAAGAGACAAAGAAGGGCACTATATTGTAGTAAAAGGGTAAATCGATCAAGAAGATATAACGCTTATTAGTATCTATGCGCCTAACCCAGGAGCACCCAAATATGTGAAGGAAAGACTGTTAGATCTAAAAGGGGAGATAGACTGCAACACACTAATTGTTGGAGACCTCAATACTGCACTATCCCCTCGGAACTGATCATCTAGACAAAAAATAGATAAAGAGATAAAGAATCTAAACGATACCATAAATCAAATGAACTTAACAGAAGTCTATACAACTTTCCATCCAAAGACCATGAGATACACTTTTTTCTCACCCCCACATGAAAACTTTTGAAGACTGACCACATCATACGGCACAAAGCAAGCCTCTACAGATTCAAAGGCACAGAAACTATATCCAGCATCTTCTCTGACCAGGATGGAATTAAACTTGAGTTTAATTTCAAGAGAAATCCTCAAAAATACCCAATACATAGAAACTAAATAACCTACTCCTGAAGGAATCCACAACTACTGAAGAAATAAAGATTGAAATCAAAAGATTCTTGGAAACCAATGACAATGAGGACACAAGTTTCCATAATCTTTGGGACACTGCTAAAGCAGTCAAAAAAGGGAATTTTATAGCTATTACTACACATAAGAGGAAGATGAAAAGAAGGCAAATGGATCACTTAACATCATGCCTCACAGAATTGGAAAAGCAACAGCAAAATGATCAAAAAAACTCCAGGAGAAAGGAAATAATAAAGATATGAGCAGAAATAAATGATACAGAAAATAAACCAACTATACAGAAAATAAATGAAAATAAAAGCTGGTTCTTTGAAAAGATAAACAAAATTGATACACCACTAGCGAGACTTATTAAGAAGAAGAGAGAAAGAAACCAGGTGAATCAGATCTGCAATGAAGCAGGCAAAATAACAACAGACTTAGTAGAAATACAAACCTTTATTAGAGGATACTATGAACATCTGTATGCTAAAAAAACAAGACAACCTGGATGAGATGGACAAATTCCTGGGCACATATAATCTACCAAGATTGAGCCAGAAGGATATAGAAAGCCTGAATAGGCCCATAACAAGCCAGGAGATTTAATCAGTAATAAATGACCTCCTAACAAAGAAAAGCCCTGGCCCTGATGGAGTCATCTCTGAACTTTTATAGTTTCAAAGAAGAGTTAACCCCCACTCTGTTCAAGTTATTTTTAAAGATCCAAAAGGGTGAATCTCTCAATAATTCATTCCCTGAAGCCTCTATTACACTTATCCTTAAAACAGATAAGGACAGGACAAGGAAGGAAAACTATAGACCAATATCCCTGATGATTTTAGATGCAAAGACTCTCAACAAGATACTACCAAATGGTATCCAAAAACTTATAAAAAAGATTATACATCATGATCAGGTACACTTTATTCCAGGAATGCAAGGTTGGTTCAACATACGCAAAACCATAAATGTAATACACCATATTAACAGGAAGAAAGATAAAAACCATATGGTCATATCAATTGATACAGAAAATGCATTTGATAAGATACAGCATCCCTTCATGATCAAGACTCTCAGCAAAATCGGCATAGAAGGATCATTTCTCAACACAATAAAGCTATCTATGAAAAACCCATAGCGAACATCATCATCAATGGAGAAAAGCTGAAAGCTTTCCCACTTAAAACTGGTACAAGACGAGGATGCCCACTTTCTCCAGTTCTTTTCAATGTAGGACTGGAAGTCCTTGCCAACACAATCAGAAAAGAGGAAAAATAAAAGGCATTCAAAAAAGAAAAGAAGAGTTAAAACTATTTGCAGATGACATTAATGCATACATAGAAGACCCAATTGTTTCCATTAAAAAATTTCTGGAAATAATACATGAATACAGTAAAGTTGCAGGATACAAAATTAACATCCAGAAATCTATAGCATTGCTATATATGAATAACAGGAAGACTGAGATAGAACTGAAAAAAAGTTATTTCATTTACCATAACCACAAAAAAAGTATAAGATACTTAGGGATAAATCTAACCCAAGAAGTTGAAGACCTCCACAATGAAAACTAATAGAAGATAAAAAGAGAAATTGAAAATGACTCCAAAAAGTAAAAGGATATCCCATGTTCCTGGATTGGAAGAACTAATATAATCAAAATGGCAAGTCAACCCAAATTAATCTACATATTTAATGCAATGCCAACCAAAGTACCAGACACATTCTTCACAGACCTAAGAAAGACAATCATAAAGTCTGTCTGGAATTAAAAAAGACCCCGTATTGCCAAAGCAATTCTGCACAATGGAGTGGAGTGGGTGGCATCTCACTCCCTGACCAAAAAATATACTACAAAGCTGTGGTAATCAAAACAGCATGGTACTGGCACAGAAACAGACAGGTGGACCAATAGAACAGAGTAGAATCCCCAGAAATAAATTCCAAAACATACAGTCAACTAATTTTTGACAAGGGGCACCAATTAATCCAGTGGGAAAAGGGAAATCTCTTCAGCAAATGGTGCTGGAAAAACGGGATTTCCACTTGCAGAAAGATGAATCTGAACCCCTACCTCTCACATCTGACACAAATCAAGTCAAGGTGGATCAAATCTAAATCCAAGATCTAAAAACTGCTCAAAAACACTGACTCTCAAACTTCTTTTTTTTTTTTTTTTTTTTTTTTTTTTTTTTTTGGATAAAACTGCTCCTGAAAAACACTGGGGAAACTCTGGGAGACACTGGGGTAGGCAAAGACTTCTTAAATAAGACCCCTAAACACAGTCAATAATCCCCAAAACAGACAAGTAGGATTACATCAGACTAAGAAGTTTCTGCATGGCAAAAGACATAGTAATTAGTGTGAATCGACAGTCCTCAGAATGGGAAAATATTTTTGTAAGCTATGCGTCAGATAAGGGACTGATAACCAGAATTCACAAGGAACTCAAGCAGCTGTTCCGAAAAATAGACGATCAATCCTATTAAAAGATGGGAGAATGAGTTGAAAAAACCACTCTCTGGAGATGACAGGAATAGCTAAAAGGCATATGAAAAAATGCTCAACATCCCTCATTGTAAGGGAAATGCAGATCAAAACAACAATGAGATACCACCTAACCCCAGTCAGAATGACTAAGATTAAAAAAACAAAAAAATAATAAGTGCTGGAGGGGGTGAAAGGGAAACTCTTTTTTTTTTTTTTCTTTTTTTGGAGAGGTTTTTGCTATAGGGCACGTGCACTTGCCAGACAGAGAGAGACATAGAGACAGAAAGCTAGAAATCACCCCCCAGGGGGGATGGCCACGCCGCAATCCCTTCTCCTCCATTCTCCTCTCGGGATCTTGGGCACGCATGCACACGCGCCCGGCATGAGTTTTAAGCCACCGGGTCCGGGACTCGAACTGCGGTCGACTACGTGGGAGTCCAGTGACATAGCCATTACGCTAACTGCTGGTTCCCGGGAAACTCTCTTACACTGCTGTTGGGAATGTAAATTAGTCCAGCCACTGTGGAAAACAATCTGGAGATTCCTCAAAAATCTACAAATAGAACTACCATATCATCCGGCAATCCCACTCCTTGGTATCTCCTCAATGGACAGAAGAATACTTATTCAGAAAAGTGCTCACACATCAATGTTTCTTGCAGCACTATTCACAATTGCTAAGTCATGGAAACAACCCAAATGCCCACGGACAGATGAATGGATTGGAATATTGTGGCACATATACTCTATGGAATACCATTCAGCCATAAAAAACAACAAAACGTTG
Source organism: Tupaia tana (assembly GCA_026018925.1). Taxonomy (NCBI): domain Eukaryota; kingdom Metazoa; phylum Chordata; class Mammalia; order Scandentia; family Tupaiidae; genus Tupaia; species Tupaia tana. The sequence goes on along the minus strand of JAKSZU010000020.1, from coordinate 44,790,514 downwards.
GCTTTTGACATGAAGTGGATGAATATGGAAGATTTACTGCTGAGTGAAGCAAGCCAGGCAATGAAAGAGAGGCATTTTATGTCCCCACTTAATATATACCAAGTGTCTGCACTCTATGACTGAAACTAATTGACTAAAGGATATAGAAACACAGTATACAGATGTAAATACCAAATGTAGTGTGTGTGAAAGTGGAGGGTCTGAGAAAGGACATTTAGAAGAAAAATAGGGAGGCAAAGTATTAATCACGCAAAGAAATGTGGAGGATATTTTATAGTTTTATCAACTGTACTAGGGAGAAATGTTCACCTGTTGAAACATCCATTTTGTAAGCCAAATAATAATGTGATTGAATGTATAAAAGAAAATAAATTAAATAAATAAATCAAAAATGACACAAAAAAGTGGAAGAACATACCATGTTCCTGGATTGAGAAAATTAACATATTCAAACGGCAATCCTCCCCAAATTAACCTACATATTTAATGTATTCTTTACAAAATTACAAGAGACATTCTTCATAGTTCTAGAAAGACAACCATAGAATTCATCTGGAGCCATAAAAGATCCATATTGCCAAAGTAATCCTATACAAAAAGAGCGGAGTGTGTGGCATCTCACTTCCTGACCCCAAAATACATTACAAAGCTGTGATAGTCAAAACAACATGCTATTGGTACAAAAACAGACACGAGGACCAATGGGACAGAGTAGAGACCCCAGAAATAAATCCCAAAATATACAGCCAACTGCTCTTTGACAAAGGATACCAGTCAATCCAGTGGAAAAATTAAAACCTCTTTAGCAAATGGCACTGGAAAAACTGGATATCCACCTGCAGAAAGATGAATCTGAACCCCTGTCACCATTAACAAAAGTCAACTCAGATTGGATCAAATATCTAAAACTAAGGCTGCAAACTATAAAACTACTGGTGAAAAATACTGGAGAAACTCTAGGAGACATTGGGGTAGGCAAAGACTTCTTAAGCAAGACCACGAAAGCATAGGCAATGATCCCCAAGATAGACAGGTGGGATTACATCCAAGTAAGAAGTTCTGCACAGCAAGGAAGCAGCAATTAGTGTGAAACAACAACTCTCAGAATGGGAGAAAATTTGTGTAAACTATGCCTCAGGTAAGGGACTGATAACCAGAATACACAGGGAACTCAAGTGGCTTACCTGGAAAAAAATGAGTAACCAAATTAAGAGATGGGAAAATGACCTAAGGAAAACATATGAACAGCCAAAAAATATTTGAAAAAATGATCAACATTCCTTATCATAAGGGAGATGCAGATCAAAACCACAGTGAGATAACACCTAACTTCAGTTAGAATGGTGAAGATTAAAAAACAAAAAAATGATAAGTGCTGGAAGGGATGTGGTGAAACGGGAATTCTCCTGCATTGTTTGTGGGAATGTAAATTGGTCCAGCCACTGTGGAAAACAATATGGAGGTTCCTCAAAGACCATCAAATAGAACTACCATATGACCCAGCAATTCCACTCCTGGGTATCTACCCAAAGGACAGGAGAATGCTCAGTCAGAAAAACGCTTGCTCAACTATATTTATTGCAGCATTATTCACGATTGCTAAGACATGGAACCAACCCAAATGTCCACAAACAGATGAATAGACTGAAAAAGTGTGGCACATATATTCCATGAAATACTACTCAGCCATAAAAAACAAAACCCTGGAATTTGATAGAAAGTAGATGAATATGGAAGATTTATTGCTGAGTGAAGCAAGTCAGGCTATGAAACAGAGACATTGAATGTCTCTGTTTCTGTGGTAGAGACTAAAAGACTGCAGGACATAAAAACACTGGAAATTGTTATGGACACTGGGGACAAAGTGGAAGGAGACTGGTAGAAGGGAGAGTACAGGAAGGGAAATTTAAGACAGACATTTGTGGGACACAAGGTATGGTTTGTTGCCTGCTGCTGATGTTGTGTATAGTAGTCTCATCTCGCCTGATGTGTGGCTTATATCATGTTGGGTAAAATCTCTTTACAATCGAAATGACCTATAGCAATTGACTATAAATAATAATAAATAATTATAATAAGTAATAAATAATAGGAAAAAATTCTCACTTAAAAAGAATATGTATCAAAGATTTTATTTAATTTAATGAAGGAATGAATAAGATGTTTAGACTAGTCAAAGGATGTGAAGTTATTTTATACGGACACTCAGACCAGAATGCTGAAATGGGGTCAGCCCTGTAGCACAGCAGTTCAGTCCTGTGCACTGGAAGCCAGATTCCACATTGTTGATGGTGTTTTAATCTGGCTTGGATCAAAAAACATTCTTGCATATGTGTATGTAAGCCACAAATCTTGATGGGATGGAGGGATGGAGAAAAATGGATTACAGCATACCACACCCCATGTAGGTACATTTTCTCTCTCCTTGTCTGTCTGTCTCTCTCTGTTGAGTACAAACATTTATGGCAATTAAAAAAATAAACAAATAAACAAATAAAAGAAATGCTGAATAAATTTATCAATAGGTACAAAATTGATTAATATCTTTTAGGGTGATAAACTATAATGCTTGGTTTATCTTTTCTACAGGACAGAGGTGTATTTCTACTGGTCAAAGGTATGTACTCCTACAGAATCAGATAATCCCTGGAAGGCCCACTTCGAAATGCTAAGTCTTTGGTGTCAATGTATAATGGCATCACCCAGTTATTGCTCTTCTCAATTTTCAGGACATAAGTTAATTTTCTCCAATGTAAGCTAGACTGAATTTAGTTATATAAGAAAAAAAAAGTTTCATTTTTACACATCTGAATCTTGTGAATTGTTATGAGCACGAAGTTTTAAAATGCTGTACAGTAAAAAAAAGGGATAGCTGGCAAGCTGTAGATCCCACAAAACATGGAAGATGAAGTGTGGCCTCTGGAAATTGAGATGGGTATCTGGTAGCCTCAATTCATTTAATATACTCATTATACTCATATCTATCCAGCAATTCACAGTGAACAGAAGGAATAGTATTGTTTTTTTCCCGTGTAAAATTTGCCAGTTTTCTTGAGAAGCAGGTTAATCAGCATCAACACAGCAATAGCTAACAATTATTGAGGGTTCATGTTGTCTCACACACTTCTAGGGGCTTTACATGTATATTCTCCTTTACTTCTCTGAACAAAAGTAATGATATTATCCTAATTTTGTAAGTAAGAAAACTGAAGCCCACATGATTAAATAACATACTTAATTAGTAGTGAAACCAGGATACAGACAAAGACACTACTAGCATCAGTACAGTACTTTTAGATAACTCGTCACAGCCCTCATTAGCAGAAAAACTTAAGAGAAGGGCTACAAAGGAAAACTTGGGAGAGTAAGTAGATATATGTCAGAGCACCCACAGAGCTATCCTGTGAAAGTATAAACTGGAAAATCTCCTTCCCATCCCTATCTATGTACAATACAGGGAAATGCTTCAAAGTTATAAATTCTACTCCTCCTTTGTGTGTTTTGAGTCACTTTCTAATCATTTCTGTAAAGGAATACCACCTGGTTGGGGTATTTTCTGCACAAGAAAGATTAATATAGCAGTATCACGAAGGGAACTAAATCTAATTCCTGATCACTTGTGAATTTTCTTTACACATAATGAGGAAATGATAACCACAGAAGATAGCAAACATCTCTTGAACACCAGAAAGAAAGCAGAGTCACTTGATCTGTCTCCCCTCTAATCCAAGGCTGGGGTGCAGCCTTCCCCTCCAGACAGTGACCATACTGCAACTGCAATGGAAAACTCGAGTTTAAGTTTCAGAAGTGGTATGGCTTCAAGGGATGCTGAGGTCAAGGTGTGGCATGGGAGTGGATAACTATAGCGAGGCAAAGTTTGAGCCCAAGGTGTTGAGCAGATAGTTCCATGCATGCTGGATAAACTCAGAGTGATAACAGGTCTTAAGAGTAAAAGAGATCATTCTTGTTTAAATTATGGGATTACTTAATACAAATGATAGCAAATGATAATAATAAGAGTATCAACAAATGGTCAAGTAGAATGACCTCGACTAAAAAGAAGGGTTCGGGACAAGTTATCTGCAGGTTTTAGGAACCAGAGGAGAGTGCTTTGACATCATAGACTGGAAGTATATAGAATTACTAATGCATCTGGGACCAGCAGTTGGCATAATCGCTATGTCTCTGAACTCCCATGTAGTTGACCGTGGTCTGAGTCCTGGACCTGGTGGCTTATACTCACACCAGGCGTGTGTGCGTGCGTGCCCAAATCCCAAGAGGAGAATGGAGGAGAAGGGACTGCGGCGTGGCCATCCCCTCAGGGGGGTGATTTCTCGTTTTCTGTCTCTCTGGTGAGTGCACACGCCCTGTAGCAAAAAAAGAAAAAAAGAATTACTAGTGCATCAGTGTCTCTTCCTAGTAATACATGTTTTGGTCCTTACTTAAGTCCAATAGTTAATGACTCCACGTAAGTGAAATAATTGATAGATTTTATGATAGAAAAATTGCCATTTTTTTTCACCTACAGGATTACAATGAATGAACTAACAAAGGATAATTCATATTATCATAATTGTAGCTCAATTAAGATTACCTTTATTACATAATAAGCCTGTGTTTTTGCCTCTTCTCCATCAGGAGGCAGCATAACAACAGTAAGAATTTCATATCTATTCTTCAGCTTATCAATTTTACTCAGTCGTTCATGAAATTCAGCACTATATGAAAAGAAAAAGAATAATTATACACTGAAAAACTGTTCTTTTTTTTTTTTTTTTTTTTTTAAGAGAAAGATTTTTGTTGTAGGGCATGTGCATGCACCAGAGAGACAGAGGGAGACAAAGAGGCAGAAAGCGAGAAATCACTCTCCTGGGGAAATGGCCACATTGCAAACCCTTCTCCTCCATTCTTCTCTTTGGATCTTGGGCACACACACACACACACACACACACACACACACACACACTGGCATGAGCTACAAGCCACTGGTCTGGACTCGAACTGCGGTCAGACATGTGGGAGTCTAGTGACGTAAATTATGCCATCTGTCCCAAAAAAGACTGTTGAATATTCTCATTTTTACTAATTCAGTGTGAAAGGACTCAGATTCTACCTTATTTAAAAGCTAACAGGTTAGCCTACTACAGTTTCAAGGATGCTGGCAGAAGACACAAGATTCCTTTGTCAGAGACAAAGGACTTTATTACTTAGGGCACAGCAAGTAGCATGAGCTTCCTGTTTGCATTGTCCCACTTAGTCCCCATATTCTATGGGGACAAAGAGGAAGTCAAGTAGATGCTACAGCAGGTTTGTGTAACAGCTGAGGAACCTCAAGCTTAGGTAACCTAGATATATCATGGAAAATAAGCAAATATGCTTAACTTTTGCTCCAGAGGCAGATACCACGTGAAGATTTTGAGGTTATTTGCTATTCAAATATTTTTTACAAGATAGTCCAGGAAAGGCCAGTTAGTGGCTCTCCTTGCAAGGTATGTAAACATGAGAAACTTATGGAGAACTAGCTCCCGACATGCAGATTCAGATTATTAAATCTACTGATTACCTTTCCCTTTTATTTCAGCACATTTATATCTAATGAGCTAGTTTTTAGAATAATTTTTTTAATTGCCAGAGAGTGAGTAAACTTGCAAGAGTGTCAAATAGAGGGATGAAGAAAGCATGCCCCCAAATGGCATAGTCATGCTGCAATCCCTTCTCCTCCATTTCTCCATACCACTGGGATTTGGGGCATGTACACACACAAATGCACACCTGTCTGTGTGCACAACTCAGGTCACAGTCAGTCATATGGGATTCAGCTCTCTTAATAAGTAGTTAAATTGCGCCAGCCCATAACTAATTTTATAATAATCATAGTAATGTTAACATGTTAACAGTAAACAGTAACTATATATTTACTAGTATCCATTGAAATAGATTTCAGGTAAATGGAAAACATTAATGTAAGAGATTAAACTAATCCAATTAGTAGCAGTGAAAATCTGTCTAATTTTTATAATAAAAATTATAAACGAAAAACCACAGAAAATAGAATATTCTTTTCTTTTTTTCCTTTCCTTTTTTTTTTTTTTTAAGAGAGGTTTTTACTATAGGGTGTGTGTGATCACCAGAGAGAGACAGAAAGCAAGAAATCACTCCCTGAGGGGGATGGCCATACTACAATCCCTTCTCCTCCATTCTCCTCTCAGGATCTTGGGCATGCATGCACATGTGCCCGGCATGAGTTTAAGCTACTGGGTCCGGGACTCGAACCGCAGTCGACTATATGGCAGTCCAGCAACACAGCCATTACGCCAACTGCTGGTCCCAGATATGATGTCTTTAAAAGACTTTATGTGCCCAGTTCCATCTGAAGTCCCCTAATGAGTCAGGGAAACTGAGGAAGAGCCTTTCACTGGTCCCAGCCCCAGCTACAGCTCTAGCCCCAGCCCAGTTTCTCCCAACCTCAAAGCCCCCCTGCCTAAAAGGGCAGGCCCCAGCTCTCCAGCAGAGCCCAGTTCCATCTGCAGCACCCTGGCCAGTCAGGGGAAACTGACTCAAGGCCTTTCACTGACCCAGGCCCCAGCTTCAGCTCAGGCCCCAGCCCAGCTACCCCAACCTCAGAAAGGTAGGCTGCTTTTTCTTTTCCTTTTTTCATTTGCAAATTTCATTTGCTAATTTCCTATTTCTTCTTATAACACAAGGCAGCCCCCAGCACACCAGCAGAGCCCAATTCCATCTGCAGCCCCCTGGTGAAATTGCACCACTACTGCACAGTGCACTACCTTTTTTTTCTCTTTCATACTCTTTTTTCTTCTCTCTTATATTGTCATCTTCTTGTCATCCTCCACCCACCCAGAGGGACTAGACAGGTCTAGAATCACAGTTTTCAAATACACTTGTATTGTGAGGCTCCCTGGGATCCTCCCTTTTACTGAATCACCTTTGGAAAGGGAAAAATTGCTCTTTACACACCTGAATAGAAGACTCCTCCTGTGGGGACCTCATTGCTAAACACAGCAGAAGAGAGATCCACAGTAAAAGGGAAGCAAACTTGTTCCCAGTGGCAGGTACATTCTCCAAAAAGGTATCCAAAAGTGAATATATCACCCGAAGGCTAGAAGTAGAAGGAGACCCTCAGGTGTGAAATAACCAGGAAATATGTCTCCATCAAAAGAACACAACATAACTCTCCTACATCTCTTGAAAAAACAGAAGTTACTGAAATGTCAGAGTAAGAATTCAGAACATTCATAGTGACAAAACTCTATGAGTTGGAACAGAAAAGAGATAATGAACTCCAGGAGATGAGGAAGTCCTTCCAGGATTTTAAAGAAGAAATGGATGCTCTAAGAAAGAATCAGATGGAACTATTAGAGATGAAGTCTATAATACAGAAAATAAAAAACTCTCTCAAAAGTATTAAAAGCTGATTAGACCAGACCATGCTAAAGTTCAAAGCACTGATGTAGAAGATAAAACCTCTGACCTAGGAAAAAAACACTAAAAAGACAGAGAAAATAGCATGAGGATAATGAGAAATACTACATTACATTAAAATTCCAAACATCTGAATAACTGGTATCCCAGAAAGTGAAGAAACTAATAAGGGCATGGAATTTTTTTTTTTTTTTTTTTTTTAGAGATTTTTCACTATAGGGCGCGTGCGCTCGCCAGACAGACAGAGAGAGAGAGAGAGATAGAAAGCGAGAAATCACCCCCAAGAGGGGATGGCCACGCCGCAATCCCTTCTCCTCCATTCTCCTCCCGGGATCTTGGGCACGCACGCACAAACGCCCGGCGTGAGTTTTAAGCCACCGGGTCCGGGATGTGAACAGCGGTCGACTACGTGGGAGTCCAGCGACATAGCCATTACGCTAACTGCTGGTTCCCATGGGCATGGAAAATCTATCCCATGAAATTCTGGAAGAAAACTTTCCAAGTCTAGAGAAGCACTCAAACATCCAGACCCAAGAAATACGAAGGACCCCATATAGAATCAACACAGGAAAATCCTCCCTAAGTCATATCTTAGCCAGACTGGCCAAAACTACAGATAAAGACAAGGTACTCAAATTGGCAAGAGAGAAATGATATGTGACTTATAAAGGTAACCCTATCAGGCAAACACCAGACCTTTCAACAGAAACAATGCAAGCAAGGAAAGAATGGGAAGATATATTGAAAGTGTTGACAAATACACAATTTCAATCAATATTATTATATCAAGCAAGATTATCCTTCATATGGGAAATAAAGATTAAAATCTTCTGAAACTAAACCTGAAACAATTTGCCAACACCAGACCAGCTCTTCAAGAAACTCTGAAGAGTCCTGTTCCAGGAAAACTAAAGAAAGAATGGACAGAAGACCACTCATTGGAAACAATGCAAGCGAAGAAACAATGAGAATATACATTGAAAGTGTTAAGGGAAAAGCAATTTCAACCAAGAATACTTTACCCGGCAAGATTATCCTTCATATAGGAAGAAAAGACAAGAACATTCTCAGATAAACAAAACCTGAAAGAATTTACCAGCAACAGACCAGATCTCCAAGTGCTATATCAGGAAAATTAAATTCAGACACACAGAAATAAGAGTTCAAAAACTAAGAAAATGGCCAACTTAATCATAGGGACAAGTCTGGAGTTGAATATTATAGCCCAGAATTCAATCAGGAAGATCTAACCACGATAGAAGATAAAGTACATGAGACTGAACAGCTGAAACAGCCTTTTTTTTTTTTTTTTTTTTTTTTGAGGGAGAGGATTTTGCTACCGGGCGCGTACGGCTCGCCAGAAAGAAAGACAGAGAGAGAGAGAGACAGAAAGTGAGAAATCACCATCCATCCCGTAGGGGGATGGCCACGCCACAATCCCTTCTCCTCCATTCTCCTCTCGGGATCTTGGGCACACACGCACACGTACCCGGCGTGAGTTCAAGCCACCACGTCCAGGACTCAAACTGCGGTAGACTACATGGGAGTTCAGCAACATAGCCATTACGCTAACTGCTGGTCCCATGAAATAGCATTTTATGACTTTTGACTAAAATACTGCAGATTTTCTTCTAAGCTTTGTTGTCCAGTTTTAAAAGATTTTTGACCTGTCGATAGGTTCATGTACCTACTATTTGAACAAAATCCTAACCTATTTCATGGCTTTAAGTTTTAAGCAAAGTTCCTTAGCATTTCTTTGATTTATTAAAGTTAAAACTGCTTTTCTTGAAATTACCAGCTGAACTTGCTATTGAAAGTGGTTAGATTATTTAAAAAATTGTGTGATCAATAAAATGGGGGGAAAGAATGGAAGACAACTGTAGACACCAGAGACAGTGTGAGAAGAGGGTGGGAAAGGGCAGAGGGTCAGAAATAGGGGTTAAAAATATATATACATAAATATATGTATGTATATATATATATATATATATATATATATATATAAACTGGAAATGGAAAATTATTGATGATAACAATGATAACATGCACTATGCAGTATATTCTGGATGGGAAATCACATTTTGTATGCTGTGACGATGCTTAGGGAATTAATGTAAATTAATTAATTTTTAAAAATGTTTCAAACAAAAAACACAAAAAATGTTTCTTTAAATTAAAAGAAAGCATTAAAAATACATATTTGATGACTGCTGTAAGTTATATAGCCCCAGCTAGGTGCTACTTTATAGTATGTTCATTCTATTCACATGGGAAAAAAGATTAAAATCTTATCAGACAGGGGACCAGCAGGTGGCATGGTGGTTAAGGTGCTGGACACTCCCACATAGCCGACCACAGTTCGAGTCCCGGACCTGGCGGCTTCCTTTCTCCCTTTCCCTCTCTCTCTCTCTCTCTCTATTTCTCTCCGGTCAAATTAAAATAAATGAATAAATAAATAAAATTAAATAAATAATAATTTAAAAAAATCTTATCATACAAACAAAACCTGAACGAATTTGCTAGCACCAGGTCAGCTCTCCAAGAAACCCTGAAGAAAGTACTGTTCAAGGAAAACTAAAGAAGTAACAGCCAGAACAAAGGAGTAAAAGGAAACTAAGACAATGGCCAACTTAAACGTCAGGACAGGTCCAGTAACATTGATAATTACACTGAATGTTAATAGATTAAATTCTCCAATCAAGAGACACAGACTTGCTGAATGGATTAAAAAACAAAAATCCTCTATTTGTTGCCTAGAGAAAAATACACTTCATGGATAAAGACATACACAGATTGAAAGGGAAGGGTTTGAAAAAGGTTTTCCACGCAAATGGGAACCAAAAAAGAGCTGGAGTTGTAATACTAATTTCTGACAAAATAGGATTTAAAACAAAAACTGTTAGAAGAGACAAAGAAGAGCACTACATTGTAGTAAAAGGGTCAATCAATCAAGAAGATAAAACGCTTACTAATATCTATGCGCCTAACAAAGGAGCACCCAAATATGTGAAGAAAAGACTGTTAGATCTAAAAGGGAGAGACATAGTAGAAATACAAAACATTATTAGAGGATACTATGAATATCTGTATGCCAAGGAACAAGGTAATCTGGATGAGAAGGATATATTCCTGGGCAAATATAATCTACCTATATTGAGCCAGGTGGATATAGAAAGCCTGAATAGGCCCATAACAACCCAGAAGACTGAATCAGTAATGAATGATCTCCCAACAAAGAAAAGCCCTGGCCCTGATGAATTCACCTCTGAAGTCTACAAAACTTACAAAGAAGACTTAAACCCCATCCTGCTCAAGTTATTTCTCAAGATACAAAGGAGTGAATCTCTCCCTAATTCATTCTATGAAGCCTCTATCACCCTTATCCTTAACATAGATAAGGACAGGAAAAGGAAGGAAAACTATAGACCAATATCCCTGATGAATATAGACGCAAAGATTAGCAACAAGATACTAGCAAATCGTATACAACAACTAGTAAAAAAAATTAAACATCATGATCAGGCAGGATTTATTCCAGGAATGCAAGGTTGGTTCAACATACGCAAAACCATAAATGTAATACACCATATTAACAGGAAGAAAGATAAAAACCATATGGACATATCAATTGATGCACAAAAAGCATTTGATAAGATACAACATCCCTTCATGATCAAGACTCTCAGCAAAATCGGCATAGAAGGGTCATTTCTCAACACAATAAAAGCTATCTATGAAAAACCCATAGCGAACATCATGATCAATGGCGAAAAGCTCAAAGCTTTTCCACTAAAACAGGTCTAAGACAAGGTTGCCCACTTTCTCCACTTCTCTTCAGTATAGTACTGGAAGTCCTGGCCAACACAATCAGAAAAGAGGAAAAAATAAAAGGCATTCAAACAGGAAAAGAAGAGGTAAAACTGTCTCTATTTGAAGATGACACAACTGTATACATAGAAGATCCAATGGTTTCTATGATAAAATTTTTAGAAGTAATGAATACAGTAAAGTTGCAGGATACAAAATTAATATCCAGAAATCTATAGCATCTCCACATACGAACAACTGGCAAACTGAGATAGAACTGAAAAAAAAGTTGTTCCATTTACCATAGCAACAAAAAGTATAAGATACCTAGGGATAAATCTAACCAAATAAGTTAAAGACATCCACAAGGAAAACTACGAGAAGATAAAAAAAGAAATTGAAAATGACACCAAAAAATGGAAGGATATCCCATGTTCCTGGACTGGAAGAATTAATGTAATCAAAATGGCAATTTTACCGAAATTAATCTACATATTTAATGTGATGCCAACCAAAGTACCAGACACATTCTTCACAGATCTAGGAAAGATAATCACAGAGTTTGTCTGGAATCAAAAAAGACCCCGTATTGCCAAAGCAATTCTGCACAAGAAGAGTGGAGTGGGCGGCATCTCACTCCCTGACCCAAAACTATACTACAAAGCTGTGGTAATCAAAACAGCATGGTACTGGCACAGGAACAGACATGTGGACCAATGGAACAGAATAGAGTACCCAGAAATAAATTCCCAAACATACAGTCAACTGACTTTTTACAAGGGGTACCAGTCAATACAGTGTGAAAAGGGAATCCTCTTCAGCAAATGGTGCTGGAAAAACTGGATTTCCAACTGCAGAAAGATGAATCTGAACCCCTACCTCTCACATCTGACACAAATCAAGTCAACGTGGATCAAAGATCTAAATCTAAGAACCCAAACTTAAAAATGCTCCTGGAAAACACTGGGGAAACTCTGGGAGACAATGAGGTAGGGAAAGACTTCTTAAATAAGACCCCCAATGCAGTAAATAATCCCCAAAATAGACAAGTGGGATTACATCAGACTAAGAAGTTTCTACATGGCAAAAGACACAGTAATTAGTGTGAACCAAAAGTCCTCAGAATGGAAAAATATTTTTGTAATCTATGTGTCAGATAAGGGACTTATAACCAGAATTCACAAGGAACTCAAGCAGCTGTTCTGAAAAAAGACGATCAATCCTATTAAAAGATGGGAGAATGAGTTGAAAAAAAAAAAAAAAAAACACTCTCTAGAAATGACACGAATAGCTAAAAGGCATATGAAAAAATGCTCAACATCCCTCATTGTAAGGGAAATGCAAATCAAAACCACAATGAGATACCACCTAACCCCAGTCAGAATGACTAAGATTAAAAAAAAAAAATGATAAGTGCTGGAGGGGGTGTGGTGAAAGGGGAACTCTCTTACACTGCTGGTGTGAATGTAAATTGGTCCAGCCACTGTGGAGAACAATTTGGAGATTCCTCAAAAATCTACAAATAGAACTACCATATGATTCAGCAATCCCACTCCTTGGTATCTACCCAAATGACAGAAGAATACTTAATTGGAAAAGTGCTTGCATATAGATGTTTAGTGTGGCACTATTCACAACTGGTAAGTCATGGAAACAACCCAAATGCCCACGAATAGATGAATGGATAGAAAAACTGTGACAAATATACTAAATGGAATACTATTCAGCCCTAAAAAAAAACAAAACAAAAACAAAAACAAAAAAACAAACCCTGGCTTTTGACAGGAAGTGGATGAATATGGAAGACTTACTGCTGAGTGAAGCAAGCCAGGCTATGAAGGAGAGGCATTGGATGTCCCTACTTAATATATACCAAGTGTCCGCACTCTATGACTTAAACTAATTCACTAAAAGATACACAAACACAGTATATAGATGTAAATACCAGATATAGTATGTGTGCAAGAGGAGAGTCTGAGGAAGGACACTTAGAAGAAAAATAGGGAGGCAAAGTATTAATGTCACAAAGAATTGTGGTATTATCTGTTGAAGATATTTTGTAGTTTTTTCAACTCTATTAGGGAGAAATGTTCATCTGTTGAAATATCCATTTTGTAAGACAAATAATAATGTAATTGAATGTATAAAAGAAAATGAAATGAAAAATTAATTAATTAAAAATTATAAATAAATAAAATTAAATATACTCTGAAAATAGAAAAAAAAAAAAACCAGGAGATACACTCTTTACTCACCCCCACATGGAACCTTTTCGAAGACAGACCACATAATAGAAAAGGTATAAAGCAAGCCTTTACAGATTCAAAGATATAGAAACTATATCTAGAATCTTCTCAGAACAGGATGGAATTAAACATGATATTAATTTCAAGAAAAATACTCAAAAATACACAAATACATGGAAACTAAATAACCTACTCCTGAATGACTTCACAACTACTGAAGAAATAAACAATGAAATCAAAAGGTTAATGGATGCCAATGAAAGTGAGTACAGCAGTTACCATAATCTTTGGGACACTGTAAAAGCAGTCATAAGAGGGAAGTTCATAGCAATTAGTGCACATAAAAAGAAGACAAAAAGAAGGCAAATGGACCACATAACATCATGCCTCAGAAAACTGGAAAAGCAACAGAAAAAAAAAATCAATAACTCGAGGAGAAAAGAAATAATAAATACCCAAGCAGAAATAAATGAAATAGAAAATAAACAAACTGAATTTCTATAAATGACAGTAAAAGATGGTTCTTCGAAAAGATAAACAAAATCGATACCCCACTAGCTAGACTAAGTAAGAAGAGAGAAAGGAAGCATGCAAACTAAATTTGCAATGAAGCAGGCAATTTAACAACAGACATAATAGAAATATAAAACATCATTAGAGGATACTATAAAAAACTATATGCCAAGAAACAAGAAAATATGAGTTGGACAAATTCCTCGACACACATATTTACCAAGTTTGAGACAAAAGGATATAGAAAGCCTGAGTAGGCCCATAACAAGCCAGGAGATTGAATCAGTAATAACCTTTCAACAGAGAAAAGCCCTGGCCCTGATGGATTCACCTCTGAATTCTACAAAACTTTTAAAGAAGAGTTAATCTCCATTCTACTCAAGTTATATCTAAAGATCCAAAAGGGCGGAACTCTCCCAAATTCATTGTTTGAAGCTTCTATCACACTTATCCTAAAAACAGACACAGACAGGACAAGGAAGGAAAACTACAGATCAAAATCTCTGATGAATATAGATGTAAAGATTCTCAACAAGATACTAGCAAAGCATATCCAACAACATATAAAAAAAGATTTTACATCATGATCACGTGGGCTTTATTCCAGGGATGCAAGGATGATTCAACATACATAAAATCATAAATGCAGTACATCATATTAGCAGGAAGAAAGATAAAAACCATATGATCATATCAATTGATGCAGAAAAAGCATTTGATAAGATACAACATTCCTTCACAATCAAACACTCAGCAAGGTCGGCATACAAGGGTCATTCCTCAACACAATAAAAGCTATCTATGAAAAACCTATAGCTGACATCATCCTGAATGGAGAAAAGATGAAAGTTTATCCACTAAAAACTGGTACAAGACAAGGATGCCCACTTTCTCCACTCCTTTTCAATATAGTAGTGGAAGTCCTAGCCAACACAATCAGAAAAGAGAATAAAATAAAAGGCATTCAAATAGGAAAAGAAGAGGTGAAATTACCTCTATTTGCCAATGACATAACTGTATACACAGAATAGCGAATGGTATTCATAAAAAATTTCTGGAAGTACTAATAAATAAATAAAGTTTCAGGATACAAAATCAACACACAGAAATCTATATAGCATTTCTGTATACAAACAGCAGTCAGACTGAGATAGAACTGAAGAAAGTAATTCCATTTACCATGGCCACAAAAAAGTATAAGATACTTAGCAATAAATATAGCCAATGAAATTAAAGACTTCCACAAGGACAAACAACTAAAAGAAGTTAAAAAAAGAAATTGAAAACGATACAAAAAATTAAAAGGATGTCCTATGTTCCTGGATTGGAAGAATTAATATAATCAAAATGGCAATTCTACCCAAATTAATCTACATATTTAATGTAATCTCAATCAAAGTGCCAGAGACCTTCTTCACATATATAGAAAAGACAATAATACAATTTGTCTGGAATCATAAAAGACCTTGTATTGTCAAAGCAATCCTGCACAAGAAGAGTGGAGTGGGCAGCATCTCACTCCCTGACCCAAAAAGATACTACAAAGTTTTGATAATCAAAACAGCATGGTATTGGCACAGAAACAGACAGGTGGAGCTATGGAACTAAATAGAGACCCCGAAATAAACTTCCGAACACATAGCCAATTGATTTTTTTTTTTTTTTGAGAGGTTTTTGCTATAGGGCATGTGCACTCGCCAGACAGAGAGAGAGAGAGACAGAGAGACAGAAAGCGAGAAATCACTCCCCGGGGGGGATGGCCACGCGGCAATCCCTTCTCCTCTGTTCTCCTCTTGGGATCTTGGGCATGCACGCACACACACCCGGCGTGAGTTTTAAGCCACCGGGTCCGGGATGCGAACTGCGGTCAACTACATGGGAGTTCAGCGACATAGCCATCACTCTGCTATTCCCGCCAATTGCTTTTTTACAAAGGGTACTAGTCAATCCAGTAGGTATAGGAAAACTTCTTTAGCAAATGTTGTTGGAAAAAGTGTATATCCACTTGCAGAACAATGAATCTGAACTCCTACCTCTCACCATTAACAAAATTCAACTAAAAGTGGATCTAAGATCTAAACTTAAGACCTCAAACTATAATACTACTGCTGGGAGAAGACTGCGTCCGCCATGAGAGCTGAGATCTAGTGATTTCAGAGATTATGCAATGAAGATATTCTGCTCAGAATTTACCCTAGTAGAGACTCTGGAGAAAAATGCAACACCAAAGACGTTGAAGACTACATCCTCCTATGCACCTCTGATAACTCAGATTGGTCTTCCAGAAATTAGGAAGAAACGATAACCCATCAGATGACTAGAAATCACTGCAGGGGCACAAGAAATATCCAAAACTGAGAAAATTCCTCACCCCCAAGGGTAAAGAATAACTCCTCTTCATCCACAGATAGTACAGTGGAACTCATGAAAATGTCTGATAAAGAATTTAGAGTATTCATAGTGACAACACCAACAGACATGGAAGAGAGACAATGAACAACACTAGAACAAAAAAGCCTATGAGTTCCACGAGGTGAGGAAGTTCTTGCAAGAGTTAAAACAGGAAATACATACCATAAAAAAGAATCAAATTGAACTGTTGGAGATGAAGGCTATAATAAAGGAAGTCAAAACCTCCTTTGAAAGTATTAAAAGCAGACTAGATCATATAGAAAATCGAATTTCAGATGTAAGAAGACCGGATCACTGGACTAGTAACATTCACCACAAAGACTGAGAAAATAACCCCCGAAAAATGAGAATAATATACAAGAAATACAGGATACCATTAAATGTCCAGATAATCAGTATCCCAGAAGGTGAAGAGATTAATGAGGGCATTGACAATCTATCCATGAAATCCTGGAGGAAATTTCCCAACCTAGAGAGGCATTCAAAGATCCAGACCCAGGAAATACAAAGGAATCCAAATAGGATCAACCCACAAAGATCTTCTCCAAAACACATTATAGCCAGAATGATCAAACCCACAGACAAAGACAAGATACTCAGACTGGCAAGAGAGAAACATCAAGTTACCTACAAAGGATATCCCATCAGGCTAACAGTGGACTCTCACTGGAAACAATGAAAGCAAGGAAAGAATGGGAAAATATATTCAAAGTATTGAGTGAAAAACGATTTCAACCAAGAATACTATATCTGGCAAGATTATCTTTCACATGGGAAGAGAAGTCAAGAACATTCTCAGATAAACAAAACCTGAAAGAATTTACCAACACCAGACCAGCTCTCCAAGAAGTTTGAAAGAGAATGCTATCCCAGGAAAACTAAGTTCACACACACAGAAATAGGAGTTCTAAAACAGCTAAGAAAATGGCCAGCTTAATGCTAGGGACAAGTCCAGAGTTGAAAATTATCTTCCAGAATTTAAATGGAAAGATCAAACCACACCAGAAGAACATGAGTGTGAACTGGTGAAATAGAATTTTGTAACTTTTGACTAAAATACTACTGACCTTCTATGCTTTGTTTTCCAGTGTTAAGGAGTTTTGTTTCTCTCGAGTTGTGAATAGGTCTATGTACCTGCTATTCAAACAGAATCCTAACCTGTTTCCTGGCTTTAAGTATTAAGCAAAGTTCTCTTAACACTTTTTGATTTTGATTTATTTGGGCTAAAACTGCCTTTCGGGGGGGGGGGGGGCTCAATTCTGGCATGTGTGTGTGCATGCCCAAGATCCCAAGAGGAGAATGGAGGAGAAAGGATTGCAGTGTGGCCATCTCCCCTGGGGGGTGATTTCTCGCTTTCTGTCTCTCTCTCTCTCTCTCCCCTTCCTGTGAGCACACACACCCCTATAGCAAAAATCTCTCTTAGAAATAAAGAAAAAATGTACTCTGTATGTAGACGCTACCTCTGAAAATAATAAGGGCAGCATTTTGATCATATGCTATGTTAAATTTACCATTAAGCTCATATTTATTCTCCAAAATTTCCTGAGCAGACCTGTGCTAACCCCACCATAATGACTGAGTTTCACCACATTCTGATGAACGAGGTATGTACCCCAGAGCTCTATGACCTGCAGAATATCTTACTTCAAATACCATAAAATATAGTTTACATACCATAAAGTTCATCTGTATAAAAAGGTACATGAGTTTTCCTAAATTCATACAGTTGTGCAGCCATCATCACAGTCCAGTTTTAAATACTTCCACCACCCTAAATACTTCCACCACCCAGAAAGCTCTCTCAGGCACTTGCAGTTAATCTTCACTCCCACCTCTACAACAGGCAAGGTCTATTCTCTGTCTCCACAGATTTGCCTTTTTAGGAATTTCACACACATGGGATTACAGTATATTCTCTTTTGGGGGTCAGCAGGTAGTGTGGTGGTTGAGGGCACTGAACCACAGTTGGAGTCCCAAACGCGGCGGCTTGCTTTCTCAATTTCTCTCTCTCTCACTCTGTCCCTCTATGGTCAAATTAAAATGAGTAAATAAATAAAGTTAAATAAAATAATTTTTTTAAAAAAACACCAAAAAAATAATACTGTTGAAAAACACTGGGAAAACTCTGGGAGACATTGGGGTAGTCAAAAACTTCTTAAATAACACCCCCCAAAGCACAGTCAATAATCCCAAAAATAGACAAGTGAGATTACATCAGATTAAGAAGTTTCTCCATGGCAAAAGACACAGTAACTAGTATCAATCCACAGCCCTCAGAAAGGGAAAGTATTTCTGTAAACTATGCCTCAGATAAGGGACTGATAATCAGAATACACAGGGAACTCAAGCAGCTTTCCCGAAAAAAGACGATCAACCCTATTAAAAGATGGGAGAACAAGTTGAAAAAGCCACTATCTAAGGAAGACATACAAATAGCCAAAAGGTACATGAAAAAATGTTCAACATCCCTCATTATAAAGGAGATGCAGATCAAAACCACAATGAGATACCACCTAAACCCAGTCAGAATGACTAAGATTAAAAAAATACAAAAAATGTAAGTGCTGGTAGGACCATGGTGAAAGGGAAACTCTCCTACACTGCTGGTGGGAATGTAAACTGGTCCAGCCACTGTGGAGAACAATATGGAGATTCCTCAAAGATCTAAAAATAGAACTACCATATGATCCAGCATCTTCTGTCCTTAGATCCAGTATCTACCCAAAGGACAGAAGAATGCTTAGTTGGAAAAGTGCTTGCACATCAAAGTTTATTGTGGCATTATTCACAATGGAACCGACCCAAACGCCCAAGAACAGATGAATGGATTGAAAAAGTAAGGCTCATATACTCCAATGGAATACTACTCAGCCATACATAACAATACTCTGGCTTTTGACAGAAAGTGGATGAATATAGAAAATTTACTGCTGAGTGATGTAAGACAGGTTATAAAGGAGAGACACTGTATGTCCCCAGTTAATATATATCAACTATCTGCAGTCTATGGCCAAAACTGAATAACTATAGGAAACAGAAACATAGAAAATGGTTATACCTACCAGATATAGTGTGGGAAGAGGGTGGGAGGAGGAGGAGAGTCTGAGGAAAGACATTAAGGAGAAAAATAGAGAGGCAAGACACTTACGAGACAAAGAAACGGGTTATTATCTGTTGAAGATAACATGTATAATATTCCCAATTGGATTAGTGAGAAATGTATTCATGTTGGAATATTCACTTTACAAACTGATAGTTTAAAAGTAAAATGATAAGTGCCAGTGGGGGTGTGGTGAAGGGGAACTCTCCTTTACTGCTGGTGGGAATGTAAACTGGTCCAGCCACTGTGGAGAACAATTTGGAGATTCCTCAAAGTCTACAAATAGAACTATCATATGATCCAGCAATCCCACTCCTGGGTATCTACCCAAAGATAGAAGAATTCTTAATCAGAAAAGTGCTTGCACATCGATGTTTATTGCAGCATTATTCACAACTTCTACGACATGGAACTAACCCAAATGCCCATAAAAACATGAATGCATTGAAAAGTATGGCACATATACTCTATGAAATACTTCTCAGTCATAAAAAACAACAAGACCCTGGCTTTTGACAGAAAGTGGATGAATATGGAAAATTTACTGCTGAAGGAAGCAAGCCAGGCTATGAAGGAGAGACATTGTATGTCTTCACTTAATATATACCAGGTGTCCACAATCTATAGCCAAAACTGAACAACTAAAGGATATAGAAACAAGGAAATGGTTATAAATACCAGATACAGTGTGGGAAGAATATGGGTGAAGGAGAGTTTAAGGAAAGACATTAAGAAAAGTAGAATGGCAAGGCATTTACAGGACAAAGAAATGGGTTATTATTTGTTGAAGATTACATGTATAGTATTCTAAACTGGACTGTTGAGAAATGTATACATGTTGGAATATTCACTTTGCAAGCTAAGTGACATATGTTATTGAATGTATAAAAGAAACTGAAATAAAAAATTATATTAGAAAGGCTTTATTTCAAAAACACTGAATAAAAATATTGGGGAAAATACTGACAGTATTTTTGATAGTTATTTTCACATATAAAAATCTTTCTTTTTTAATTTTCCATTTTTTTACCCAACATAGAGCATGTGTGCATACATGTGAGAAAGCGAGAGAGGAGAACATGGAGAGGGAGGGGAATAGAGAAGAACATCCACCACAGAGTATGGTAGTTAATAAGAGGATTATCTACAGAACATCTGGACCAATCCTTCAATATGTATAAAGGTGTTGGCAGGAATGGTAATGCCAAATGGTACCCCAATGATAAACTAAAATTACCAGACTTTCCAGCATGTATGTTGGAGCTAGAGAGAGTTTAGAAAGACATGAGATAATTCCAGGCTTCTTTAATAGCTGAAGTAAATAAAAAGACAGGCAAGTTCTATTTAAAAATAAAATAAAGCCTTCACAGCTCAAAGTAAATAACATATAACACTTGCATGTGTTTCAGGTGAACCGGGCTAGGGATTCAAACTATAGTTGCCAGATGGGCCCTGGCCTCACTTGACTAGCACACTACTGCTACACCACACAGCTGACCCTCCACTGATTACTCATTAAGAATTTATTAATAAATATTAATAGAAAGCTATAGTCCATCATATATTTAAGAAAGCTAATAGTATAAATGAAAAAATGAGCGAAAAAATAGACTCTGGGAGAAACACAGATAATGTATAGAATATAAAAGAACTGTAAAAGTCTTTTTATTAGTGTTGTCTAAAAGATGAGATGATACTAACTCTAAAAACACTCATAAAACGGGACCATCAGTTGGCATAATGGCTATGTCAGTGGATTCCCATGTAGTCGACCGTGGTTTGAGTCTTGGGCCCAGTGGGTTAAACGCATGCTGGGTTGCGTGTGCATGTGTGCCCAGGATTCCAAGAGGAGAATGGAGGAGAAGGGACTGCGGTGTGGCCACTCCCCCGGGGGGGTGATTTCTTGCTTCCTGTCTCTCTGTCTCTCGCACGTGCCCTATAACAAAAGAACCTCTCAAAACAAACAAACAAACAAAAAAAACACTCATAAAACAATATGGGCTGCTTTGAAAAGAATGGACCAATGAAAGAATGATAATGCTTGCAAATAAAGTCTCCTTTTCAATGTAATAGCAATGAAGAATAAATATTCAATTAGTAATCTGGAGAGATGGTGAAAGGGTAAGGAGGTTAGGTAGGAAGGAGGAGAATAGGGAGACAGAGAAGAGGAGTTGATTACTGGGGAGAGTATAACTTAAGGATCACAGAAGACAGGGACAACACAGTGGTGCCATGGTAAAATGCACTCTCTGCAAGACTGACCCACGTGGGAAAGCTCCAGATGAACACACAGAGACCTCCCTGAGTATGCCCAGCATGTACATAACTATGATCCAGGGTTAGTTGAGGGTATATTGTGGCATCAAGATCCTGTTAGGTGTGCTGTCTCTTTGTCTCTCTCATTCATTGAAGAAATAAACATTTTTTAAAAAAAAGAACCTCAGGGACCACAGACAGCATAGCAATTACATTGCTAGAGTTCCACATGGCCAAACCATGGTCTGAGGCCCGGACCTGATAGCTTGAAAATCACACTGGGCTAGTGTGCATGCATGCCCAGGATTCTGGGAGAACAGAGGAGGGACTGCCATGTGGCTATCCCCACAGGGGATGATTTCTCACTTTTCCTCTCATTGTGTCTGTCTCTCTCTCTCTGGTGAGCACACACATTCTAAGGTAAAAACCTCTTTTGAAAAAAAAAGTAACTGTAGGCTGACTCTAAGGCCTAGTAGTCAAGGCAGTCAGATCCCATATGGCTGACCTCAAGGTTTAAATCTCAGTCCCAGTGGCTTGAGAAATACATGAGGCACATGTGCATGTGTGTCCAAAATCCTGACTGGATGGATAAATGTAAGAAAAAGGACTATGGTATGATCGTAACCGACTGGGGAGTTTTTCTTTCTTTCTCTCTCTCTGACAGTATAGGTACTCACTGACAATTAAAAAAAAAAAAAAGTGACATAATATTAAAAACAAGAAATAAGGGCCAGTAGATGGTGTAATGGTTACGTTGCTGGACTCCCACATGGCAGACTGGTAGATTACTGGACCCAGCGGCTTGAAACTCATGCCAGGTGTGTGTGCCTGCGTGCCTAAAATCCTGACAGGAGGATGAAGGAGACGGGACTGCAGCATGGCCATCCCTCCTAGGAGGGGAAGTGATTTCTCGCTTTCCATCTCTTTGTCTCTCTGGCGAATGCACATCCCCTATAGCAAAAATCTCTCTTAAAATAAAAACAAAAACAAAAACAAGAAATAACAACATAAAACTTTAAAATGTTTCAAGGACTCCTCAATAAAAGAAACGAAAATTTCCTCTCAGAACCCCAAAAACTTTAATCAGTGACTTTAATAATACATGAAAGATGAAGAACAAAAAAGTAGAAGTGAAGGGTTCTAAAAGTCTTTTTTTTTAAGGAAAAAAGAATAGGAGCTAACTAATCTCAATATTCATAGAAAAAAAGATTAAAGTTTCTTTTCTTTTTCTTTTTTTTTTTTTTAGTTTGCTATAGAGTGTGCGCACCTGTCAGAGAAGAAAAGTGAGACAGCACCATGTGATGGCAATGGCCATGCCACAATCCCCTCTTTTCCACTCTTCTCAAGAATTCTGGGCATGCATGCACACGTACCCAGCATGCTTTTCAAGCACCACATTTGGGACTCAAACAATCGAGCTGGCCCTATGGGATCTAACAGCCCCAACCTCCATACCACCTGCTGGTCAAAAGTGTCTTTTGAATCAAGAATAACCAACAAAATAACTAAAAGAACAATATATACCTTCCAAACAAAGAGGAAAAAAGAGAAAATAAAATTGAGTAAAACCAATAAAAGGCAGAAAAGACAGGAAGAATAAATACATGACAATTATTGTTGTATGAAAAGCTAAATATATACCTACCACATGCTCTAACAATTCCACTGCTAGGTATTTACCCAAGTGCAAATAAAGCATACAGTCATACCAAGACTAGCTACTTTCATAACTTAAAAACTGGAACAACTCAAACATCCCTCAGCAGGTAAACATATAAACAAACTGGGCTAAACACACACAACGGATTATTACAATTCAGCAATTAAAAGCAGAGGTCAGCAAAGAATCCTACCTACCACCAGTTTCTATATGACACACAAAGAATGGCTTTTGCATTTTTAAATCACTGAAAAAAATTACATTTAAAAAATAAAAGTTATATGAAATTCAACTTTCAGTGTCCATAAAGTTTTATTGAGACACAGCCAAGCTCATTTATGACACATTGTCTAAGGCTGCTTTCACTCTACAACGGCAGAGTTTAATTACTGAAACAAAAATCATATAACTTGCAGAGAACTATAATATTCACTATTCTAGCCCTTACAGAAAAGGTACACCAACCCTGGATAATAAGGAATATACTGAGCCAGCTTGTGGCATGGTGGTTAAGGGGGTTGGGTTACACATGGTCAACTGTACAGTTACAGCCCCAGATCCAACGCACTGAGAAACACAATAGGAGCATGTGCATGCACGTATGCCCAAAATTCAAAAAGGAAGGCAAAATGGAGGAAAAAGGATTGAGGCATGACCATCCCCCAAGGGTGAGTGTTTTCTCACTTTCTTTCTCTTTCTCTCTCTCATATGCACCCTCTGTCAAATTTTTAAAAAGAAATTATTACTGATACATACAATGTGAATGAACAGCAAATAATTATGCTGAATAAATAAAGCCAGAAAACTGAGTCAGAAAGTGGCATGGAGGTTAAAGCAGTTGGATCACACATGGCTCACATTTTGAGGCATTTTGAATCCTGGTCCTGGCAACTTGAAAATCACCCCAGGTACATGCATGTCCAAAATTTCAAGAGGAAAATGGAGGTAAAGGGAGTACAGCATGGCCATTCCACCTGAAGGGTGATTTCTCATTCTCTCTCTGTCTCTATCTCTTTCTGATGTGTACATGTGCTCTATAGCAAAACCTAAAAAAAAAAAGAGAGAGGGAGAGAGCACCTATTACTAGATTCCGTTTAATTAAAACTCTTGAAAATGTAATCTAAAGGATAAAAAGCAAATCAGTAGTTGTATGGAGAGAAAAACATGGGCAAAGTCTGGAAGAAGAAATTACAATGGGGCACAAGAAAACTGTGGGCTGATGAATATGTTAACTACTTGAATATATGATGGTTTGATAAATATACAAATAATATTGTTGCTGTTTTTGTTTTGCCTTCAAACCTGAAAATAAGTTGAACATCGATCTCAAGAATTTAGGGGAAAAAACAGTGGAAAAATAGTAAAGATGAAGTCAGAAACTAATGAAATAATGAATAAACAAACAGAAGGAAAGATAAACATGAACTGATTCTTTTCAAATGCTAATAAAACTGATTAACTTCTAGTAAGATTATCTGACTCAAAAAAGAGAAGGTGCTAATAACCAATATCAGGAAGGAAAAAAGAGATACTATAGCTATTTAGTGATAAAATGATATTACAAACAATTTTATAGCTATGACGTAGAAAGTTTGGATAAAATGAATGTTCCCTCCCAAGGAGAACTATCACTTACTAAAATTGAATCAAGAAGAAATACAAAATCTGTATTGTCCTACGACCAATAAATAAATTCAACTAATAGTTGAGAATCTTTCCCCATAAAAAATTCCAGGCTCTTAATAGCTTTACCTATGAGGTCTCTGAAAATTCAGGAAAGATATAATTATACTCTTTCACAAACTTATCCAGAGTATTAAGAAATATACTCGGGGGCAGCAGATGGCACAGCGGTTACATTGCAGAACTCCCATATGGCCAACCACAGTTAAGAGTCCGAGACCCAGTGACTTGAAAATCACACCGGGCACATGTGCATGCATGCCCAAGATCCCAGGAGGAGAATGGAGGGGAAGAAATTACAGCATGGCCATCCCCCCGAGGAGTGATTTCTCATTCTCCCTCTCCCTGTCTCTGTCTCTCTCTCCAGTGAGCTCATGAGCCCAAAGGCAAAAATCTCTTTAAAAAAAGGAAAGAAAGAAAGAAATACAGAATTTGAGGCCAGCAGGTGGCATGATGGTTAAGGTGTTGGACTCCCACATGGCTAACTGCAGTCAAGTCCCAAACCTCGAGGCTCACCTTCTCACTTTCCTTACATCTCTCTCTCTGGTGACTGCACATAACATAGCAAATTTTAAAAATAAATAAAACAATTATTTTTTTTTAGTTAAAAAATATATATATAGGGAGCAGCAGGTGGCGTAATAGCTATATTGCTGGACTATGTAGTCAACTGCAGTTCAAGTCCTGGACCCAGTGGCTTAAACTCATGCCAGGCACGTGTGTGCACATGCCCAAGATCCCAAGAGGAGAATGGAGGAGAAGGGACTGTGGCATGGCCATCTCCCCTGGGGGGTGATTTCTCACTTTCTGTCTCTCTGTCTCTGTCTTTCTGGAGAGTGCATTCGCCCTATAGCAAAAATATCTCAAAAAAAAAGAAATATACATAACTCCCTTTATGAAGGCAGAGATAGTCCTCATAATCTAACAACCTGACAAGGGCAATAGAGCAAGGAGAACTGTGGGTCACTTGTATATACGAAAACATATATATGTAAAAACTGTATAAAAATATTACCAAACAAGATCCAAATATATACAAAATATGTGACAAATATTACTTACTTTTTTTCAAAACCTTTTTTTATTTTTTTATTTTTTAAATTTATTTTTTTATTTCATTTTCTTTTATAAATTCAATCACATTATTTAGCTTACAAAGTGAATATTTCAACATGTGAACATTTCTCCCTAGTCCAGTTGATAAAACTGTAAAATTATCTTCAACAGATAATATCACATTTCTTTGTCCCATTAATGCTTTGCCTCTACTTTTTTCAAAATTCTTAAGCTATGTCTTAAAAGTTTAATAATTACCTTATGTTTTGTCTTTGCTGATCAACGTATCTTATTTGTGACGCAAGCATTGTTTTGTGAACTTTAATTTCTTCAGTCCGCTCTTCCATAGCTGTGTATAGCTGCTGTTTTCTTTTTTCCAAGGAAAGAACTTCTTCTGCCTTACTATGAAGCATTTCTCGAGTACGTTTCACTTGAAGTTTTAAAAGATTAT
The DNA here is from genome assembly GCA_026018925.1 of Tupaia tana. Lineage (NCBI taxonomy): Eukaryota > Metazoa > Chordata > Mammalia > Scandentia > Tupaiidae > Tupaia > Tupaia tana. The sequence continues at coordinate 44,763,890 of JAKSZU010000020.1, read as the reverse complement.
CCTCTATCATCAAATCCTATCATAACAAAATGATCAAATATTGAAATAATTTCATCTTATACCCAAACTAAATTACTACATTGACATAAAAGTCAAACTTAAAAATATACCTTTTTATAATCTGACCATTGATTAACATATGAACTAGAGCTAAATTTAAATTGCTCAGATTGCTCAGAGTAGTAATTAAGTTTTTTCTTAAGAAAAAGATTTATGGCCCAGCTACAGCAGTGCAGGCAGAAAAAGGGTACTGCTTCATAATACTGGGAATCATGTGGTAATGCCCGAGGTTGAGATCCTGGGTTGAACTAAATATGTTGGGCATGCCCATGGGTACACCCATGATTCTGGCTGTCTAGAAGGCTAGAACTATACTGAGACCTTGTCAAGGATACAGTACTCTTTCTCTTTCACACACACAGCTATACATACACACAAAGAAGAGAGAGGAGGAAGAAACTCATTTTAAAAAGATTTTTACGGCTACTCGAAATCTTTTTTTTTTTTTTTTTTTTTTTTAAAGAGAAAGAGATTTTTGCTATAGAGTGCATGCACTCACCAGAAAGACAGACAAAAAGCGAGAAATCACCCGTCAGGAGGGCTGGCCATGCCACAATCCCTTCTCCTCCATTCTCCTCTCTGGCTCTTGGGCACACATGCCCACACACCCAGCAAGAATTTTAAGGCTCCAGGTCCGAGACTTGAACTGCAGTTGACTAGGTAGGAGTCCAGCAACATAACTATTATGCCATCTGCTGGTCCCCCAAATCATTTTTTATTATTTAATTTCAAGTTCAAGCCTTACTAAAGAACAAAAGGAAGAAAACATGGCTAAAATTTAAACTTCAGATACCCAGAAAAGGATCCATTCATATAAAGTCCTACAGATAGACATTTTTACACTCTAATCTCACAAAAATAGGGTGTAAATAAAATTTTATTTTAAAGTAATTCAGTTATGAGTAGGAAAGTGACAAAAGAGTACATGAATAGGTCAATTTTCAGAATGGAAATACTGAAACACTCCAGAATATAAAAATTTACTATTTCATATCTCACATATACCAAAAATACATTCCAAATGAATGAATAAAACAAATACAAGATGAAACTGGTGCAACTGCTAGAAATAGTGAACATCTGTCTAATTTTAGTGTCACAAAATTTCTAAACATAAAAATTGTAAAGGGAAAAAAATGTAAAGACCCAATTTTTAAAAAGGTTGTATGTCAAAAACATTGAATAAAAATTTAAATTTAAATGGGGAAAATATTGGCAATATTGTGATAGAGATAACAATTTTACAAATGAAAATCTTTTACAAAACAGTTAAAAAATATAAAGCTCCTAAGGCCAGCCCTATAGTGTTTACTATATGGCTGGAATTAGATCCCATGGGATTAACCACAGTTCAAGTCTCATACCCACTGGCTTAAAAAAACACATTGGGTATGTGTACATACATGTCCAAAGTTCTGACAGGATAGAGAAATGAAGCAAAAGGGACTGTAGTGTAACCGCATCCCACCCAGGGTGCATGGCCACACCGCAATCCCTTCTCCTCCATTCTCCTCTCGGGATCTTGGGCACGCACGCAGATGCGCCCGGCATGAGTTTTAAGCCACCAGGTCTGGGACACGAACCGCGGTTGAATACGTGGGAGTCCAGCGACATAGCCATTACACTAACTACTGGTCCCTCTCCACTTCTTTTTAATATAGTACTGGAAGTTCTCGCCAACACAATCAGAAAAGAGGGGGAAAAAAAAAGGTATTTGAATAGGAAAAGAAGAGGTGAAACTCTCTCTATTCGCAGATGACATGATCGATTACATAGAAGACCCAATGGTCTCCATGGAAAAATTACTGGAAGTAATAAATGATTACAGTAAAGCTGCAGGATATAAAATCAATATACAGAAATCTATAGCATTTCTATATCAGAATAACAGGCAGACTGAAATAGAACTGAAAAAAGTTATTCCATTTACCACAGCCACAAAAAGTATAAGATGCTTAGGGATAAATCTAACCAAAGAAGTTAAAGACATCCACAAGGAAAACTATGAGAAGCTAAAAAATGAAATTGAAAATGACACAAAAAGTGGAAGGACATCCCATGTTCCTGGATTGGAAGAATTAATATAATTACACTGGCAATGCTACCCAAAATAACCTACTTATTTAATGCAATGCCAATCAAAGTACCATACACATTCTTCACGGATCTAGAAAACACAATCATAACATTTGTCTGGAATCATAAAAGACCCCGCATTGCCAAAGCAATTCTACACAAGAAGAATGGAGTGGGTGGCATCTCACTCACTGACTAAAAAATACACTACAAAGCTGTGGTAATTAAAACAGAATGGTACTGCCACAGAAACTGACACGTGGACCAATAGAACAGAATAGAGTCCCCGGAAATAAATTCCCAAACATACAGTCAACTGATTTTTGACAAGGGCTACCAGTCAATCCAGTGGGAAAAGGAAAACCTCTTCAGCAAATGGTGCTGGAAAAAGATGAATGGTGCTGCAGAAAGATGAATCTGAACCCCTACCTTTCACTGTTGACAAAAATCAAGTTAAGGTGGACCAAGGACCAAAATCTAAGACCTCAAACTATAAAACTGCTCCTGGAAAACACTGGGGAAACTCTGGGAGACATGGGTGTAGGGAAAGACTTCTTAAATAAAACCCCCAAAGCACAGTCGATCATCCCCAAAATAGACAAGTGGGATTACATCAGACTAAGAAGTTTCTGCATGGCAAAAGACATAGTAATTAGTGTGAATCGACAGCCCTCAGAAGGGGAAATATTTTTGTTAATCATGTATCAGATAAGCAACTGATAACCAGAATACACAGGAACTCAAGCCTCTGTTTGGAAAAAAGATGATCAACCCTATCAAAAGATGAGATAAGGGGTTGAAAAAAACACTCTCTAAAGATGACATACGAATAGCCAAAAGGCTTATGAAAAAATGCTCAACATCCCTCATTGTAAGGGAAATGCAGATCAAAACAACAAAGAGGTACCAACTAACCCTAGTCAGAATGTCTAAGATAAAAAAAAAAGGGACCAGCAGTCAGCGTAATGGTTATGTCGCTGGACTCCCACGTAGTCGACCGCGGTTCGCATCCCAGACCCTGTGGCTTAAAACTCACACCAGGTGCGTGTGCGTGCGTGCCCAAGATCCCAAGAGGAGAATGGAGAAGAGATTGCGGCATGGCCATCCCCCCTGGGGTGTGATTCCTCGCTTTCTTTCTCTCTGTCCCTCTCTGTCTGTCTGGCGAGCACACAGTGCCCTATAGCAAAAACCTCTCCAAAAAAAAAAAAAAAAGATAAGTGCTGCGGGGTGGGGTGGGGTGGGGGGGGTTGGTGTGGTGATGAAAAGGGAACTCTCTTACACTGCTGGTGGCAATGTAAATTGGTCCGGCCACTGTGGAGAACAATATGGAGATTCCTCAAAAATCTACAAATAGAACTACCATATGATCCAGCAATCCCGCTCCTTGGTATCTACCCAAAGGACAGAAGAATTTTTCATTGGAAAAGTGCTTGCACATCGATGTTTACTGCAGCACTATTCACGACTGCTAAGACATGGAACCAACCCAAATGCCCCCGTAAGAATGAAAGGATTGAAAAACTTTGGCACATATACTCTATGGAATATTATTCGGCCATAAAAACCAACAAAACCCTGACTTCTGACAGAAAGTGGAAGAATATGGAAGATTTACTACTGAGTGAAGCAAGCCAGGCTATGAAGGAGAGACGTTGTATGTCCTCACTTAATATATACCGAGTGTCTGCACTCTATGACTGAAACTGACTAAAGGTACAAACACAAGAGATAGGTGTGAATGCCAAATGTGGTGTGTGGGGAGGAGTAGGGCCTAACAAAGGACATTTGGAGGAGGGATACGGAGGCAGAGCACCAACCGGATGGGGAGGTGTGGTGTTATCTGTTGGAGATATTTTATCAACTGGGCTGGGGAGAAATATTCACATATTGAAAGATTCATTTTGTAAGCTAAACAATGTGATTGAATATATATAAGAAAAAATTTTTTTTCTTTTTTTTGGAGAGGTTTTTGCTATAGGGCGCGTGCGCTCGCCAGGCAGAGAGAGACAGAGAGAAAGAAAGTGAGAAATCACTCCCCAGGGGGGATGGCCACGCCGCAATCCCTTCTCCTCCATTCTCCTCTCGGGATCTTGGGCACGCATGCACACACGCCCGGCGTGAGTTTAAGCCACTGGGTCCAGGACTCAAACCGCAGTCGACTACGTGGGAGTCCAGCAACATAGTCATTACACTAACTGCTGGTCTCTATAAAAAATTTTTTTAATAAATAAACAAATAAAAATTTTAAATACAATATATAAGGCCAGTTTTCTTTAAAAGACTAGAATGAGGGGCCAGCAGATGTTGTGTTGGTTAAGGTTGCTGGACTTCCCCCACAGGGCTAACTGCGGTTTGACTTCCAGACTTGGTGGCTTTCTGATTTTCCCTCCCCCTCTCTCTCTGTCTTTCTCTGGTGAGCATGCATGCCCTATAGCAAAATGTTAAAAAAAATAATAATTAATAAAATTAAATAATTCTTTAAAAAATAAAATAACATAAATAAAAATTAGTGTTCTTAGGTCACAGTGAGTATAAGGACTTACCTTCTTGTTCATAATTTGCTATATTTCAAAATTTTTCTACAATTAACATGAAAACATATGGTTTTCAATCTACATATGCATATAATTTTATTGCACCTGTTTATAATCTTTGGCTTTATTAAGTTCTTTCTCTGATCTGTCAATGAAAAGGCTTAGTTCATTTATCTTGGTCATAAGGGACTGTTTTTCATCACAATTTTTACTGTTTGACTTCTTGATAAAGTAAAGATCATTCTGTAAAAAAAGAAAGTATACAAAAATGTTTTAAATTAATAACTATATTAAATACATCTTACATTAAACATCCTAAATTATACACTCTTAAATATCTATAACAATCAGATGTTTCCATCTCTCTTTTCATACTATTTCTCAATATACATGGATATTTACATAGGAGCATGTTATGTGTTATCACACATTGATGTTTGGATTTAGTTTGAGTTCAATAATTCCAGGGAATATTATGTATGGCTCCAGTTAGACCTAGATTATTAGGTGATTGTCACCTATGAAAGAAATTGTCACCTGATTAGTAGATCTGGAATCAGATGGCCTTAATTATGTATCAACCATCTGACCCTATTGAGTTACCAACTCCTCCTCAATTTCCCTACCTCTCTGGGTTGTTGTAAGAATTAAATATGGTACTGTCAAGGAGTATGTACAATGCCTGATGCACAAAAGTGCCATGTAAGTGTCAGCTGTTGTTACTATTGCTGCATATACAATCACATATTGCTAGAGAGAAAAATGTTGATAAATCTACCAGATACATCAACAGATCGTATATACCCAGATAGCAGTTCTCTAGTTATTATATACACCAGTTCATATCCCTTTTCTCACTCAGAACCCAGAATTAGGTTTGTGCTCTTAGTTCCTCTTAGTTTCTAAATTAAAGTTTTCAAGTTCCAATTTCTCTACCTCTGCAGGTCCTTCCTCCCTCTTTCCTTCTCTACCTTTCTTACTACCTGTATTTCTCTGAAGTATCAGGACCTATGACTGAAGCAAACTAGTAAGAAAAGGACTTATTTTCTACATAAAGACATGATTTTATAAAATTAATTTAGTACAAAGGAAATAAAAGTGAACGTGATATTCAATCTGTACAAATTAGTTTCCGTTATGTAAAACAGATGGAGTGCATGGGAGAGGACATACAGAATGGATGCTACTATTCAAAAGAGTCAACCTTCATTACATTAACTAATTTTAATACTTCTTTAACATTCACTTGCATTCCTATTCATTTCTTTGTGTCTCTGTTAAAATCAGAGATGGGATAGTCAAAAGCACTAGCCAACTGTAAGTTGGAGAAAACAGTCAAGGTAGTTAAAAGGGAAGAATTATAACCATTCCCAAACAGCAAGACAGGCCCGAGTCAAGAAACATGTTTAGATACAAAAGTCACCTTTTTATTGATCTGTAGCATTAATATCCTAAATAATTAAAACAATGCCATTTACTGAGTATCAACTAAATGCGTTGTACTAAGGTAAACATTATTTCCAGTTCTCCCAAATGCCCTAAAATAATATTAAATATTTTGTTTTCCACTTAATAGATGAGTAAACTGGAGCTCAGCAAAATTAAATAGTAGTAATGGTATAACCTTGAATTCAAAACCAGTTCTATCTAAACCCAAAGCATGTGTTATTTTCCACTAAGTCAAGATAACAATTAAAACATTTTTCAGACTACAAACTGCTCCAAATCAAAATTTCGTCATCTTTAAAAAAGAAAATAGAGGGTCTGACAGGTGGCGTAGTAGTTAAGGGTGCTGGACTCCTACACAGAAGGCCAGTTTGAGTCCATGAGCTGGTGGCTTGCTTTCTCTTTCCTCTCTCTTCCGCACGTGTGCGCATGCGCGTGCTCTTGCTCTCTCCATCTCTCACTCACTCACTCTCACTCACTCTGTCCCTCTCTGGTCAAATTAAAAATAAGTAAATAAATAAATCAATAAAGTTAAATTAAAGAGAGAGAGAGAGAGAGAAAAGAAAGTAACAGCTCCCTTTTATTTTCCGCAGCTCTCGGAATTCAGGGCAATGCTTCTTATGTCCACAAGAGGACACTCACCACTAGTCTTTCCAGCCACAAATAAACATTTAAATCCTGACAAGTTTTTACCCCACCCAGGTCCATGTTCTCACTCTGTCACTCTTAGCATCCAGTTAAATTTCAGGATAGATTTCATGTTATCATAAACATACAATCCTTTTTATTTTATTCAACTTTATTTATGTAAGTTTGACCAGAGAGAGACAGAGAGAGAAAGAGAGAGAGAGTGTGTGTGAAAAAGCAAGTCACCAGGTAAGGACTCAAACCACAGTCAGCCATGTGGAAATCCAGCACCCTTAGCTACCATGCTACTTGCTGGCCCCAAAATAAACATAAAATTTTTAAGGACAAAAGAGTATGTGCAACCTTATGAGTCATTTGAAATATCATAACTAATATTTGAATAATAGTCAATGAGCCATAAAACAGCAGCTTCTTTTAGATGCCATTTTAAAGATAGAGGACAATCAAGTTATTTATTATGGCAGCTAAATAATAGAAAAGTATAATTTATCAATTTCTAAACAGTGCATTCTATTAAGTTTTTGTTTGTTCATTTTTAGAGAGAGATTTTTGCTATAGGGTGCATGCACTCACCAGAGAGACAAAGTGAGAAATTACTCCCCAGCTGTGGGGACAGGTTTAGAGAGAGAACCTGAGGTGTGGGGACATGCTCTGAGCAAACACCACCTGTCCCTTTGGGCTTTGGCAGAACCTTGTAACTTGTCCTATCTTTGACCCTTGCTGCAGACAGAGCAAAGGGTGGAAATTGCTAGGGGTGTTTCAACAGACACATCTGATGCAAGTCAAGAAACATCTTGACCCCAATTAGCAAAGTCCAATCCCTGCTCTGCATCTGAAAGGTTCTTTAGCCTTCTCTGGGTATGGTGGTGCACTCCTTGTGAAGAAGTTCTTTAACCTACTTCCCCACACCTACAGCTAGACTTCTCTCCATTAGAAAAGAAGATAATGGGACTTTCTCTTGATGGGATTATCACCAAGGGATCCACCTGGCCCAGTATGACTAAGCCCTTATAGATTTGTTACCTGCTTCTTATTGTCTGTAACCTAGCAACGAATCTATGAAGTGCTGTGAAATATACATGTGTAATGTCTCCTTGTACTATAAATAAACATGCCAGTTTGTCTGGATGGCTCAAGACGCAGCACAAATTGCTTGGGCTACCTAGGCTCAGGCTGCCTGTGTCCATTTCCACTCTGTCTCTTTGTCTCATTCTTTCCAATTCTCTGGTCCTCTCAAGATGAAGGGCTTCCTCTTTCTCATCCTCTTTCTCATCCTCTTTCTCTTCCTCACCAGCAGCCCCCCTAATCATGATTCAGCTAGAGTCAAGCCCCAGGGCAGACGCCAACACCCAGGGAAGATGACCATACCACAATCCCTTCTCCAGTCTCCTCTTGGGATTTAGGCCACACATGCATACACACCCAGGAAGTCACCAGGTCTGGTCGACCATATGGGAGTCCAGCAACGTAACCATTACACCATCTTCTGGTCCCTTTATTAAGTTATTCTTAAGTCAAATGGACCAGGGGTCAAATCCTAGCTCTCTACATACTATCTTTGGAGAGATACAAGCTATTTAATCTGTAAAACACATTAAAGCCCTCCTCACAAGACATGTGTTAAGAAAATGACATGAAATGAAATAAAATACTAGAGGCATATAATATTTAGCATATAGTAAATGCTTACTGAATGATAATACTGCATTCTAATGGTCAGTATATAAAGATGAACATTTGTTATGCCATGTGTCACCCAAAGTAGTCTTAGGAACAAGCTAACTTAAAACAATTACTAATAACTAGACTATTCGAAAGATAAAAAGTATTTTTGTCTAAGTTACATGAAGCTTCTTGATCTGTAGTTCCAAAAGACCAAATGTAGATTTTTTCTCTTCCAAGGACTTCTTAAGTTCAACAATTTTTGCTTCAAGGGCTTGCTTTTCTTCTGAATTAATTTCTCCCTTTAACCGTGACATTCTCCGTTCTACTTGCTGAATGTAAAAATCCTGTTATAATTTTTAAAAAGTAGTAAAAGAAATAATTAAAAGCATCTTTATAAATGTAAAAACACAGTGCATACTTTCTTATGAAGCTTGTCTGAGCATCATCATTTAACAGTCTTTTTAGTCATCAAGTAACTCAGGGAAAATACTTCTTACTCTAAGGGATGCAAGTACAAACCATCCTTCAACAATCAGGATGCTTGATAGCTACACAGAAGTGATCTTTTGAAAATATAACAAAGTCAGTGGGTGTTTATTATACTACCATGATGGAATCTCAGTAAGTCCAGTGAGTTTAGATGTTTATGGATTTTTGGAGGTACATTTTCTAATGGCTGCAAAAAGGACAGTCACAAATTGTTAGCCATGAAAGGCTTAAATATGACCTTATGATGAATTATTTTTTAAATTATACTTTAGCATCTCTATTTTTTAGAAACTAAGAATATATCAGATAAGAAAATTAAGATGTAGAGAGGGAGGACATTAAGAAATTAACATAAATATATGAAGAGGACAAAATAAAGAAAAAAGAGAAAATCCTTTTTTTTTTTGGTTTGTGCCATAGGGCATCTGTGCTCGCTGGAGAGAGACAGAGAAATGGAAAGTAAGAAATCATCCCCCAGGGGGAATGGTCATGCTGCAATCCCTTTTCCTCTATTCTCCTCCTGAGATTTTGGGCACATATGCCTGGCATGATTTTTAAGCTACCTGGTCCAGGACTTTAACTGTAAAGTCAGTCATGTGGAAACCAACACCTTCACTACCATGCCACCTGCTGGCCCCAATAAAATAATTTTATTTTACTTAAGTATGCCTAACTAAGAACCAATATACAATTTCTTTAAGTTTCTGAGATCCCATACTTTCTTTGGTTCTACTGTGGGTCCAGTTACCTCAGATTCCTTTAAAACATGGTTCTCCTTCACTAAAGTTGTCTCTTCTCTTTTTCATTTATTTCAAATCAAGATGAAAAACTAGCTCTTAAGGCTTTTCCACCTACTACTAACCTAACTTGATATTCTACCTCAGCATCTCTCTAACCCTCCAAAAAAATCCTTAGAAAAACCTGTGTTTTCTTAGGACACCTGGGTATCTTGACCATCACAACTAAAACAAATCATTATGAAAGATATTGACAAGAGTAACATTTACCTGACTGTACATAATTTGTTGCTGCTTCAAGGTTTCAAAATCCAGTCTATGTAACTGACTGTTGAGATGTTTTAGAGAGGAACGGGTTCCTTCAATCTCTGATATGACAGCTTTTTCTTTCATTGTCTCAGTCTGCAACTCCTGAACTTTCTTAAACAGCACATCTTTCACTATGTTCAACTGAACTTCCACATCCTGAGAATAAGAATCATAGTGATTGATGAAATTATAATACCTTGAAAAGCTTTTTTATATGAACATTCTCATTTATGGGTTCATAAATACATTGAAACCACCCCCCACCCCAGCATTTTAGCCTCTCTCACAATTTCAGCAAATCCCCAATTTTTTTTTATACTCTATTGAAATAGACTAGGATAGTATTGGGTCACCAGCAAAGTCATGATTCATTTGTGCATAGAAAAGTATTTCATGACTTTCCCTACAATCTTAATAGTTTTCTATTCCTGTATCATGCCCCTTGACCTGTCATCTTAATTTGATCTCACATTGTCTTGGCCTCAGAACTGGCCTCTCTACTGGTTTCCTCAGAAAATAAAACCCACTGGAGACATAAAATTTGGACGTTTACAAAGTTTATGGAAGTTACAAGGGTGTCACAGGGAGTAAACCACAGTAAGACAGGAGATAGACTCCATACACACAGAGTAAGGATATAGGCACATGATGGAGTAACCAAGTTTTCATTAGAAATCATTCACTGGAAACTGCTTATACACAGCTTGCTTACATAAGAAACTGTTTGTATGCAGGACACAGCTTACAGCACTGAGTAACTTAGTTATAATCTGCAGCACCAATGTTATGGTCCTTGTGGCTCAAAGGCACAAGACAAAGAATGCAGATCCAAAAGGGCAGTTAGCCCCACAGAAAACTTTAGCAATAAAGTATTTCAATTACCAATTTTAAAAAGGAAACAAAGAATACTATGTCATAAACAATTCTTAACTATTTTTTAAGCCTACTTCCTAATTAGAAAGCCAGCTCTTGCTTAGACTGCTAGATAAAAATCCCTGATGAGAGTCCCAAGTCAGCAACCCATTTGGGACTTTTCCCTGCTTGCGAGCTTGTCTTTCTCTCAATAAACTCTGCTTCACTATCTACTCCTGTTGTCTGTTTCCCTAATTCTCCATGAGCATGAAACTAGAACCTCATGGCCCTGAATCTAGCACAGGCACTGGGTCCATGCCCCTGAAATCCCATGTAAATATCACCCACACTCTCTCCTTCTTTTGGGCACTATCCAGCAGAAATCAAGTATACTTTTTTACTATTATTTTCTTGGTTTATTTTATTTTTTAATTTTCTTTTTATCTCAATTTATTTTACACATTCAATCCCACGTTACTTAGGTTACAAAGAGAATATTCCAACATGTGTTCATTTCTCACCAGTCCAGTTGACAATACTATAAAAGTTATCTTCAATAGATAATAATTCATTTCTTTGTCCCATAAATGCCTTGCCTCTCTATTTTTCTCGTTAATGTCCTCCTTCAGACTCTACTCCTTCATCTGCCCTCTTCCCACACTGTATCTGATATTAACAACCATTTACTAAGTTTCTATAACCTTTATTTATTCACTTTCTGCTATAGAGTGTGGACATTCAGTATATACTAAATGGAGACATGGAATCTCTCTCCTTCATAGCCTGGCTTGCTTCACTCAGCAGTAAATCTTCCATATTCATCCATTTTCTGTCAAAAGCCAGGGTCTTATTACTTTTTATGGCTGAGTTGTATTCCATAGAGTACATGTGCCATACTTTTCAATACATTCATCTGTTTGTAGGCATTTGGGTTGGTTCCATGTCTTACCAATTGTGAATAATGCTGCAATAAACGTGCAAGCACTTTTCCAATTAAGAATTCTTCTGTCCTTTGGATAGATACTCAGGAGTGGGATTGCTGGATCATATGGTAGTTCTATTTATAGATCTTTGAGGAACCTCCAAATTGTTCTCCATGGTGGCTGGACCAATTTACATTCCTACCAGTAGTGTAGAATTCCCCTTTCACCACACCCCCATCAGTACTAATCATTTTACTTTTTTAATTTTTTTTGGAGAGGTTTTTCGCTATAGGGCGCGTGCGCTCGCCATACAGAGAGAGACATAGAGACAGAAAGTGAGAAATCACCACCCAGGGGGCATGGCCACACCGCAATCCCTTCTCCTCCATTCTCCTCTCAGGATCCTGGGCACGCACGTGCACACACACTCACCCGGCGTGAGTTTTAAGCCACCGGGTCTGGGACGTGAACCGTGATCGACTACGTGGGAGTCCAGCAACACAGCCATTATGCTAACTGCTGGTTCCCCCTAATCATTTTACTTTTAAACCATCAGTTCTCTGGGGGGTTAGGAGGAGAATCTGATTTCCATGGTATAAATACTCCCAATATGGCCCATTTCAAGGTACTAACAGATTCTAATAAATGCAGAGTTAGAGGGAAAGATACAGATGCAGACCATTATGTAGTATGTCCAACATACATATAAAATAAATATAAGTAATCTTAGGTAACCTTAAGGACATAGACAATAATAAGATAATTTTGAAGTGATTATTACTCATTTTAAATATAATTTACTTATTTATAGTTAAGTCTATAGAATTTCTTTTTTTTAATGAGAGGAGGGAGGTGGGTATTTTTGACAGGTATTGTGATTTTCCTGACCCTGCCTTCCAGTTAGCTAGGATTATAGGCACACATAACCATACCTGGCCTATTTAGGTCGGTCTGGGAACTCAACATGGGCCTCCCATGTGGCTTTAGCATCACACAACAGCATCCTACTGCTTATGCCAGTGTGACTAAGTCTTATAAAATTTAATTTTTAACAGTAGCTATATTTAGCAGCCAACTTACAAAGTTCCTGAAAATGTAACTGCTGGCTCCAGCATACTATTGGCACAACTTGACACTCACACTTCGCTTCCAATCTGCTTTCCTACCATGTGCAGCCCTCTCAGTAATAGAAACAAGTCTCCCCTTCCTCTTGCTTTTCTCTCAGGTGATAGATCTGTCATGACTTCAACGTTTTCCATAACCAATGTATTCTAAGCTTCAAAGAGATCTACTATATGAAGCTCAATTGAAAGTAATCATTTTTAAATGTTAAAATAATTTTCCCGTTGTTCCGAAGCCCCCATACAGATATTTCCCTTTGGCAGCCAATGAACTTCCATATGAAACAAAAATCTGTGACTGGTACATTTAAACCTTCAAACCAGAAATATAATCTGATACTGAGTACATTTTTTTCATATAATACACAATTTACAATGGGTTTAAGGACATCTCAAAGATTGCCTGGCAGTTTTAAAGTCAGTATCTCTGAAAAAGATGATTGGGCTTTTATCAAAACAAGCAAAACCAAAAAGCAACAAAACCCAAGATTATGAACCCAGACCTGCTGGAACATAATCAGTACACCTGCTGTCAAACTTTTCATTTCTGTGTGTGTGTGTGTGTATGCGTGGGTAACTCAACTAATTTCTTCTACAATGTCAGAAGTTTCCAGTTCTCTGATAGAGGAGTCTATTCCACATAAATTTTATAGTTTTTTTCAGGTTTCTGGTAAGTTCTAGCACTGTCCATCTCATGAACTGTAGAAAATCATGCTCTTGGGGACAAGATGGCAGGCCCTCAGTGAGGCTCTGTCAAGGGTTGAAAAGTAGTTTGTCTAAAACAGATTTTAAAAGCAATTTATCTTCAAAGAAACTTTTTGTTTGTACCACCTAAGAAGCATCTTGATATACCATGGCAGTAGCAGCAATAAAATGTGTGAAATCAAAGACAGCTATCCTGAAACATTTGCTTCCACCGCAAAATGGAGCTTTGTATCATGTTTGTCATAAATTTATGTATTCTTCTCTTCTAAATGACTTTAATTGCAAAGTGGATCTTGCTTTAACATCTGATGGCAGGATAATACCATGCTACCACCCATCTGTGGACAGTCCACACAAAACCTGTCCCTAGACCAAATCCTGTGCAGAAAAATGAAGAAACACATGATCAAGTGCTAAGAACCAGACTAGAAGAAAAAGGTAAATATCTTGAGCAAGGACCCATGATAGAACAACTTAGCAAAACATTGGTATCCTGATGGACAGTATTATAGACATTGTAAAAGAGAGAGAACACTGACGTTCTCAGAGGAATCAGAGAAATGTGCCTCATTTGTCATTTGAGAAAATCGAATGTGGTGTATTCACTAATATTAAATAAAATAATAACAATAAAATTTTTAAATATATTTTGAAAAAAGAAAGTCATGCTCTTAAGCAGGGGAAAAAAACTATTTTTTAACAATGTTGTCCCACATATATTCAAATATCACTCAAGTCAAGATTGCTGCATGACTTCATTACTCAGGAATTTTTCAATACACAGAAAAAGAATAAGTGGAGTCATATTTGATAGAAGCCTCATAAAATGCTGGAGATCTTTGCCACCATCTTTAGCTACCCCTTCTCTCTGCCCTCCAAAAAAGAATAAGAACAAGTATTTTCTACAGTATCAGGTCATACTTATAGGTCACTTTGAAGTTTTCAAAGAAGAAATGATGAACCGCCTTTTCTCAGTTCCTCAAAACTGGCTTTGTGCCAGACCTGTGGCATAGTGGTTAAAGAAGCTGAATCCCACACGGCCAACCATTTAAATCTCTGTTTGGTGGCTTAAGAAACATGCCAGGTATGTACGTGTGTGAGTCCAAAATTCTAGCAGGATGGAGAGATAGAAGAGAAGAGATTGAAGTATGAGCATGCCCCACTCACTGGAGGATGCCTTTTCTCCCTCTCTCTTTCTCTGTCTCTGTCTCTCTGGTGAGCATACATGCTCTCTGGCAATTAAAAAGTAAGGAAAAAGAAATTGGTTTTAATATGTTAAAGAGATTGACAGAGAAGAGGATACCAATATAGTTAGTAAAATAATAATATATCATAGTCCACTTAACAAAAAAAGTGGCAGATTATAAGAGATAGTAGATAATGAAGAAATGTAGATAATGAACGTAAACAAGCAATCAAGATAAAAGTATAATCGGATGGGGATTAGCTGTAAAAGAAAAGGGCTTTTTAAGGTATATATATATATATACCAACAAATCTATGGATGATAGCAGGAACAGAATATGGACACATAGGCATGGAAAGTAATGGAATCCCATTCATGAGGCAGAGTAAAAGGGTGGCCTTTAAAAAAAAAAAAACATCAAAATTAAATGTTGATAGTTGGGCAGATGGAGAATTAATAGTTTAAGAGGCTGAGAAAATCTTTAGAACAATACACTAAGAGACTCAAAACTATTAGGTCGTCAGGAAAGTCAGGACCTATATTTCTGGTTTTTCTTGTTGTTATTGTTTTTTTCTTTTTTTTTTGGAGAGGTTTTTTTTTTTTTTTTGCTATAGAGCGTGTGCACTCGCCAGACAGACAGAGAAAGACAGAGAGACAGAAAACGAGAAATCACCCCCCCAGGGGCATGGCCACGCCACAATCCCTTCTCCTCCGTTCTCTTCTCGGGATCTTGGGCACACACACACACATGCCCGGCGTGAGTTTTAAGCCACCAGGTCCGGGACGCGAATCGCGGTCCACTACATGGGAGTCCAGCAACATAGCCATTACTCTAACTGCTGCTCCCTCTGTTTTTCTATGCAAAAATGTGTCATGACTTTCCAGATGACCCAAAAGATTATAACTGTGATCATACTAAAAAGCAGAGCCTCATACAAAACCTCCTAGTCATCTGATCCCAAGAGTCTAATTAATATACTTCAGGTAAATTTGCTATATTATTTTAAAAACTAAAACTACACTTTACCTTTACACTTTTTTCCTCCTCCTTTAGCCTATCTTCCAGATTGGTAGCTTTCTCTTCTACTGACATGGTTTTTTCAGTTATCTGCTTTAAATCTTTTTTTATGACCTCATTATGATTTTTCATTTTGTGTAACCTAAAGAGGGTTTATGAGAAAATGATAGAAATTCTGACTAAATTACATTTAATGCAAACAAGGAATAGTTTATCCTAAGATTTACATAACTTGAATGTTTCTGTTGCTTTTTATTACCTCTATATACTTAATAGGACATAAAAAAATATATGTATATATTTTTTTTTTGGAGAGGTTTTTGCTATAGGGCGCGTGCACTCACCAAAAAGACAAAGAGATACAGAGAGACAGAAACTGAGAAATCATCCCCCAGGGAGGATGGCCACGCCACAATCCCTTCTCTATTCTCCTCTCAGGATCTTGGGCACGTACTCACATGCGACCAGCCACCAGGTCCAGGACTCGAACTGTGGTCGACTACATGGGAGTCCAGTGACATAGCCATTTTGCCAACAGCTGGACCCCAGATTTTTTTTTTTTTTTTTAATGTTTAAAAATATAGCAGTTGTGTCAGCCAGTTGCATGGTGGCTAAAGCACCTGGATCCCACATGGCCAACATTGCAGTTTGAGTCCCAAACCTGGTAGCTTGAAAAACATGCTAGGCACCTGTGTATGCATGCTCAAAACCCCAAAAGGAGGAAAAATGGAGAAGACATGATTGTGGTATAACCATCCCCCATGGGGGATGCTTTCTCACTCTCCCCCTCTCTCTGTGTCTCTGCCATCTCTCTCCACCCTCTAACAAATTTAAATATATTTTTATATACATATTATATATATATACATATGTGTATATATGAATACATATATGTATATATATAAACACATATACGTATATATATATATGTGTGTATGAGAGATACATATATATGATGTAGGATATGAGAGATACGTAAGATATATAAGAGATACACACATATGATGTACATATATTAGGTTAAAGGGAAAGTCATGACGTATTTTTCTATGTTTTTCTATGCAAAAATGTGTCATGACTTTTATATAGTAGCTTACGTGTTATTGTCAATAATTATTAAGGTAATATCCTTGATTAAGCCAATACACAGTGTATTCTAGATGAAAAATTTCATTTTGTATACTGTAATGATATACAGTGAATGAATATAAATAAATAAATTTAAAATTAAAAAAAATAAAAAATAGCTATAATTCTGCAATTAATTAATCAAAAATAATCTTAAGTACTTAATAACTTTGTAGAAGTAGTAAAAAAATCATAAATATACTTAAATAGCTTTTTCTTACCTTGCTGTTTCTTCATGAATATCCTTCTTTATTTTGGAAATATGTTTCCTCAAAGCTTCTAGATCACTGGAAGTTCTATTCACAGTGGCTTTTAAAGAATCCAGCTATTTATTAGTTAACAGACAGAAATATTTATTTACATTAGCGCTTATAAATTAATTGCATTTATGAGAAGTTCTACTCTTTCCACTCTTAAGTTTTTTTTTAAGTGTTTAGAGATGGAATTTTATTTTAAAATTAGAGCATACAGTGAATGTGCTAACTCACATCAGACCTTTTGTATTTCTGGTTTTGTTTTGTCTCTAGAATCATGTCTTACCACTGTCAGGTATCTTCTGCTTCCAGCCAGCCTCTAGCACAATTTCTGACTTATAACATCTATATGGCATCAATTTCCTTCTCTGATCCTCTCCTCCCTCTTTCTGGAATATTCTAACAGTAACTCCCTACTGAGATTTCCTTCCTACCATTCAACAACATGTGTCCTCCTGTTCAGCCTCTTTCATAACTGTATCATATATTGGCGACATCTGGGACTCTTTGGCTTTTCTTCACAATCTCAGTTCTTTTAGCTCGTTCTTTTAGATTTTACATTTTATTTATTTATTTTCATACATTTAATCACTGCCTAGCTTGTTCTATTAAACTGTCAAAATAGTCATGATGTATTTTTCTGTTTTTCCATACAAAAATGTGTCATGACTTTCATGACAAGCCAATAATATGAATAACCCTAATTGCCAGAATTATATATCTGGACAGGTTGTTGCTATATTAATTTTATTTGCTGAACACAGAATATGGTAGTTTTAGTTCTAATCCACTTTAAGTTCTAACCTATATCACAACTATAAAAATAGTAACCATATCTATAATTAATATGTATTAGCATATTATCTTACTGGTCTTAAGTGATTTTGTTGCACAAAATTGGCAAATTATAGAAACTCACATATGTGTGTTTAAAATAAATGCAGAAATGTCCAGTATCACTAGATCTGCTCACAAAGAACACATCTCAAAATCAAGATAAATTAATGCATAAGTACCAATGGAAATCATAAGAAGTTTAGTTGAACTTAGAAAATCTCAAGAGATTCTAATACATCATCTTCCTAACTAGTGACACACATTTTACTATTGATCTAATAAGATGTTAAAACATCTAAGACATGAATTTTCTTCTACATTAAGAACCTTTGCAAAAACCCTAAAGACTCCACCAAAAAATATATAACGGGGCCAATAGGTGGCATGGTGGTTAAGGTACTGCACTCCCACATTGATGACTGCAGTTTGAATCCCAGACCTGGCAGCTTGCTTGCTAGCTTTCTCTCTCTCTCTTTCCCTTTCTCTCTAGTGAACATGCATGCCCTGTAGCAAATTAAAATATAGTAACAATGATAAATAAAATTATATAAATAACTCCTTAAAAATTGCTATAACTAATAAACAAATTCAGTACAGTTGTAGGATACAAAATTAACATACAAAAGTCAATTGTGTTTCTATACTAACAATGAACTATCTGGAAAGCAAATCAAGAAAACAACCCCACTTATATTAGTATTAAAAAGAAAATACTTAGGAATAAATTCAACTAAGGAGGTAAAGATCTGTTCAATGGAAGCTACAAAACATGAATAACTGTAGAGGGCACAAAAAAATGAAAAGATATTCTATGCTCATGTATTAATACTGTTAAAATGTTCATTCTAGGGGCCAGTGGGTGGTATGGTGGTTAAGGTGGTGGAGTCTCACATGGCTGACTGCAATTTGAGTTCCAGACCTGGCAACTTGATAATCACACCAGGTGTGTGTGTATGGCCTGCCTCACTGGTGGGGAGGGGGAAGGAGAGATTTCTCACTTTTCCTCTAACTCTCTGTCTCTCTTGTGAGCACATGCCCTATGGGAGGGAGGGGAGTTCATTCTACCCAAAGTGATCTACAAACACAATACAATCCCTATCATTTTCCAATGTCATTTTTCACAGAAACAGAAAAACAATCCTAAAATTCAAATAAACAACAAAAGCTAAAGCAATCCTGAGCAAGAAGCACCAAGCTGAAGACATTACACTTCCTGATTTCAAAATATATCACAAAGCTGTAGTAATTAAAACAATACGGTACTGGCATAAAAAAAAGATATATAAAACAAAAATTCAAGTCACACATGTCTAGTCAACTTATTTTCCAAAAAGAGGCCAAGAATATAGAGGGAAAACACTCATCAATAAATGGTGTTGGGGAAACTTAATTTCTTTTTCTCTTGCATTATATACAAAAATCCATTCAAAATAGATTAAAACTTTAGTGTAATACTGACACCATAAAATTCCTAGAAGAAAACATAGAGGGAAGGCTCTTTGACATTGGCCTTTACGATTTTTTTTTTTTTTTAGTTTTAACACCAAAATCACAAGTAGCAAGTGCAAAAAAAACCAAACAAGTGGGACTACATTAAGCTAAAATGTTTCTGTACAGCAAAGGAAAAAAAATCAACAAAATAAAAAGGTAATGGGAGAAAATATTTGTAAATATGATAGTTCTAAAATACACAAAGCACTCATTAAAAAATAAATAAACTAAATAATTTGGTTATAAAAAGAGCAAGAAACTGAATAAACACTTTCCACAAGAAGACACTGAAATAACCAACAGATATGAGAAAAGATGTTCAATATTGTTAATCAGGGAAATCAAAACCATAATGTGATATTGCCTCACATTTCTTAAGATCACAATTATCGAAAAGACAAAAAAATAATAACAACAAGTGCTGTACACCATTGATGGTGATGAAAATTGCCAGTCATTTTGGAAACAGATGGTTTTCTCAGAAAATTAAAAATAGAACTACATAGGATCCAGCAATCCTATTTCCGGGTATATATCCAAAATAAATGAAATCAGTGTATCAAAGAGATATATGCACGCCTGTGTTTATTGCTACATTTTCTACAAAAGTCAAGATAGGGGAAAAACATAAGTGTTCACCAACAGATGAATGGATAAGGAAAATGTGCCGTGTGTGTGTGTGTGTGTGTGTGTGTGTGTGTGAGAGAGAGAGAGAGAGAGAGAGAGGAGAGAGAAATGGAAGGAAATTCTGCCATTTACAATGACATGGATACCCCTTGAGGGTATTGTGTTAAGTAAAATAAGTTAAATAATGCATGATCTCACGTTTATGTGGAATCTAAAAAAAAAAAAGTCAACATTCACATTAACAGAGAGTAGAATGGTGGTTACCAAGGGCTGGATATTGGTCAAAGGGTATAAATATTCATTTATAAGATAAATAAGTTCTAGAGAGAAAATTTATAGCATGATTAATAATTATGTATTATATACTTGAAATTTGCTAAGAGACAATCTCAATTGTTCTCACCACAAAAAGATAAAAAGAAAGAAAAAACATGGTGACTCTGTAGGGTGATGAACATGTTAGACAGCTGAATTATGGTAATCATTTTATTGGGTCTACATATACCAAAACATTATAGTTTATACCCTAAATATATACAATTTTTATCAATCATACCCTGATAAAACTAAAAAAAAAAAGAGATACCTTTTTTTTAAAAAGAATTTTGGCAACTCTTAAAGAGAATTAGGGAGGGACCAGCAGTTAGCATAATAGCTATGTCACTGGACTCCATGTATTTGACCGCGGTTCGAGTCCTGGACCCAGTGGCTTAAACTCACGTTGGGCACACGTGCATATGTACCCAAGATCCCAAGAGAAGAATGGAGGAGAAGGGATTGTGGCGTGGCCATCTCCCCTGGGAGGAGACTTCTCACTTTCTGTCTGTCTCTGTCTGTCTTTCTGGGGAGCACTTGCAACCTATAGCAAAAACCTCTCCAAAAAAAGAAAAAGTAGGGTAACTATCCCAACATAGACCTGTGGCTTTAACGTCCTGGTATGTAAAAATCTTTAGAAAATTAATAATTCCCTTCCACATAAAAATGTACATTTAAATGTTCATGGTAAAATTATTCCAAACAGTCAAAAACATGGAAACCACCCAAATGTCTATCAACTGATGGCTGGATATAAATAATATGTATGTAAAGCCAAATACAATAAGATACATATTATATGATTTCATTTATATGAAAGGTCCATAATAATCAAATCCACAGAGACAGAGAGTAGAATTAGTAATAATCAGGAGTTGGGAGAAAGGGAAGGTCAAGAGTGACTACTAATAGATACAGAGTTTCTTTTGGGGGGGGGGGGTGATGAAACAATCTAAAATTAAGTAATAGTGATGACTGCATAACTCTGAGTATATAAAAAACCATTGAGTTGTACACTTTGAAAGAGTGAATTACAATTTGTGATTTATATCTCAATAAATAAATTATGGGCCTGTGGCTGCAGACCCTAACAAGCAGGACCTGTGGCTCAGCCTCCCCACCCACCCCTTGCCTTTGGACCTCAGGTTTGTGTCTTGGGGCTTTAAGACGACTTACACCCCTCCCCACCCCACCCAGAAACCAGTTCAAGTAGCATTGCCGGACATTAGGCTGTCTGTGGCTGCAGGCCCTAATAGCCAGACAGTGGCTCACTCCACCACTACTGACCTTTGGACTCTCAGAACTTCTGTGTTTTGAATAGCATGGGGCATGCAATGCGCATCACACGATCTTTTATTTGCTCCTGAGGTGAGCTCATTAGATCAGTTGGAGGTACACCACTCTTCAGAAGCAGGGAGGACTTTGGGTCACCCAGGACCTGGGACAACAGTGCAGGGTTCTGCTGAGCAATAGCAAGGCAGACCAGAAGAGAGATCGCCATTTTTCTACTCCTGCACACCTTTGAACATTCAAAGTTACCTTGAATAGTTTAGGAAAGAACGTATAGACCACCAAATGACTAGGAACAATCATAGAGACACAAGAAACACGAGTAACCAACATGTCTCTCCCCCAAGGGAAAATGTCAATCCCACATCACTCACAGATAACACAATGGATGTCCTGGACATGTCGGATAAGCTATTCAGAATATTTTTAGTGACCAAACTAACTGAGATGCAAGAATAAAGAGACAATGAGCTCCAGGAGATAAGAAAGTCCTTTCATGATTTGAAAGAAGAAATAGATACCTTAAAAATGAATCAGATGGAATGGTTAGGGATGAAGAATGTGAATCAGAATATTAAAACCTCCCTCAAAAGTATTAAAAGTAGATTAGATCATACAGAAGATAGAATCTCAAATGTAGAAGACAAAAACTCTGACCTAGAAAAAAAGTATCAAGAAGATTGAAAAAACAACCAAGAAAAATGAGGATAATATACAAGGAATACTGGATACCATCAAGAGCCAGATAATTAGTATCCCAGAAGAGGAAGAAAATAATAAGGGCATTTATTTCATGAAATCCTGGAAGAAACCTTTCCAAACCTAGAAAGGCATTCAAATATCCAGACCCAAGAAATATATAGGACCCCAAATAAAATTAACTCAAGAAGATCCACTCCAAGTCACATCATAGCCAGGTCACATCACAGTCAGACTGGCAAAAAAAAACAAAGACAAGATAGTAAAATTGTCAAGAGGGAAACTTCAAGTTACTTATAAAGATCACTCCATCAGGTTAACATCAGACCTCATGTAGGGAACAATGGAGGCAAGGAAAGAATGGGTAATAATAGTCAAAGTATTGAATGATAAACAATTTCAACCAAGAATACTTACCTGGCAAGATTATCTTTCATATGGGAAAAAAAAGATAAAAACAATCTCAGATAAACAATATCTGAAAGAATTTACCAACTCCAGACGAGCTCTTCAAGAGGGAATGCTATACTAGGAAAACTAAAAAGTCAGATGGACTGTTATAAGAACAAAAAACCACCAAGAAAATGGCTCACTTAATGATAGAAACAGGTCCAGATATATCAACAATAACATTGAATGTTAATGGGTTAAATTCTCCAATTAGGAGACACAGACTGGCTGAATGGATAAAAAACTAGAAACCCTCTATCTGTTGCCTACAAGAAATGCACCTTATGGATAAAGATATACCTAGACTGGGACTAGCACATGGTGTAATGGCTACATTGCTGGACTCTCACGTAGTCGACTATGGTTCAAGTCCTGGACTCGGTGGCTTAAACTCATGCCAGTTGCGTGCATGCCCAAGATCCCAAGAGGAGAATAGAGGAGAAGGGACTGGGTGTGGCCATCTCCCCTGGGGGGGGGGGGATTTCTCACTTTCTGTCTCTCTGTCTCTGTCTTTCTGGTGAGTACATATGCACTATAGTAGCAAAAACCTCTACAAAAAAAAAAAAAAAAAAAAAAAGACATACATAGATTAAAAGTAAAGGGCTGGAAAAATATATGCTATGCAAACAGGTATCAAAAAAGGGCTGGAGGGACCAGCAATTAGCATAATGGCTATGTCGCTGGACTCCCACGTAGTCGACCGCAGTTCGAGTCCTGGACCTGGTGGCTTAAACTCACGCCGGGTGTGTGTGCATGCATGCCCAAGATCCTGAGAGGAGAATGGAGAAGGGATTGCAGCGTGGCCATCCCTCCTGGGGGGTGATTTCTCACTTTCTGTCTCTCTGTCTCTGTCTGTCTGGCGAGCACACGCGCTCTATAGCAAAAACCTCTCCAAAAAAAAAAAAAAAAAAAGGGCTGGAGTTGCATTATTGATTTTAGACAAAATAAGATTCAAGACAAAAACTGAAAGAAAAGACAAAGGGCATTACATAATAGTAAATGGGTTAATTCAGCAAGAAGACATAAAGCTTATTAATATCTATGAACCCAACACAGGAGCACCTAAATAGTGAAGGAAAGACTGCTGAAGCTAAAAGAAGAGATGAAACTGAACCCCCACCTTTCACCATTAACAAAAATCAACTCAAAATGGATCAATGATCTGAACCTAAGACCTTAAACTATAAAAATACTGGTGGAAAATACTGAGGAAACTCTTGGAGACACTGGGATAGGCAAGGACTTCTTAAATAAGACTCCTAAAGCACCAGCAATAATCCCTAAAATAGACATATCAGACTAAGAAGTTTCTGTACAGCAAAGGACAGCAACAAGTGTGAAGTGACAATCCTCAGAATGGCAAAGATTAAAAATACAAAAAGGGATAAGTGTTGGCGGGGATATGATGAAAGGGAAACTCTCCTGTACTGTTTGTGGGAGTGTAAACTAGTTCAGCCACTGTGGAGAACAATATGCAGGTTCCTCAAATATCCACAAATAGAACTTCCATTTGATCCAGCAATCCCACTTCTGGTATCTACCCAAAGGACAGGAGAATGCTCAGTCGGAAAAGTGCTTGCACATCAATATTTATTGTAGCATTATTCATCATCACTAAGACATGGAACCAACTCAAACATCCACAAACAGATGAATGGACTGAAAAAGTGTGGCAAACATACTCAATGGAATACTACTCAGCCATAAAAAAAAAAAAAAAAAAAAAAAAAAAAAAAAAAACAAGATCCTGGCATTTGATAGAAAGTGGTCAGATATAGAGGATTTATTGCTGAGTGAAGCAAGCCAGAATATGAAAGAAAGATATTTTCTGGATCCACAAATATACCAACTATCTCTACGTTATGGTAGAGATTAAAATACTGGAGGGCATAAAAGCAGTAATAATATTTAGGGGTGCTGAAGACAGTGTGGAATGGGGTGGGACAAGGGAAGAGTATAGAGAAGGATAGCAAAAGAATAAACAGAGAGGCATGACATTAATGAGACGCAGAAATGGTTTATTGCCTATTGATGATAACATGTATAGTATTCTCAACTGGACTGGCCTGAGAAATATTTCATGTTGGGTAAATTTTTTTTATAAGCAAAATGATATATAGTGACTGAATGTTTAAAAAAATAATGAGAATAAAAAATAATAACAATCTGCAAAAAATAGTGAAAAGCTATTTAATGATGATGATGTGGATAGTAATGTCTTTGTCTTGACTGATATGCATGGTATTCCTTCTGTAAAAAGAAATGTAATACACTGTAAAGATATATGTGATTCAATGTAATAAACACAAGGTTATGATAATATAAAGAAAAAATAAATGAAAGAATAAATAAATCCCTGCATTCTCTTCAGTAATTGGTTTAAACTTTGAAATTTTTATAAATCATCAGTGACATGTAATTTAGCAAAAAAAAAAAAAAAAAAAAAAAAAAAAAAAAAAAAAAATCCTTGTTTTATTCTTTAGGCTCTTAAGTAATTATTCTCACTGGACAGAAAAAAAGTATCTTTTTAATAGATAAAAACTATAACTGCTTATAGAACAAAATGTTCTCCAGTATTCTAGTTTTCTAACGAAACAGTACTAACTTCAGATAATATAGCCTCAGAGCATAAAACTTCATAAAGACCCCTTTATTGATAACAAAGAGAATCTCTTAACTTTCCTTCAGGAATAGTGTAGCTGGAATGTATGCCTACAAAAGAAGAACAGAACAAGGCAGGAGAAGCTTTGTTCTAATTCTCTTTCAAAGTATTTCATTATCTCACTATCCCACTACCAGACTGAAATACTACCCTTACAAAGTGAGAAACTGAAGGTAAGCAGGTAGCTCCACCTAGAATTTGAGAGTTAAAACCACATATACATGTAGCACTGGGAAAACACTTCATGTTATCACAGCTCACAATTCATGTAAATATTTCATCTTCACATTTGCCTGTTACTTGTTATGATTTTCCATGTAGGCCATTGGCCAGCATTGGCCTCAGGTCCTGTACAGAACATTGAATGTGTCAGGCAGGGAGGCCACTGCACAACTGCAGAAAGGGTCCTCCAACCACCTGTGATGTGAATGGCACCTACTAGTGCCTCACCATTCAGGGGCTGAGTCACAATATCCTCAAAGTTCCCCAAAACAGCAACATAACAAAAAAGAGCTAGAAAATAGTTCCTTAATCAAAAGAAAGGCTTTTGCTTATTTTATAGTAATTTGTCATAAATATACAAGCCAGTCTTTGATTCACATACCTCATCCTTCAGCTGATTTCTACTAGTTTCGTGTTGCTGATATTCTGTTCTACATTTTAAAACTTTACGATCAGCAGCAGCAATTCTTCTCTCATACTCTGCATTATTCCCAATTTCGTTTTCCAAAAACTTGATTTTCTCCTTCACCAAATTTTCTTTTTCTCTCGTTTCCTGCTTTATCCTTGCTAATGCCTGGAATCAAAATAAAAGTGTTACATTAAATAAATATTTAATAAGACAAAATTAAACAGAATTTCACTTTTTTGTCATTATATTCAGTATTTATTTTGCCCACACCTAAGATTTTTCTAGAAGACTTTTTAAATGAATAACAACAAAATAGCAATATGTTATATGCTAATAGCTATAAACTCATATTGTTTGTCTCCATATTTTCTTTCATTTATCTTAACATTTGCTAAAAGTGAGAAAAAGGTACATTTTTAAACATGAAAGGTAACACCTAAGAAAGATAGGTATTTAGTATTTCTCATATAGAAAGTTGGGATTCAATGAAATTTTCTAAATATTTCACAAACCAGGTTTTTAAAAAGTTTTTTATTTCATTTTTCTCTTTTATTATTATTATTATTTACATTTATTCACTATACATCATTACAGCATACTTCAATCACATTATTTAGCTTATAAAATGAATATTTCAACAGGTGAACATTTCTCCCTAGTCCAGTTGATAAAACTTTGAAATATTTTCAACAGAAAATACCACATTTCTTTGTCCCATTAATGCATTGGTTATTTTTCTTCTAAATGTCCTTCCTCAGAACCTACTATTTCACACACACTATATCTGGTATTTACATCTATATACTGTGTTTCTATACCCTTTAGTCAATCAGTTTCAGTCACAGAGTGCAGACACTCGGTCTCTGTTTCAAAGCCTTGCTTGTTTTAAATCTTCCATACTCATCCACTTCCTGTCAAAAGCCAGGGTTTTGTTGTGGTTTTTATGGCTGAATGGTATTCCATAGAGTATATGTGCCACAGGTTTTCAATACATTCATCTGTTCGTGGGCATGTGGGTTGATTCCATGTCTTAGCAATTACTGCTGCAATAAACAGCGATGTACAAGCACTTTTCCAATGAAGAATTCTTCTGTCCTTTGGGTAGATACCAAGGAGTGGGATTCCTGGATCAAATGGTAGTTCTATTTGTAGATATTTGAGGAATCTCCAAATTGTTTTCCACAGTGACTGGATCAATTTACATTCCCACCAGCAGTGTAAGAGAATTCCCCTTTCACTACACCCCAGTCAGCACTTAACTTTTTTTTTTTTTTTTTTTTTTTAATCTTAGTCATTCTGCCTGGGGTTAGGTGGTACTCATTGTTGTTTTGATCTGCATTTCCCTTACAATGAAGGATGTTGAAGCATTTTTCATATGCCTTTTGGCTACTCCTATGTCATCTTTAGAGAATGGTTTTTTCAACTCCTCCCATCATTAATACCATAGATAAACTTTTTCTGGAACAGTTGCTATAGTTCCTTGTGAATTCTGCTTATAAATCCCTTACCTGACTCATAGTTTAAAAAAATATTTTCCCATTCTGAGGGCTGTCGATTCACACTAATTACTGTGTCTTATGCCATGCACAAACTTCTTAGTCTGATATAATCCCATTTGTCAATTTTGGGGATTATCGTCTGTGCTTTGGTGGGGGGAGGGTCTTATTTAAGAAGTCTCTCCCTATTCCAATGTCTCCCAGAGTTTCCCAAGAATTCTTCATTGGAAAAGTGCTTGTACATCGCTGTTTATTGTGACAGTATTCACAATTGCCAAGACATGGAATCAACCCACATGCCCACGAACAGATGAATGGATTGAAAAACTATTCTCCAGGAGTTTTATACTTTGAGGTTTTAGATTTAGATCTTTGATCCACCTTGACTTGATTTTTGTGAAAGGTGAGAGGCAGAAATTCAGATTCATCTTTCTGCAAATGGAAATCCAGTTTTTCCAGTACCATTTGTTGAAGAGATTTTCCGTTTCCCACTGGATTGACAGGTAGCCCTTGTCAAAAATCAGTTCACTGTATGTTTGGGAATTTATTTCTGGGGACGCTATTCTGTTCCATTGGTCCACCTGTCTATTTCTGTGCCAGTACCATGCTGTTTTGATTACCACAGCTTTGTAGTATATTTCTGGGTCAGGGAGTGAGATGCCACCCACTCCACTCTTCTTGCACAGAATTGCTTTGGCAATACGGGGTCTTTTATGATTCCAGACAAATTTTATGATTGTCTTTTCTAGATCTGTGAAGAATGTGTCTGGTACTTTGATTGCCACTGCATTAAATATGTAGATTAATTTTGGTAAACTTACCATTTTGATTTTTATATTAATTCTTCCAATCCAGGAACATGGGATGTCCTTCCACTTTTTTGTGTCATTTTCAATTTTTTTTTTACTTTTCTTTAATATCCATTCACATTATTTAGCTTACAAAGTGAACATTTCAATATGTGAACATTTCTCTCCAGTCCAGTTAATCAAAATATCTTCAACCTATAACACCACAGCTCCCCATCCTGTCAATGCTCTGCCTCCGTATCCCTCCTCCAAATGTCCTTCCTTAGGCCCCACTTTTACATGCACACCATATCTGGCATTAACTCCATGTGAAAAAGGAGATACTGCTTTTCAGACACCTCAGTAGAGTACCCCTCTTGAGATCACATTGGTAAAAACAACAGAAAAGAGAGTTTGGCAAACATCAATTCGCAGAAAAAGGGAAACACACTTACTCCTAGTAATGTTCTCGTAAGAGGTATTCAAAAGTGAATATATCATCCAATGGTTAGAAGTAGAAGAGCCTCAAGTCTGAATAAACAAGGAAATATGTCTCCACCAAAGGATTATGGTAACTCCCCTCCATCTCTCGTAAATATGGAGGACGTTACCAAAACGTGAGACAAAGAATTTCGAACATTCATGGTTACAAAATTCTATGAGTTGGAACAGAAAAAAAGACAACAAACTACAGGAGATTAGGAAGTCCTCCCAGGACATAGAAGAAGAAATGGACACTCTGAGAAAGAATCAGGTGGAACTATTAGAGATAAAATCTGTAATACAGGAAATCAATTTCTTTTTATTAGCTTCTCATAGTTCTCCTTCTGAAGGTATTTAACTTCTTTGGCTAGATTTATTCCTAAGTATCTTATCCCTTTTGTGGTTATGGTAAATGGAATAACTTTTTTCAGTTCTATCTCAGTCTGCCTGTTGTTTGTATATAGAAATGCTATAGATTTCTGTATATTGATGTTTTTATCTTGCAACTTTACTGTATTCGTGTATAACTTCCAGAAATTTTTTCATGGAAATCACTGGGTCTTCTATGTATACAATCATGTCATCTGAGAATAGGGAGAGTTTCACCTCTTCTTTTCCTATTGGAATCCCTTTTATTTTTTCCTCTTTTCTGATTGTGTTGGCGAGAACTTACAGTACTATTCTAAAAAGGAGTGGAGAAAGTGGGCATCCTTGTCTTGTACCTGTTTTTAGTTGGAAAGCTTTCAGTTTTTCTCCATTCAGGATGATGTTCACTACGGATTTTTCATAGATAGTTTTTATTGTGTTGAGAAATGACCCTTCTATGCTGATATTGCTGAGAGTCCTGATCACGAAGGGATGTCGTATCTTATCAAATGCTTTTTATGCATCAATTGATATGACCATATGGTTTTTATCTTTCTTCCTGTTAATATGGTGTATTACATTTATGGTTTTGCATATGTTGAAATAATCTTGCACTTCTGAAATAAAGCCTACCTGTATACCTGATGTATAATCTTTTTTCTAAGTTGATGGATACGATTTGCTAGTATCTTGTTGAGAATCTTTGTGTCTATATTCATCAGAGATATTGGTCTATAGTTTTCGTTCACGGTCCTGTCTTTATCTGTTTTTAGGATAAGGGTGACAGAGGCTTCATAGAATGAATTAGGGAGAGATTCACCCTTTTGGATCTTTAGAAATATCTTGAGCAGAATGGCAGTTAGCTCTTCTTTGAAAGTTTTATAGAATTCAGAGGTAAAGCCATCAGTGCCAGAGCTTTTCTTTGTTGGAAGGTTATTTATTACTGATTCAATCTCCTGGCTTGTTATGGGCCTATTCAGACTTTCTATATCCTTCAGGCTCAATCTTGGTAGATTATATGTGTCCAGCAATTTGTCCACCTCATTCAGATTGTCTTGTTTCTTGGCATATAGTTATTCATAGTATCCTCTAATGATGTTTTGTATTTCTACTATGTCTGTTGTTACATTTCCTACTTCATGGCAAATTTGAATCACCTCTTTCCTTTCTCTGTTCTTCTCAAAAAAGTCTCACTAGTGGTGTATCGCTTTTATTGATCTTTTCAAAGAACCAGCTTTTGCTTTCATTTATTTTCTGTATAGTTCATTTATTTTCTATTTCATTTATTTCTGCTCGTATCTTTATTACTTCCTTTCTCCTGGAGGTTTATGAATTTTTTTGCTGTTGCTTTTTCTAATTCTCTAAGTCATGATGTTAGGTGATCCATTTGCCTTCTTTCCGTCTTCCTCTTCTGTGCACTAATTGCTATGAACTTCCCTCTTATGACTGCTTTAGCAGTGTCCCAAAGATTATGGAAACTCGTGTCCTCATTGTTATTGACTTCCATGAATCTTTTGATTTCAATATTTATTTCTTCAGTAGTTGTGGAGTCATTCAGGAATAGGTTATTTAGTTTCCATGTATTTGAGTATTTTTGAGGATTTCTCTTGAAATTAAACTCAAGTTTAATTCCATCATGTTCGGGGAAGATGCTGGATAAAGTTTTATGGCTTTGAATCTGTAAAGGCGTATTTTGTGCTCTATGATGTGGTCAATCTTTGAAAAGGTTTCATGTGGAGATAAGAAAAAAGTGTATCTTGTGGTCTATAGATATCTGTTAAGTCCATCTGATTTATGATATCGCTCAGATCCTTTATCTCTTTATCTATTTTCTGCCTAGATGACCTGTCCAGAGGGGAAAGTGCAGTGTTGAGGTCTCCAACTATTAGTGTGTTGCAGTCTATCGCCCCTTTTAGATCTAACAGTCTTTCCTTCACACATTTGGGTGCTTCTGTGTTAGGCGCATAGATATTTATAAGCATTATATCTTCTTGATCTATTGATCCTTTTACTACAATGTAGTGCCCTTCTTTTTCACTTTGAACAGTTTTTCTTTTAAAGCCTATTTGTCAGAACTTGGTATCATGACTCCAGCTCTTTTTTGGTTTCCATTTGCATGGAAAATCTTTTTCCACCCCTCCACTTTCAGTCTATGTATGTCTTTATCCATGAAGTGTATTTCCTCTAGGCAACAGATAGAAGGTTTCTGTTTTTTATCCATTCAGCAAGTCTGTGTCTCTTGATTGGAGAATTTAATCCATTCCTATTCTATGTTATCATTGATATCACTGGATCTGTCCTGACCTTTAAGTTGGCCATTGTCTTAGCTGCCTTTTATTCCTTTGTTTCTGTCTGTTAATTCTTTAGTTTACCTGGAACAGTACTTTCTTCAGGGTTTCTTGAAGAACTGATCTGGTGTTGGCAAATTATTTCAGGTTTTGCTTGTCTGAGAAGATTTTAATCTTGTTTGCCCATATAAAGGATAATCTTGCAGGATATAACAATCTTGGTTGAAATTGTTTCTCTCTTAACACTTTTAATACGTCTTCCCATTCTTTCCTTGCTTGCATTCTTTCTGATGAGAGGTCTGGTGTTAGCCTGATGGGATGACTTTTGTAAGTCATTTCTCCTTTCTCTCTTGCCAGTTTTAGTATCATGTCTTTATCTGTGGTCTTGGACAGTCTAGCTAACATGTGCCTTGGGGAAGATCTTCTAGGGTTGATTCTATTTGAGGTCCTTTATATTTATCGTGTCTGGATGCTTGAGTGCCTCTCTAGACTTTGGAAATTTTCTTCCAGGATTTCATTGAATAGATTTTCTATGCCCTTATTAGTTTCCTCACCTTCTGGGATGCCAATTACTCTGATGTTTAGGCATCTTACGGAATCTCATATTTCTCACAAACTACCCTCTTTTATTATTATTTTCTCTTTGTTTTTGGTATTTTTTTTTAGGTCAGTAGTTCTATCTTCCCCACATCGGAGATTCTATCTTCAGTATGGTCTAATCAACTTTTAATACTTTCGGGAGAGTTTTTGATTTCCTGTATTACAGACTTCATCTCTAATAGTTCTATCTGATTCGTTCTCAAATTGACCATTTCTTCTTTTCTTTCATGGACGGACTTCCTAATCTACTGTAGTTCCTTGTCTCTTTTCTGTTCCAACTCATAGAATTTGGTCACCATGAATGTTCGAAATTCTTTCTCTGACATTTTGGTTACGTCCTCCATTTTCACGAAAGATGGAGGGCAGTTGCTCTGTTCCTTTGACGGAGTCATATATCCTTGTTTATTCAGACCTAAGGCTCTTTTTCTACTTCTAGCCATTTGAAGATGTATTCACATTTGAATACTTCTTAGGAGAATGATTCTCTGACTAGGAGTGTGTTTCCCTTTTGTTGCAAATTGACGTGGGCTGAAGTCTCTCTTCTGTTGTTTTTAGTAATGTTGTCTCAAGAAAGATACTCTATTCAGGTGTCTGAAGAACAGTATCTACTTTTTCACAGGTGGTTCAGTACAAGGGAGGATCCCAGAGAACCTGATATTACCAGGGAATTTCAGATCTCTGATTCTAGACCAGTCTAGTCCCTCTGGCAAGGTGGAAGATATGGAGGAGAAGAGACTATAAGAGGAAAGAAAAGAGTACAGAGGGTAATAAAGAAAGTCTGTGGGGAAAGGAAGAGGAGGGTATTAACAAAAGAATGGAGAAGGGCAAAGAAAAAAACTGCCTACCTTTCTGGGGGACTGAGTGGGTCTTGGACTGGGGAGTCTGGAAGTGAGGTGGGGGGACAGTGGTCCCTCTGCCTTAATGTCTCTTACTGCCCAGAGGCCTGGAGATGGAACTGGAGGCTGCTGCAGAGAAAAGGACAGTCTGTCTGGGGGACTGGGTGGGTCTTGGGCTGGGGAGCCTGGAAGTAGGCGGGGGGCAGTGGTGTCCCTGCCTCACTGTCCCTTTCTGCCCAGAGGCCTGGAGATGGAACTATCACAAACCAGTTTTTATCTTCCGAAAGTAATAATTTAGTTATTGGCTTCAATAGAAATTTCTCCACTCACTCTTTTTCTTGGGCTTATATATACAAAATAAATTAAACAAAGTAATATAACATAAATGAAATGTGGACAAAGTATTATGGGAACAGAGAGATAATTAATTCTACACAAGAGGAATCATTAGAAGACAATGAAAAGAGGCAATATTTGAGTCAGGCCTAGAAAGTAAATAGAGAGATAAGGCAGCTCAAAGCTCTCAAGAGTCCACTTCCATCTGAAGACCCCTACACAGTCACAGAAACTGAGGCAGGGCCATTCATTAGCCCCAACTCCAGCTCCAGCCCCAGGCCAGCTCTCCCAACCTCAGACCCCCCACCCCCACTCCCTGTAAGAAAACGCAGCTCGGGGCTCTCAAGCAGAGCACACTTACATCTGCAGCAGGGCCATTCACTGGCCCCTGCTCCAGTTCTAGCCCCAGCCCAGCTTTCCCAAACTCAGAATCCCCCTCCTCCTTGCCAGAAAGGTAGGCTGTTTTTTTCTTTCTTTCTTTCTTTTGCTTATTCTTTACTTCTCATCACCCCATAAGGCAGCTCCAGGCTCTCAAGTAGACCCAACTTCCACCTGCAGCACCCTGACAAAATCACACCCTACACTTCTGCGCAGCATGCAACTTTTTCTTTTTTTTTTTCCACTTTCATATTCTTTTCTCTTCCCTCTTATACTGTTACCTTCTCTTCATCCTCCACCCACCCAGAGGGACAAGACAGGTCTAGAATCGGTTTTCAGACAACCTAGTATTGTGAGGCACCCAGGGATCCCCACTCTATACTGATCCACCTGCAAAAAAAGCAGACAGTGCACTTCAGATACCTGAATAGAAGATTCCTCCCGTGGGGACTGCTAAACGGGACAGAAGAGAGACTTCAGCACAAAACCAAGTCACAGCAAAAGAAAAGCAAACTTGTAAATGTAAAATGTAAACATTTTCCAAAAAGGTATCCAAAAGTGAATATATTACCCAATGGCTAGAAGTAACAGAAGAGTCTCAAGGTTGAAAAACTCAAGAAATATGTCTCCATCAAAAGAACACAATAACTTCCCTACATCACTTGAAAAAAACAGAAGAAGTTAACGAAATGTCAGAGAAAGATTCAGAACATTCATAGTGATAAAACTCTATGAAGTTGGAACAGAAAAGAGACAATGAACTCCAGGAGATGAAGACGACCTTCCACAATGTGAAAGAAGAAATGGACAGTATAAAAAAGAATCAGATAGAACTATTAGAGATGAAGTCTGTAAAACAAGAAATAGAAAACTGTCTCAAAAGCATTAAAAGCCAATTAGACCATGCAGAAGATTGAATCTCTGACATAGAAGATAAATCTTCTGACCTAGGGAAAAAACACAAAACAATGGAGAAAATAACAAACAAACAAAAAACACAAGGATAATTATACAACAAATACTACATTCCATTAAACATCCAAACATCAGAATAATTGGTATCCCAAAAGGTGAAGAAACTAATAAGGGCATAGAAAAATCTATTCCATGAAATCCTGGAAGAAAACTTTCCAAGTCTAGAGAAGCACGCAAACACCCATATCCAAGAAATACAAAGGACCCAAGTAGAATCAATCCAAGAAGATCCTCTCCACGAAACATCTTAGCCAGACTGGCCAAAACCAGAATGGGAAAAGCTGAAAGCTTTTCCACTAAAAACTGGTACAAAACAAGAATGCCCACATTCCCCCCTCCATTTCAATGTAGTACCGGAAGTCCTTGCCAATGTAATCCAAAAAGAGAATAAAAGGTATTCAAATAGGAAAAAAAACGAGGTAAAATTATCTCTATTTGCAGATGACATGATTGTATAGAAGACCCAATGGTATCCACCAAAAAACTCTTGGAGTTAATAAAAGAATACAGTAAAGTTGCAGGATTAAAAATCAACATGGAGAAATCTATACCATTTCTATATACAAACAGCAGGCAGACTGAGATAGAAATAAAGTAATTCTATTTACATAGCCACAAAAAGTATAAGATACCTAAGAATAAATCTAACTAAAAAAGTTAAAGACCACCACAAGGAAAACTATGAAAAGCTAAAAAAACGAAATTTAAAATGACACCAAAAAGTGGAAGGCCATATCATGTCCCTGGATTGGAAGAATTAATGGAATCAAAATGGCAGTTCTACCCAAATTAATCTACGTATTTGACAGAATTCCAAGCAAAGTACCAGACACCTTCTTTACAGATCTAGAAAAGACCATCATAAAATTCGTCTGGAATCATAAAAGACCCCGTAGTGCCAAAGCAATTCTGCACAAGAAGAGTGGAGTGGGCAGCATCTCACTCCCTGACCCAAAAATATACTATAAAGCTGTGGTAATCAAAACAGCATGGTACGCCACAGAAACAGACATGTGGACCAATGGAACAGAATAGAATCCCCAGAAATAAATTCCAAACATACAGTCAAGTGATTTTTGACAAGGGCTACCAGTCAATCCAGTAGGAAAAGGAAAACCTCTTCAGCAAATGGTGCTGGAAAAAGATGAATGGTGCTGCAGGAAGATGAATCTGAACCCCTACCTCTCATCTTTGACAAAAATCAAGTCAAAATGGATCAAAGATCTAAATCTATGACCTCAAACTATAAAACTGCTCTTGGAAAACACAGGGGAAACTCTGGGAGACATGAGGGTAGGGAAAGACCTTAAATAAGACCCCCAAAGCACAGTTGATCATCCCCAAAATAGACAAGTGGGATTACATCAGACTAAGAAGTTTCTGCATGGCAAAAGATACAGTAATTAGTGTGAATCAACAGCCCTCAGAATCGGAAAATATTTTTCTAAATTATGCATCAGACAAGGAACTGATAACCAGAATACACAAGGAACTCAAGCAGCTGTTCTGAAAAAAGATGATCAACCCTATTAAAAGATGGGAGAATGAGTTGAAAAAAATACTCTCTAAACATGACAAATAGCCAAAAGGCATATGAAAAAATTCTCAACATCCCTCATTGTAAAGGAAATGCAGATCAAAACAACAATGAGATACCACCTAACCCCAGTTAGAATGTCTAAGATTAAAAAAATATATATATATTAGTGTTGGCGGGGATGTGGTGAAAGGGGAACTCTCTTACACTGCTGGTGGGCATGTAAATTAGTCCAGCCACTGTGGAGAACAATTTGGAGATTCAAAAATCTACAAATAGAACTACCAGATGATCCAGCAATTTGCACTCCTTAATATCTACCCAAAGGACAGAAGAATTCTTCATCGGAAAAGCGCTTGCACATTGATTGCTGTTTATTGCAGTACTATTCACAATTGCTAAGACATGGAATCAACCTAAATGACCCCAAACAGATGAATGGATTGAAAAACTGTGGCACATATACTCTATGGAATACCATTCAGCCATAAAAAACAAAACCCTGGCTTTTCACAGGAAGTGGACGAATACAGAAGATTTACTGCTGAGTGAAGCAAGCCAGGCTATGAAGGAGAGACACTGTATGTCCCGACTTAATATGTACTGTGTTTCCACACTCTATGACTGAAATTGATTGACTAAAGGATATACAAACACAATAAATGGGTGTAAATACCAGATATAGTGTGTGTGGAAGAGTAGGGACTGAGGAAGAACATTTAGAAGAAAAATTCGGAGGCAAAAGATTAATGGGACAAAGAAATGTGACATTATCTGTTGGGGATATTTTATAGTTTAATCAACTGGACTGGGGAGAAATGTTCACATATTGAAATATTCACTTTGTAAGCTAAAAAATGTAATTGAATGTATAAAAAAAGTGAAATAAAAAATATAAATAAATAAATAATAAAAATATAAAACTACTGGTGGAAAACAATGGGGAAACTCGGGGAGATATTGGGGTAGGCAGACTTCTTAAATAAGACCCCCCCCAAAGCATAGTCAATAATCCCAAAAATAGACAAGTGGGATTACATCAGATTAAGAAGTTTCTGCATGGCAAAAGACACAGTAATTAGTGTCAATCCACAGCCCTCAAAATGGGAAAATATTTTTGTAAACTATGCTTCAGATAAGTGACTGATAACCAGAGTGTACAGGGAACTCAAGTGGCTTTCCTGAAAAAAGATGATCAGCCCAATTAAAAGATGGGAAATTGCGGTGAAAAAAAAAAAAAAATACACTCTCTAAGGAAGATATACAAATAGCCAAAAGACATATGTAAAAATTCTCAATGTCTCTCATTATATAATAAGGGAGATGCAGATCAAAACCACAACAGGGACCAGCAGATGGCATAATAGCTATGTTGCTGGACCCCCATGTAGTTGACTGCAGTTCGAGGCCTGGACCAGGTGGCTTAAACTCATGTCGGGCACATGTATGTGCATGCCCAAGATTCGAAGAGGAAAATGGAGGAGAAGGAATTGCGGCATGGCCTTCCCCACCTGGGTGGGTTATTTCTCACTTTCTGTCTCTTTGTCTCTCTCTGCCTTTCTGGCAAGTGCAAGCACCCTATAACAAATACCTCTCAAAAACAAAAACAAAAATAAAAGAAAAACTACAATGTAATAGCTACTAACCCCAGTCTGAATGATTAAGATTTAAAAAAAAAAAACAAAAAAGATAAATGCTGGCAGGGGCATGGTGAACGGAAAACTCTCCTATATTGCTGGTGGGAATGTAAATCGGTCTAGCCACTGTGGAGAACAATAGAGATTTCTTAAAGATCTATAATAGAACTACCATATGATCCCATAATCCCAATACTTGGTATCTACCCAAAAGACAGAAGAATGCTTAGTAGGAAAAGTGCTTGTACATCGATGTTTATTGCGGCATTATTCACAATAATTGCTATGACATGTAACCAACCCAAATGTCCACAAACAGAGGAATGGATTGAAAAAGTGTGGCATATATACTCCATGGATTACTACTCAACCATTTAAAAAAAAAAAAGAAAAGGAAAAAATCCTGGCTTTTGATCAAAAGTGGATGAATATGGAAGATTTACTGCTGAGTGAGGCACCCAGGCTATGAAGGAGAGTCATTGTATGTCTCCACTTAATATATACCGAATGTCCACACTCCATTGCGGAAACTGAATGAATAGAGGATATACAAACATAGAGAATGGTTATACATATCAGATACAGTGTGGGAAGAGGGTGGGAGAAAGATGAGAGTTTGAGGAAAGACATTAACGAGAAAAATAGAGAGGCAAGACTCCCTGGGTCTGGGACTCGAACCACGGTCGACTACACGGGAGTCCAGCGACATAGCCATTACGCTAACTGCTGGTCCCAATACATCTTTTAAAAAGATATTTTACATTTGTTTAATTCATTGTTCCAAATATTCTCTATAACAACAAATATTCTATAATTGTAGCGTTCTATATATTTATTATGCACATTCGACCAAAAGACATGCAAAACTTTCTAAGTTTAAATATTTAAAATGATCATTCTAGAATGTCTTGCCTTACAATGATGCTTAGATGCTTTAATACTTATTTCAATGCTCATGTTTCTTAACAGTGCTAGTCATAGTTAAGTTTTCATAGAGATGATGCTTAAAAGTAGTATTACCAAATTCTGACCCAGAAGTAAAAGCATAGTAAAAAAATATTCTTTTCTAAATATTGTTTCTTTTTTTTTTGTGAGAGAGATTTTTGCTATAGTGTGTGTGTGCTCACTGGAGAGACAGAGATAGAAAGCAAGAAATCACCCCCCAGGGGGGATGTCCACACCACAGTCCCTTCTCCTCCATTCTGTTCTCAGGATCTTGGGTATAAAACGCACATGCACCTGGTATAGGTTTAAGCCGCCGGGCCTGGGCCTTAAACCACAGTCGACTACATGGGAGTCCAGCAACATAAATATTATGCCATCTGCTGGTCCCAATATTATTTCTTTTTAAAAGCTAATTTTAGGATCGTATGGCCAAACTCCTGCCAGGAAGGCAATGAGAAGGCAGGGATTGTTTTGGAGGAAAGGGGAAAAAAAGAACAATCTTGGTTATAGAGGATAATAATATGCCACCCCAAAATATCCCACTTAGGTATACTGATCACTTTGAGTTAAAAATACCTGAAAATAGCAAAAGGAAGAAGGGCACTCTAACATTCCTTTTATTTTTGCTGAAAGTAGGAGATAAAATGCCTCTGTGAAAGGTGTCCTTCCCATACCAGTAATAAGAAACTATTATCACCAGAGAAAGGGAGATGAGGCTGAAAGAAACCTGTACAAACATATTAAACTCTTACCTCTCTAGTTACTTTTCCACAATTGCCACTCTTTTTCAACCTAGTATAGAAGTACTTAGGCTTAGCCATTTTTTTAGTTGTTTTTCTTGTGTGAGTTCCCATGTATTAATACACTAAATAAAATATGTATGCCTTTCTTCTGTTAATATATTTTATGTCAGTCCCAGCCAGGAACTCTAAGATGGTAGAGAAAAATTTTACAGCTGAGATGCTCTAGTTTTGTGAAGAGGCTTTCACAGACTCACAAGAACGGATGTACACAACTAGACTCAACTTTATGTTCAGTGGAGTCAAGTTGATATGGAAGTAGACATACCACAGAAATCAGAAATAATATAAATCAAGTGAGTGTTTTTGTCTTTTCCATTTTGTTCTGAGAGAGCAGTTGTTAAACACTTAGAAACATCTGACTGCCAATATAACTACCTCTTAGCATTCAGCCTTGTCTGTCAACACAGTCAGCCATCGATGTCTTCCTATAAATAAAAAAAACTTTTGTGAATGTGGTCTGGACTCTACTAGTTAAATATTCTCCCAAACCAGCAGGCTGAGTCAATTTAGCTGCAGGGTCATAGATCTATAATCTTGGATCTGGTACATTTGATGTACATAAAGTAGGCAGTAAGGAGTAAGGATCTGATGTCTGAAAACATTAAGAAATAGATTAGTAATGTAAGCATTAAGAATTAAGAGGGAGACCAGCAGATGGTGTAATGGTTACATTGCTGGACTTCTACGTAGTAAACTGTGGTTCACGGTTCAAGTCTCGGACCTGGTAGCTTAAACCTCACACCAGGCGTGCGTGCGTGCATACCCAAATCTCAAGAGGAGAACAGAGGAGAGAGGACTGCAGCATGGCCATCCCCCCTGGGGATGATTTCTCACTTTTTGTCTCTGTCTCTCCAGCAAGCACACGCACCCTATAGCAAAAAATCTCTCTCAAACAAAAACAAACAAAAAATAAAAGAATTAAGAAGACCTCATTTTTAAGATTGGTTCTCCCTTGTCCCTCCTAGGAAAATAGCTCATTCTGTTAATAAAATGTTGGTTACCCACAAAACCAGGAAATACAAAAATCACAAGTAAACCATATCTAGACATGAGGATTCTAAACTCCCAGTGACCTGAGCTGCTTGCCAAATGTCTTCCCAAGGAATAGATTGAATGAATGGAATTTAACAGATGTTCTCACCTGCCGTCTTTCCTCCTCAATTCCTTATTCTTTCCCAACTCCTAATCTTCCCACTTTTACTCACCATTATTTCATTCCTTAATGATTCCCCCAAAATCATTATATTCTCCTAACTTGCCTCTGAAAGCAGCAAGAGATGTAACACTAAGTCTGGTTAGCAATGGAAGAGCCTACATCATTACTGCTGCCCCAGCTTCAAAAGCGGAAGTTTACGGCAGTTTAGGTTTCTATTTCCAGTTTTCCTTGTTTCTTGATTACCTATGAGGCTTAGTTAACTGTAGTTATTTGCAAGGCAGCACACATTTAAATCTAAGGCACCTTGGACAAGGCGTCAGCTCTACTTCAATAACATCAGCCGTTGACTCTCTCTATTCCACAATTCAGAAATGGCAGGACCCAGTCTTCAGGGATTATAATAACATACATACATAATCTTCACAAAATCACATTTCTACACGGATACAGACTCAGCTTTAAAAACATTTACAAAAATTATTGAATCCTGCTGTCAAAGTGACTTTCAAATAACAATGTAATTTACATTTGAAATAGCATGTTAAATATGAAAGAGACAAACACTACTGAACATGACAAGATCCAAACAACTACTTTACCAAGGCACAGTTATCTATGTCACGATCCCTCTTCTGCATCTGTTCTATTGTGTTCTCCCACTGTTTAATGAGTTCTTGTCTTTCATTATGAATCTTACGAAAATCCTGTGCTGCTTTATCCAATTCTAACTGTCAAAGAGAAAGCAAATATTTCTGTGAATTTAAGAGCTTTTGCAAGCCTCACCATGAAAATGAAGAATTAAAATACTTATTAAACCTACCTGTGCACTTAGAGTCTCTGTAAGCTCATTGTCAAGTATCTTTCTCTTCTGATTACATTCCAAAGTCAATCTTTCTAATTGCAGGGTCAGCGCCTATGATGCAATTACACATAAAATTATTTGTGATTCTATTAATTTAAAAGCTGTTGGATAGCATATCTAGCACTAAATATTATTATAATATATATATACACACACACACATTTGATCTATAAATCAACTATAAAATAATATATATTTTCCTTATCTTACGACCCCAGAGATCAAATCAAAACCTATTTGCATACAGATGCATGAAAATGCTATTGTTTCTAAAATGACTGCTGTTATTCTAAAAGTAAGCTTTTTAAAAGATTAAATTATAATTTTTCATTTTAAATTATTTAAAATAATGCACTTGGCATTATATCTACTAAAAAAAATCATGTTTCAGGGCTAGCAGGTGGTATGATGGTTAAAGGTACTGGATTCCCACATGGCCAACCACAGTTTGAATCCTGGACCTGGCAGCTTGCTTTCTCACTTTCCCTCTCTCTCTGTCTCTCCCTGGTCAAATTCAAAATAATAATAAAGTTAAATAAAATAATTCTTAAACAAATTAAGAATAGTATATTTTGGGACCAGCAGATAGCATAATGGCTAAAATGCTGGACTCCCACATAGTCAACCATGGTTTGAGTCCCAGACCTGGTGGCTTAAACTCATGCCGGGCAAGTGTGTGTGCGTTCCCAAGATCCTGAGAGGAGAGGAGAATGGAGGAAAAGGGATTGTGGCATGGCCACCCCCCTGGGGGATGATGTCTCGCTTTCTGTCTCTCTGTCTCTGTCTTTCTGGCAAGCGCACCCTATGGCAAAAACAATATATATATATATATATATATATATATATATATATATATATGAAACATGCTATATACATGCTATATATATAGCATGTTTCATAATATAGGTTAAGCATCCCTTATCCAAACAGCTTGGGATCAGAAATGGTTCAGGTTTCTGATGTTTCTGGATTTGGGAATATTTACATATACTTAATGTTTTACCTCCGGGATGGGACCCAAGTCTAAACACCATATTCATTTATGTTTAATACACCTCTTAAGACACATAGACTAAAGATAATTTTATGTAGTAGTTTGTACTGTAGCATTGCTCTCTCTCAGGAGTAAAACTTTCCACTGTGGTGTCATGTGAGCACTCAAAAAGTTTCAGATTTTGGAGCACTGTGGATTTTAGATTTTCAGATTAGGGATGCTTAACCTGCACTAACTTTGTTAATATCATCAGATGTAATTACTGGGTTGTTGGAAAAGTTTTTCTATGCAAAAATGTGTCATGACTTTTTTGACAACCCAATATAGCTGGATTTTAAGTGATGACTATGATAATATTTCAATAGCACTACAGTCTAAAATCAGCAAAAACTATAAATAACACTAAAACTTATTTGAGACAAAACTATATGTAACATTCAAACTATATTTTGGACAAAATGGTTAAAACTGGTATAAACAGTTCTAGTACAAAACTTTCTCCTTTTGAAATGCTTTCAAGAATTCTTCTAAAGTAGGATATTCCTATCTAACGGTCCACAGATAGCCAAAGGGCTTCAGCAGATCTGTAAAACCACCAGCAAAATATTCTGGGTATTTGAGTAAAGTCATTTGGCTTTATTGAATTCTCAAAGGAATCTCTGACCCAAAAAGTTTAAAAACTTCTGCTTTGAAAAATGTAAGTGTAATTTTAGGTTAAAAAAAAAAAAAGTTGGGAACCAGCAGTTAGCGTAATGGCTATGTCGCTGGACTTCCACGTAGTCGACCACGGTTCACGTCCCGGACCCAGCGGCTTAAAGCTCACGCCGGGCGTGTGTACGTGCGTGCCCAAGATCCCAAGAGGAGAATGGAGGAGAAGGGATTGCGGCGTGGCCATCCCCCCGGGGGGTGATTTCTCGCTTTCTGTCTCTATGTCTCTCTCTGTCTGTCTGGCGAGCGCACGCGCCCTATAGCAAATACCTCTCCAAAAAAAAAAAAAAAAGTTGACATAACTATAGATTCTAAAAAAAGTCTAACAATTACAATTTATAATTTCTTACCCTAATTTTATTATCATCTTGTTGTGTATACTTCTGAAGCATGAGGGCATCGTTATCTTTATGAGCTGATTCTTCTAACCAGGCTTCCAATGCTTGCTGATCCCAGTTCATTTGACATTTCAAGCCATCCAATTTTTGAGTAGCTTTAAATATGCTATTCTAATTTCCAGAGAAAGAGAGATGACAAAATATTATTTATACAAACTAAAATAAAATATTATATACTATAGAGCATATTTGAAAAGAAATCCTGTCCCAACTTTCTAGATACTTATGATCTGATTATATAACTATCCTAACTTACATTTTCCTTT
The DNA here is from genome assembly GCA_026018925.1 of Tupaia tana. NCBI lineage: Eukaryota > Metazoa > Chordata > Mammalia > Scandentia > Tupaiidae > Tupaia > Tupaia tana. The sequence goes on along the minus strand of JAKSZU010000020.1, from coordinate 44,719,885 downwards.
TTTTAGCTGTAAAATATATAAGAGATGTTTACACAAAGTTGAGAATAATAGCTGAAGCAAAGGTCACTTTAAAAGACTTTAGGCTTCAGGATAGCATCCTCTCAGCAACCTCACCAGTCACTTCACCAAAGTCATCCATAATAAACACGATCTTGGTGAAAATAATGTGCTTCATATACTAACTCAAGCCAAATTTGAGTTCCCTTTTGCCCCATTTCCAATCATATTGGTGCCTCTAAAGGTCTAATATATAGAAATTTTAGAAGCACTCCTAATTGAAGTAAATATGCATAGGAAATAAAAATATTTCTGAAACATAGTCATTTAGCAAATTTAGATTCATAAAGGAAAACACAGAACAATGTACAAATATAAATTGACAAATATGTATATTACATATATATATATAAACTCATTAAATTATAATAAAATACATATGTGTGTACATGTATATATACTTATATGTACATCTCTATATGTACATGCATATGTAAAGAGATGGGTCAGAATTTGGAAAGAATTCCCAAATCAAGTAATTAAAAACTAAAAAAAGCAAAAACAAATAGGTTAAAATAGTTTAACATTAGAGTCACAAAGCTGCCAAATTAATATGAAAGTTAAAATTTTTAATGAAATTCAAAACTAAAAGTGTTTTTTTTAATGTGGCTGTTAAAAATGTTGCACTTACAGGGACCAGCAGGTGGCATGGTGGTTAAGATGCTGGACACTCCCACATGGCTGACCATGGTTCAAGTCCTGGACCTGGTGGCTTGCTTTCTCACTTCCCCTCTTCCTCTCTTTCTCTGTGTGTCTCTTCGTCAAATTAAAAATAAATGAATAAATAAAATTTTTTAAAAAAGAGTATGTAGGACTTTAAAAAAAATGTAGCAGTTACATATAAATCATGGCTAGTATTTTCTAACAAGCAGCCAGTATAATGCTTTGCACAGAGTAAGTTTCAAGAAGCAGCTGGTGAATACATATTTGGGGGCTGGGGTGGAGGGTATGGAATGGAAGTATAGTCCATCATTTTATCATTATTTCATTCAAATGACATTTCCATGTGCATTGCATTGTCAAAACAAAATAAATAAAACAAAAACGAAATGTTAAGTAAAGCCAGGGAACTAAGGAATTTCTTTTCTACACAGAAAAAAATTAAAAAAAAAAAAATGTTTCCAGTTTGTAAGGGAAGAAGGAGTGGTAGCACATTTTAAGTAACATTTCAACCCATACTTCCTTATCATTTTTCTTTTCCCGTATTGAAGCCATCTCATTTTCCAGTCGATGGATTTCATCCTTCACTCGTTCCAATTCTCTTTGAGCAATGGCTTTAAAATGTTCTTCACTTTCAATCTCATTCTCCCTTGCTTTGTGAAGAGACTACAGAATAATGCACAAGACAGAAAGATGTTTTAGATTTTACTATTAGAAAATATTTATAATAATTAATTAGACCAAAAACCCACCAAAGTTTCCACAAAACACTTAGATTAAGTACTACTAATACCATTAATCTGAGTCCTGTACTATATTAAACTGTGGTGTTGCTTAATAGTTGTAAGAAAGTTAGTCAACACATATATGCTATGAGAAAATAGTGTCAGTTGTTTTCAGATATTATGTCTAGGTAGAAAAACTAAAGAAAATCAAAGATGTATAGTGAAACTTAAGATTAGGATCACTTAGGACCTTCTACACAGACTTTGCCCTTCTGCCCCCAAGATCAAGCCAGGACAAGACAATCACCAGTCATGTATATCTGAGTTCTGAGTGCCCCACTGAAGACCTTCTGCCCACAAGTCACCCTCCTGCCCCCCCCCCCCCAAGATTGAGCCAGGACAAGCCAATTAGGAGCCATCTAAATCTGAGTTCTGAGTGCCCCTTTCAGACTTCACCCTCCTACCCACCACATTGAGCCAGTTAGAGCATCTTATTTATTCTATTTTATTTTATTTTTTTTTAAATTTTTAAAGTTCTTAGTTCTCTGTTGCTCTTTTGTCTTGATAATTCTTACTTTCCCCACTACCCACATAGGACAGGCCAATCACCACCCATATATATCTGACTTCTTTTTTTTGTTTTTATCTATTTTTATTTACTTTTTTTTTAATACATCCAACCACATTATTTAGCTTACAAGGTGATCATTTCAATATATGAATATTTCTCCCCGGTCAAGGTGATCAAAATATAAAAACACTACCTCCCTGTCTCAACAATGCTGTCTTCGTATCCCTCCTCCAAATGTTCTTCCCCAGACTCCACTCCTCCACACACACCACATCTGGCATTCACATCCACCTTTTGTGTTTGTACATCCTTTATCCCGTCAGTTTCAGTCACAGAGTGCGGAAATTCAGTATATATTAAGTGGGGACATACAGTGTCTCTCCTTCATAGCCTGGCTTGCTTCACTCAGCAGTAAATCTTCCATATTCTTCCACTTTCTGTCAAAAGCCAGGGTTTTGTTGTTCTTAATGGCTGAATAGTATTCCATAGAGTATATGTGCTACAGTTTTTCAATCCATTCAGCTGTACGGGGGCAATTGGGTTTGTTCCATGACTTAGCAATCGTGAAAAGTGCCGCAATAAACATCAATGAGCAAGCACTTTTCCAATGAGAAATTCTTCTGTCCTTTGGGTAGATGCCAAGAAATGGGATTGCTGGATCATATGGCAGTTCTATTTGTAGATTTTTGAGGAATCTCCAAATAGTTCGCCACAGTGGTTGGACTAATTTACATTCCCACCAGCAGTGTAAGAGAGTTCCCCTTTCACCACACCCCCGCCAACACTTATCATTTTTTGTTTTTTTTTTAATCTTAGCCATTCTGACTGGGGTTAGGTGGTATCTCATTGTTGTTTTGATCTGCATTTCCCTTATGATGAGGGATGTTGAGAATTTTTTATATGCCTTCTGGCTATTTGTATGTCATCTTTAGAGAGTGTTCTTTTCAACAAATTAGTTCCTTATGTATTCTGGCTATCAATCCCTTATCTGATGCATAGTTTACAAAAATATTTTCCCATTCTGAGGGCTGTCGATTCACACTAATTACAGTGTCTTTTGCCATGCAGAAACTTCTTAGTCTGATGTAATCCCAATTGTCTATTTTGGGGATTATCTACTGTGCTTTAGGGGTCTTATGTAAGAAGTCTTTCCCTACCCTAATGTCTCCCAGAGTTTCCCCAGTGTTTTCTAGAAGCAGTTTAATAGTTTGTGCTCTTAGATTTAGATCCTTGATCCACCTTGACTTGATTTTTGTCAAAGGTGAGAGGTAGAAGTTCAGACTCATCTTTCTACAGGTGGAAATCCAGTTTTTCCAGCACCATTTGCTGAAGAGGTTTTCCTTTTCCCACTGGATTGACTGGTACCCCTTGTCAAAAATCAGTTGACTGAATGATTGGTAATTTATTCCTGTGGACTCAATTCTGTTCCATTGGTCCACATGTCTGTTCCTGTGCCAATACCATGCTGTTTTGATTACCACAGCTTTGTAGTATATTTTTGGGTCGGGGAGTGAGATGCCGCCCACTCCACTCTTCTTTTGTAGAATTGCTTTGGCAATGTGGGGTCTTTTATTATTCCAGATAAACTTTATGATGGTCTTTTCTAAATCTGTGAAGAATGTGTCTGGTACTTTGATTGGCATTGCATTAAATAGGTAGATTAATTTGGGTAGAATTGCCATTTTGGTTATATTAATTCTTCCAATCCAGGAACATGGGATGTCTTTACACTTTTTTGTACCATTTTCAATTTCTTTTTTTAGCTTCTCATAGTTTTCCTTGTGGAGGTCTTTAACTTCTTTGGTTAGATTTATCCCCAAGTATCTTATACTTTTGGTGGCTATGGTAAATGGAACAATTTCTTTCAGTTCTATCTCCGTCTGTCTGTTGTTTGTATATAGAAATGCTATAGACTTCTGTATATTAATTTTGATTCCTGCAACTTTACTGTATTCGTGCATTACTTCCAGAAATTTCTTCATGGAAATCATTGGGTCTTCTATGTACAAAATCATGTCATCTGTGAATAGAGAGAGTTTTACCTCTTCTTTTCCTATTTGGATGCCTTTAATTTTTTTTCTCTTTTCTGATTGCATTGGCGAGAACATCCAATACTATATTGAAAAGGAGTGGAGAAAGTGGGCATCCTTGTCTTGTACCTGTTTTTAGTGGGGAAGCTTTCAGCTTTTCTCCATTCAGGATGATATTCGCGATGGGTTTTTCATAGATAGCTTTTATTGTGTTGAGAAATGACCCTTGTATGCCAATTTTGCTGAGCGTCTTGAGCACAAAGGGATGTTTTATCTTATCAAATGCTTTTTCTGCATCAATCGATATGACCATATGGTTTTTGTCTTTTTTCCTGTTAATATGATGTACCACATTTATGGTTTTGCATATGTTGAACCAACCTTTCATTCCTGGAATAAAGCCTACCTGATCATGATGTATAATCTTTTTTATAAGTTGTTGGATACGGTTTGCTAGTATCTTGCTGAGAATCTTTGCATCTATATTCATCAGAGATATTGGTCTATAGTCTTCCTTCTTTGTCCTGTCCTTATCTGTTTTGAGGATAAGGATGACAGAGGCTTCAGAGAATGAATTAGGGAGAGAGTCACCCTTTTGGATCTTTAGAAATAACTTGAGCAGAATGGGGATTAACTCTTCTTTGAACGTTTTATAGAACTCAGAGCTGAAGCCATCAGGGCCAGGACTTTTCTTTGTTGGAAGGTTATTTAGTACTGATTCAATCTTCTGGCTTGTTATGGGCCTATTTAGACTTTCTATATCCTCCTGGCTCAATCTTGGTAGATTATACGTGTCCAGGAATTTGTCCATCTCATCCAGATTGTCTTGTTTCTTGGCATATCGTTGTTCATAATATCCTCTAATTATGTTCTGTATTTCTACTTTGTCTGTTGTTATATTTCCTGCTTCATTGCAGATTTGATTCACCTGGTTCCTTAATTTCTTCTTAATGAGCCTCGCTAGTGGTGTATCAATTTTGTTTATCTTTTCAAAGAACCAGCTTTTACTTTCATTTATTTTCTGTATAGTTCGCTTATTTTCTATTTCATTTATTTCTGCTCAGATCTTTATTATTTCCTTTCTCCTGGAGTTTTCTGGATCATTTTGCTGTTGCTTCTCCAATTCTCTGAGGCATGATGTTAATTGATCCATTTGCCTTCTTTCCGTCTTCCTCTTATGAGCACTAATTGCTATAATTTCCTTTTATGACTGCTTTTGCAGTGCCCCAAAGATTATGGAAACTCGTGTCCTCATTGTCATTAGCTTCCATGAATCTTTTGATTTCAGTATTTATTTCATCAGTAGTTGTGGAGTCATTCAGTAGTAAATTATTTAGTTTCCATGTATATGAGTATTTTTGAGGGTTTCTCTTGAAATTAAACCCAAGTTTAATTCCATCATGGTCGGAGAAGATGCTGGGAATAGTTTCTATGCCTTTGAATCTGTAGAGGCTTGCTTTGTGCCCTATGATGTGGTCAATCTTCGAAAAGGATCCATGTGGGGGTGAGAAAAAAGTGTATCTCGTGGTTTTTGGATGGGAAGTTCTATAGATGTATGTTAAGACCATTTAATTTATGGTATCATTCAGATCCTTTATCCCTTTATCTATTTTTTGTCTAGATGATCTGTCCAGAGGGGATAGTGCAGTGTTGAGGTCCCCAACAATTAGTGTATTGCAGTCTATCTCCCCTTTTAGATCTAACAGTCTGTCCTTCACATATTTGGGTGCTCCTGTGTTGGGCACATAGATATTTATAAGAGTTATATCTTCTTGATCTATTGATCCTTTTACTACAATATAGTGCCCTTCCTTGTCTCTTCTAACAGTTTTTGTTTTAAAGGCTATATTGTCAGAAATTAGTATTGCAACTCCAGCTTTTTTTTTTTTTTTTGGTTCCCTATTGCATGGAAAACCTTTTTCCAACCATTCACTTTCAGTCTATGTATGTCTTTATCGATGAGGTGGGTTTCCTGTAGGCAACAGATAGAGGGTCTCTGTTTTTTTATCCATTTGGCCAGTCTGTGTCTCTTGATTGGGGAATTTAATCCGTTCACATTTAATGTTATTATCGATGTAACTGGATTTGACCCAACCTTTAAGTTGGCCATTGTCACAGCAGCCTTTTATTCCTTAGTTTCTGACTGTTAGCTCTTTAGTTTTCTTGGAACAGTACTTTCTTCAGGGTTTCTTGAAGAGCTAGTCTGGTGCTGGCAAATTCTTTCAAGTCTTGTTTATCTGTAAAGATTTTAATATTTTTTCCCATATGAAGGATAATCTTGCAGGATACAATAATCTTGGTTGAAAATGCTTCTCTCTTAGGACTTTCAATACATCTTTCCATTCTTTCCTTGCTTGCATTGTTTCCGTTGAGAGGTCCGGAGTTATCCTGATGGCATGACCTTTGTACGTCACTTCTCGTTTCTCTCTTGCCAGTTTTAGTATCATGTCCTTATCTGTGGTCTTGGATAGTCTGGCTATGATGTATGTGCCTTGGGGAAGATCTTCTGGGGTTGATTCTAACTGGGGTCCTTTGTATTTCTTGGGTCTTGATGCTTGAGTGCCTCTCTAGACTCGGGAAATTTTCTTCCAGGATTTCATGGAATAGATTTTCCATGCCATTAGTTTCTTCACCTTCTGGGATGCCAATTATTCTGATATTTGGGCGTCTTATGGAATCTAGTATTTCTCGTATTTTATCCTCGTGTTTTTTTTTTTTTGTTTTGTTTTCTCTATCTTTTTCATGGTTCTTTCTAGGTCAGAGGTTTTATCTTCTACATCAGAGATTCGATCTTCAGCATGGTCTAATCGACTTTTAATACTTTTTTTGATTTCCTTTATTCCAGACTTTATCTCTAATAGCTCCATCTGGTTCTTTCTCAGAGTTTCCATTTCTTCTTTCATATCTTGGAATGACTTCCTCATCTCCTGTAGTTCACTGTCTCTTTTCAAAGAATTTGTTCACCATAAATGTTCGAAATTTTTTGTCTGACATTTTGGTAACATCGCCCATTAGCACGAAAGATGGAGGGGAGTTACTCTGTACTTTTGATGGAGATGTATTTCCTTATTTATTCATACCTGAGGCTCTTCTTCTAGTTCTAGCCATTGGAAGATATATTCAATTTGAATACATCTTGCGGGAACATTTCTCTGACTAGGAGTAAGAGATTTTCCCTTTTGTTGCAAATTAATGTTTGCCGATGTCTCTCTTCTGTTGTTTTTACCAATGAGGTATCAAGAGGGGAGCTCTACTGAGGTGTCTGAAAAGCAATATCTCCTTTTCCTCAGGTGGGTCAGTACAAGGGAAGATCCCAGAGAAAGTTATATTACTAGGGGATTTTAGATATCTGATTATAGACCAGACTAGTCCTTCTGGCAGGGTGGAAGATGAACAGGAGAGGGTATTAGGTGAAGAAACACAAGAAAAAAAAAATGCACAGAAAAATAAAGAAAAAGTCACACGCCGCGCTAATGTGAAGGCCGAAGGCCTGTCGCTGTGTCTGAGGCCTGCTGCTGGGGACAGGACAGGCTGTGGAAGGAGGAAGACCAGGAAGTTAACAAAAGAATAAACCTGAAAAATCCAAAGCAGAAAGAAATGGCAACCTACCTAGGGGGTGGGCGCTGGGGCTGGGGGTCTGCAGGTGAGCCCAGGGAGCAGTGATGTCCCTGCCTCAGAATCGCTGGCTGGCCAGAGGCCTGCCACTGTGTCTGCAGCCTGCTACTGGGGACAGGAAAGGCTAGAGGGTGGGCGCTGGGGATGGGGGTCTGCAGGTGAGCCCAGGGAGCAGTGATGTCCCTGCCTCAGAATCGCTGGCTGGCCAGAGGCCTGCCGCTGTGTCTGCGGCCTGCTGCTGGGGACAGGACAGGCTGTGGGAGCTATATCTGACTTCTTAGAGCCTCTTTTAGGGATTAGGACCACTGAAGACCTTCTGCCCAGACTTCACCCTCCTGACCCCCAGATTAAAATAAGTGAGAACACCCTATTTATTCTGTCTCTCCTCATCTCTCTATTTTAATTTTTTAAGTTCTTAGCTTTCTGTTACTCTTGTGTCTTACTAATTCCTAACTTTCCCCCCACCCTCACAGGACAAGCCAATCACCAGCCATCTATATCTGAGTTCTGAGTGCCACACGGTTTTCATTTTTTGCTTTAAATTTTTTTTCTTTTCTCTTTTTGTTAAATTGTTTTTGTCTTATTTTTTCTCTTTTTCTAGTTGTTTACTTTTACTTTTTCTTTTTCTCCTTTTCACATTTCTGCTCAGTATGCACATACTGAGTATTTAGACAAGTCTAGGTGCACTATAGCCAAATAGCTGAATATTTTCAAGGTCAGATTAATCCTCAATTTCCATTCTATCTGCTAAACAAAGGGAAAAAAAATAGTACTGTTTGGAAATCACAGGTTACCTCCTCCAGCATGCCTCTGAATGCTAAGATTTAACTCCAAAAAGCAAACATATAATCCATCAGATGACCAGAAACCAAATAGATACACAAGAAATATGAGAAACCAAGAAAATATCTCTCCTCTAAGGGAAGAAAATAACTCCTCTTCCTCCATAGACAATACAAGGGAACCCATGGAAATGTCAGATAAAGAATTTAGGATATTCATAGTGACAAAGCTAACAGAGATGCTAAGAACTTTAAAAATTAAAATAGAGAGATGGAGAGAGACAGAATAAATGAACTCCAGAAAATGCAGGAGAAAAGAGACAACAAGTTCCAAGAGGTGAGGAAGTTCTTGCATGATATGAAAGAGTAAATACCCAAGATAAAAAAAAGAATCAAATGGAATTGTTAGAAATGAAGGCTGTAATACAAGAAATCAAAACCTCCCTTGAAAGTACTAAAGCTGATTAGATCATGCTGAAGATCGAATCTCAGATGTAGACGATAGAACTTCTGACCTAGAAAATTCACCAAGACTGAGAAAGTAACAAAAAAAAAAAAAAATAGAATACAATAGTAATACTAGATACCATTAAACTCCAAAACATCCATATTATCAGTATCCCAGAAAGTGAAAAAATTAATCAGGGCATTGATAATATATTCCATAAAATTCTGTAAGAAAAATTTTCAAACCTAGAGAGGCATTCAAATACCCAGACCCAAGAAGTACAAAGGACCCCATAAAAAATCAACTCAAGATTTTCTCAAAGGCAACCACAGAGACAAGATACTAAAATTGGCAAGAGAGAAATGTTAAGTTACTTTCGAAGGATATCCCATCAGGCTAACATCAATCTCTCATCAGAAACAATGCAAACAAGGAAAGAATGGGAAAATATATTCAAAGTGTTAAGTGAAAAACAATTTCAACCAAGAATACTATACCCAGCAAGACTATCCTTTATAAGAAAAAAAAATCTAAAAACATTTTCAGATAAACAAAACCTGAAAGAATTTAACCCTACCAGCTCTCCAAGAAGTTCTGAAGGGAGTGCTATGCCAGTAAAACTAAATACAGACACACAGAAATTAGGGTATAAAAAGCAACCAAGAAAATGGGCAGCCTAATAGTAGGGACAAATCTAGAGTTGAATGTTAACTTCTAGAATTTAAATGGAAAGATCAGACCACAATAACACTACAAATTCAATAAAGAGAGATTAATTACATGACACTGAACTGGTGTGAAATAGAATTTTATGACTTCTTAATAAAACATTACTGATTTTCTTCTATGCTTTGTTTTCCAGATTTAAGGATTTTTGTTTTCTCTTGAACTGTTGATAGCTTCATCTATCTACTATTTGAACTGAATCCTAACGTTTTTCCTGGCTTTAAGTCTTAATATGTTTTTATTTTGGTCTGTTAAAATTGTAACTGTTTTTCTTGAAATTAAAAAATGCATTAAAAAATATTTAATGACTGCAGTAAGCTATATAGCCCCAGCCAGGTGTACTTTATAGTATGTTCACACTACTCACTGAGGTTTATGCCTAGTGTTCATAGATATGTATTTATTAACTATGCTTTCTATTGAAAGATTTTAGATTAAGTAAGATCTTTAGTGAATTAATAAAATATGAAAAAAAAAAAAAGACATGGAAAACACTGTAGATACCAGAAACAAAGTGGAGGAGAGTGGGAAATGACAGAGGGAGAGGTAGAGAATTAAGGGGAAAAATAAAAAAGCAAAATATGTAAGAAGCAAATGAAAAATTATTTGTTGATGATAACATGTATGGTAATATCCTTGATTAAACCAATATAGTGTCATCTGGATGGGAAATCTCATTTTGTATACTGTATTGATGTACAGTGAATGAATGTAAATAAATAAAGTTAAAAATTTTTAAAAGCTGTAACTCATTACTCACCTACAAACAAGAAGTAGCAATTAAAAATAATTGGAAAATGAAATGTTTATATGAATTGATCACATATTCTAATTGGTCCAGTATATGCATTTAAAAAAAAAATATAGTCCAGAAACCAGCAGATGGCAGAATGGTTACATCGTTTGCCTCCCACAGTCGACCGTGGTTTAAGACCCAGATCTGGCAGCATGAAACACACCAGGCACATGTGCGTGCATGCCCAAAACCCCGAGAGGAGAATGGAGGAGAAGGGATTGCAGCTTGGCCATCTCCCCTGGGGAGAGATTTCTAGCTTTTTGTCTCTCTCTGTATCTCCAGCAAGCCCATGCACCCTATAGCAGAAATCACTCAAAAATAAATAAATAGATAGATAGATAGATAGATAGATGATAGATAGATAGAACAGGGAAGTTAGTAAACTGTTTTGTGATTTGCCGAACTGTCTGGTTTGCTGGGCATCGTCAGAGAATGAGTCTGGATGCTTAAATAGATTTACATAAAAAAGAGAAGATTACTTAATCATTCTGAGTTTTAATTTTTATTAAATTTGTGTTAATATTTCTAAAATGCATTATACCTTCCCAGTCTCTTCAATATTGTCGTAAATATAATTTAACTTTTAAGTCTCAAGATTATCATTACAAATTTCAATTCTTGAACTATAATGTAATACCATGTCATAGGGACTATGACTATTAGCCTCCACTCAAATTGTCCCCAGTGGGATGTGCTAAAAATTTTAAAAAGAGGCAAAAATTCTACTATGTACTATATTAGCTCTATTTCTGCTTAAAGTCTTCATTTCTCAATGTCATCATTGTATCCTTTTAATATAATCCTCCTAATGTGAATGACAATTTGTCCCTTCATATGAATTGATTTTTGTTTAAAATTGTTAAGAATTAGTTCTTCAATGATTTTTCTATCTACTCTCATGTTCAAGGTTATGTTCATAACAGCTCAAATATGCTAAAATTTCATATCATGTACCAAAAATAAAATTATTAATATACTATGAAATGTTCCATGATGATATGTGATATAATCAAACAGCTTTCAATTTTACTGTACCTGTGTAAATAAGAACTCTTGCTTAACATTTTTGAGGTGAGACGTCATTGCATTAATTCTATCTTCATAGTCACGAAGCTGTTCTTGCAAGCTTGACCTTTCATCCTGCATCTTTGACAACTATAAAGAACAAATGCTATGATTAACCAAAGTCCTATTAAGTTTTACCATAGTGAAGAACTTAAAATTGAAAGAAAATTAAATCTTCATTTATTTTTTGCCTTAGTCACTTTGGGTTGCTATAACAAAAATACCACATACTGCATGGCTTGAGCAACAGAAATTTATTCCTTACAGTTTTGAAGGCTGGAGTGTACAAGTTCAAGTTGTCAGAGTGAGGGCCCTCTTTTTAGTTTGCAAACAGACACCTCCTTTCTGCAGCCTCACATGGCCAAGAAAGACATCATCTTTCTCCGTCTCTGCCTATAAGGGCACTAATTCCAATCATAAGAGTTCTACCTCATGACCTAATTACCCCCAAAAGTCCCACCTCCAAATACTATCATTGGATATCACCATATGAATTTTGGGAGAACATAAACATTCAGTATATAACAGTTTGCTTCTTTAAATGTCCATATGACCTTCTAAAATCTACTGATCTTTTAAATGTTGCAAAATGGTGTGATCTGGAGATTCCTGTGGGAAAACTAGCATCCAGATGGGGACCAGCAGTTAGCATAATGGCTATGTCGCTGGACTCCCACGTAGTCGACCACGGTTCGAGTCCCGGACCCGGTGTCTTAAAACTCACACCGGGTGCGTGTGCGTGCGTGCCCAAGATCCCGAGAGGAGAATGGAGGAGAAGGGATTGCGGCATGGCCATTCCCCCTGGGGGGTGACTTCTCGCTTTCTGTCTGTCTCTCTCTGCCTGTCTGGCGAACGCACGCACCCTATAGCAAAAACCTCTCCAAAAAAAAAAACAAAAAAAAAAAAAAAAACAAAACAAAAAACCTAGCATCCAGATTACACAGAACAGAAATTCTGTTATTCTATTACACAGAATAGAAATCTCTCTTAGGTTTGCAGCAGTATAGAGATCCACTACCAAAAGGCATTTTTCTTTTTATTTTTTAAGAATTGTTTTAGCTAATTTTATTTATTCATTCATTTATTTTAATTTGACGAGAGAGAGAGAAAGTGAGAAAGCAAGCTGTCAGGTCCAGGACTTAAACTGCGGTGTGGTCAACCATGTGGGAGTGTCCAGCTTCTTAACTACCATGCCACCTGCTGGTCCCTAAAATGCATTTTTCTTACAGCAGTACTATACTTACATGGGGCAAAAATGAAATTCTATCATAATTAAAACGTAAGATATCTTAAGTAAACGACAGTATACTAACAATACATAATAAAAAAAAATTTTTAAAAACCCACAAAGAAGAAACCATAAATTTGAATAGAGCTAGACACCAGGCATGATGTCTTCTTCTTGAACTCCTTTTAAAACTCATAGGTTTAGGCTGAGCTAAACAGAACAACTAATTCTAAATCTTTGGTAAACTACAAGATAGATTCTCAGGGCAATTAGAAATTACCATCCCTCTATCAAAACAATATGGTATCAACACAAAAACAGACATGTGAGCCAATGGAACAGAATAGCGATCTCAGAAATAAACTCCAAAACATACAGCCAACTGATCTTTGACAAAGGGAACCAATCAATTCAGTGAGAAAAGAAAAACCTCCTTAGCAAAAGCTGCTGTTAAAACTAGGTATCCACCAGCAGAAAGATGAATCTGAACCCCTACCTCTCACCATCGACAAAAACCAACTCAAAGTAGAACAGAGATCTAAACCTAAGACCTCAAATTATAAAACTACTGGTGGAAAACTATGAGAATACTCTGGGAGACATTGGGGTAGGCAAAGACTTCTTAAGCAAGACTCCCAAAGCACAGGCAATAACCCCAAAAATAGACAAGTGGGATCACATCAGATTAAGAAGTTTCTGCAAGCAAAAGACATGGTATTTAGTGTGAATCGACAGCCCTCAAAATGGGAAACTAGTTTTATACACTATGCTTCAGATAATGGACTGATAACCAGAATACACAGGGAACTCAAACAGTTTTCCTGAAAAAAAAGATGATCAATCCAATTAAAATAAGGGAGACTGGGACCAGCAGTTAGCGTAATGGCTATGTCGCTGGACTCCCATGTAGTCGACCGCGGTTCGAGTCCTGGACCCGGCGGCTTAAACTCACGCCGGGCGCGTGTGCGTGCGTGCCCAAGATCCCGAGAGGAGAATGGAGGAGAAGGGATTGCGGCGTGGCCATCCCCCCTGGGGGGTGATTTCCTGCTTTCTATCTCTCTGTCTCTCTCTGTCTGTCTGGCGAGCGCACGCGCCCTATAGCAAAAACCTCTCCAAAAAAAGAAAAAAAAAAAATAAGGGAGACTGAGGTGAAAATATCACTCTCTATATACAAATAGCCAAAAGGCATATGAAAAAATGTTCAACATGTCTCATTATAAGGGAGATACAGTTCAAAACCACAATGAGATACCACATAACCCCAGTCTGAATGACTAAGATTTAAAAAACAAAAAATGGTAAGTGCTGGAGGGGGTGTGTTGAAAGGAAAACTCTCTTACACTGCTGGTGGGAATGTAAACTGGTCCAGCCACTGTGGAGAACAATATGGAGATTCCTCAAAGATCTACCAACAAAACTACAATATGATCCTGCAATCCCATTCCTTGGTATCTACCCAAAGGACAGAAGAATGCTTAGTTGCAAAAGACATAGATCCATTCCAAATCCCCATGAACAGAGGAATGGATTGAATAAGTGTGACACATATACTCCATCGAATACTACTCAGCCATAAAAAATAACAATACCCTGGCTTTTGACAGAAAGTGGATGAATTTGTAAGATCTACTGCTAAATGAAGCAAGCCAGGCTATGAAGGAGACATTGTATTTCCCCAGTTAATATATATCATCTGTCTACAGTCCATGGCCAAAACTGTGTGGACAGAAGTCTGACTTCTTTTTGCTATTTTTCCAAAGTCCTTTCCAGAGGGTCTAGGAGGAGTCACGCCGCTTCGAAATAAACCACATTAATTATTATTAATTATTAATTTTTACAGTTGGTTATTTTTCTGTTGACAACTGAATAACTATAGGATATAGAAACATAGAAAATGGTTATACCTACCAGATACAGTGTGGGAAGAGGGTGGGAGAAGGAGGAGAGTCTGAGGAAAGACATTAAAGAGAAAAATAGAGAGGCAAGACACTTATGGGACAAAGAAATGGGTTATTATCTGTTGAAGACAACATGTCTAGTATTCTCAACTGGATTGGTGAGAAATGCATTCATGTTGGAATATTCACATTATAAACTAAGTGACATATGTAATTGAATGTATAAAATAAATTGAAATAAACTATATATAAAGAAATTTTTTTAAATGTAGTGTTTTTAAAATAAAAAAAAAATTTTTTAAAGTACGTATGGCAGTACTTCATTTTTGTAATACTCCTGTTTATCTCTTCCTTCTGTATGTCTGTACACCAAGTTGTCTAAAATGTTCTAAAATGTCATGATAGTCACTTCTAAGTCAATAACCAGTATTTGTGGGAGGGAATATTTTACATTTCTATTTTATACCATTCTATTATCTTTGAGTATCTTAAATTTATAAAAGCTGCTTTTGTTAATGTCTGCATTTATTCAGGAGAAGTGATTATACCCCTAATTTTTCTTCTCTTTACTACTCTGTAATTTTTTTAAATAGCTAATATAAGCAATATGTATGTAAAATGCTGTGAGGCAAATATTATGTTCTAATGGTAAAAACTGAATGGTTGGATGGAATTTAACCTACATTATGTTTTTAGAACCTTAGAACAACCCTGTCAGGTAATTACTTCTCTCCATTTTACAGAAGAAACCGGATAAGTACTGCTGAATAGGATTTGAACTCAGGGCTGGGTACTTAATATTCCTAGTACTCACTGTCAGATCTCTCCTATTTCTAAAAGGTGCCCTCTTTGGGGGAAAAAAAATACAGCCTTTTAAAATAGACATGAGTAAATAGGTCAGAATATCTTGAAAAGCATTTCCATTCTTGGCAAAAGAAAGAGTCAAAGGATTTTCATTTTTCAGAGAAGAAACTTTCTGTTCTATTTTATAAACTTGAGTAAGCAACATCTGTTCTTCTGGGACTCAGATCCACATAACTTACCACGTGGTGGAACTTGAAGACTGATTGCTGACGGTGTTATCAAGTTTGCACAGCCAGTTGCGAATTTTTAAACCACTGCTAAGAATTTGTAGCTAGTGTAAATTCGTCCTTCCAACGTAAACTAGTTTATGTCTATCTATGACACCATAATCCTTACTTTGGAAAACTGTAAACTGCACATTTTACATTCTAACTAAATTGTTCCTCTTGAACACAGTTCAAATCACTTTCAACTTTAAACCTCATAAAGAAAAATTCACGAAGAAATAGCAACCAGAACATTTTTGTTCACAAACATGCGTAAAAACCTGCTGCTACGCCAATCTCAACAATTTTCCAGAGCTTTCACTGCCAGGTAGAAAAAAATGGGCGCCGTAATATCAGGCTTTCCTCTCCTGCCTAGAAAAATAGAAGTGAGTGGGACAGAGGAAGGGAGTAACGATTCGGGTTTTATAACCCTGGATATCAATTACGGTCTTTAGTATGTATTTTTAAACGCTTTACAATTACCGAAAAGGGCAGGTTGGGTGAGAAGCAAAGAGCCGGTGAGGTGGAAGAGCGTTTAACAGAAGGGAGAGAAAGGGCGGGGGGAGCGCTGCCAACCAAAAACGCCCCTACACACCTTGCCCGCTCCCTCCAACCCCTTCTTCCCCTGATCCTCACCTGGTTTTCCAGTTTCTTGTTCTCCTCGTTCGCCACTGGGACCGCGAATCCATCCTCCCAGTGCAGCTCCGCCAGGAAGTCGCTACTCATGACCGCACACAGACAAGGTACCCGACAAGGTGCAGAGGGGAGACCCGCCTTATCGCACCGCGGGTGTGCGGCACCCACCTCCACCCGCAGGACCTGCAAGGCGTCGCGGAAGTTGCCGCCGGAGCCCTGGCAACCGCTCAGCACCCTTGCAGGCCAAACAGGAAGCGCTCCGACCCGAAGGCGGGACTTCCGGGCGAGAACTTCCGGGCGAGAACTCCCGGCCTCAAGGCGGTGGAACTTCGTTCTGGAGCTCCGAAAGAAACAAGCAGTTTACGGATGATGTCTGGAGATTGCTAGGAAGAAGCAAAAGCTTACATCGAAAGGCGGTCCGGCTCGCTCCCCCGGCGTTCAGGAGGGGTTGCAAACCTGTAGCCCCTGGAGCCGGCTAAAGAGCACCTGAATACAGGCTACCTGCACCACCCGGCTGTCCGATACCTGGGACGACGCGTGCCAACAAAGATGATAAACCGAGTTATCTTTTGAACAGAATTCACTCCCCAGAATCATTGCTGGTGTTGTGATATTTGTCTGTTTCGATCTAGCCTTCCAGTGCTCACGGTGTCCGTGCTGATGTCCTCTCTGACTGCAGCGGGTGGACCGCGCAAAAACAGCAAACTTGGAGCACAGAGTTTGGTGGTCCCTCCTGTGTCATTCCCACCTTGTTCTTTTTCTTTACATTTTCACTTGACATTTAGAGATGTGGAATTCACATAAAGATCTGTATTTCCTTCTCTCGAAAGGTTGTGACAGAGCCCACCTTATCAAAAGGCTCTATTCGGCTGGAGAGGCTCCCCCTGTAGGCCAGCAAGACTACAGTCAATTCTCTGATTTGAGTTATAGTTTCACCTGTATACCTATGACTCTTTACAATAGGAAAGGACAAAATGATCAACTAATCTAATCGCTTTGTGTTCTAGATAAATTGAGTCTCCCTGTAGCGAAATGATTAAAGTAGGCTTCGTGAGCACAAATTTAATTTTGTATATCCAGTGAGCAACCATCTGTAACTATTTTGCCTTACAAATTTAAAATTACCTATATTTTGTTAAACTTTTATTTAAAGCTTTTATCATGAAAATATTAATGTATGTAAGAATAGAGAACAGAGTATAAATAACGACCATGTATGCATCACCTTGATTTAACATTTTTCCACTTTGCCATATTGGCTTCATTTGTATCTTAAAGTAAATCATAGATAAATCATAGATGATGTTTCATCCCTAAATACTTGGTCATGGGGTCAGCAGGTGGAGTGGTGATTAAGGCACTGGACACTCACACATGGCCAACCATAGTTCAAGTCCTGGACCTGCTGGCTTGCTTTCTCACTTTCCCTCTCTCTGTGTGTCTCTCTGCTCAAATTAAAATAAATGAATGAATAAATAAAAATTAAATTAAAAATTCTTGTAAAAAATTCTTGAGCATGTATTTCTAGAAGTATGTTTAATGTTTTCTAACATAATATGATATCATTATTATACCAAACAAAATTAACAATTATTCTTCAACATCATGTGATAAACCATTTCATATTCATAATTCAGTTGTCTGGAAAATGTTTTTTTACAGTTAGTTGGTTACTTTTTTTAAAGAATTATTTACTTAATTTTATTTATTCATTTATTTTTTAATTTGATCAGAGAGAGCTACACATAGAGAAAGAGAGAGAAAGTGAGAAAGCAAGCTACCAGGTCCAGGATTCAAACCATGATCAGTCATGTGGGAGTGTCCAGCACCTTAACCACCACGCCACCTGCTGGTCCCCATATTTTTTAAAGTTTTTTAAAATTTCATTTATTGAAGCAGAGAATTGAGCCAGCTGGTGTATGTTAGTTAAGGAGGTAGATCCCACATGGCCAACTGTGTGGTTGTAGTCCCTGACCAGTGGCTTGAGAAACAGACTGGGTAAGTGTGCAGGTATACCCAAAGTTCAGAAAGGAGGGAAAGATGGAGAAAAAAGGATTGTGGCTTGACCATACCCTATGGGGAGTGCCCTCTGCACACACCTGCACCCCCATCCTCTGTCTCTCCAGCAAGCACACTTGCCCTCTGGCAAAGTTAAAAAGAAGGAAGGGACCAGCAGTTAGCATAATGGCTATGTCGCTGGACTCCCATGTAGTCGACCGCGGTTCACGTCCCGGACCCGGTGGCTTAAGACACACCGGGCACGTGTGTGTGCATGCCCAAGATCCCGAGAGGAGAATGGAGGAGAAGGGATTGCAGCATGGCCATCCCCCAGGGGGGTGATTTCTCACTTTCTGTCTCTCTTTCTCTGTCTGGCGAGCGCACGCGTCCTATAGCATAAAAAACTCTCAAAAAAAAAAAAGGAAGGGGACCAGCAGTTAGCGTAATGGCTATGTCGCTGGACTCCCACGTAGTCGACCGCGGTTCACGTCCTGGACCCAGTGCCTTAAACTCACGCCGGGCGCATGTGCGTGCGTGCCCAAGATCCCAAGAGGAGAATGGAGGAGAAGGGATTGCGGCGTGGCCATCCCCCCTGGGGGGTGATTTCCTGCTCTCTGTCTCTCTGTCTCTCTCTGTCTGTCGAGTGCGCGTGCCCTATAGCGAAAACCTCTCAAAAAAAAAAGGAAGAAGAAATACAGTATTCAATGAACACTTTCTTTAGAGAGAGAGCACTCTCAACAGGATCTCACAGTGCAATCTTCCCCACAGCCTTCCTAGACAGCCAGGATCACAGGGAGTGGACCCAAGAACAAGCCAAACAGATGACTGCAGCTGCCTTCAGTAAGTACTTCCTGCAGCTGCCTTTGGTAGGTACTATCCTACATCCCATGGACAGAAGTCCTTAAAAGAATCCTATATCCCATATCTGATGGATTCTGTTACCTGAATTTAAGGATGGCAACTAGACGATATTAATTCTAGACAAAATGTCCATGCATTCTCAAAGTTCTACAACTCTGCCTTAAAAAGATATCCCTGTTTTTCCACTTCATCACCACAGCATCATGTATCACCTAGTTCTTACTCTTATAATTCCTTGAGTGCTAGATAATAACTTTTTTAATTCACTCAGGTCCAGATTAGGAAATAAAACAGTTTGATCAGTCCTGCTGTTGAATATGAAATATATAATTTTATCCCCAAATGCTAAAGTAAATGTCATATTTTTACTATCTCATTCCCAAGTAATAAACTTCTCCCAGATCAGGTTGTTTGACTAAATATAAAGAAAAGTGGGGTCTTTTTGCAAATATAATGTTATCTTTGTTTAAAAAATAGAAAAATGCACATTTGTGTACAGTAAAAGGAAAAAAACATCTTTCACTTCCATGCCAAACTCATTCGCAAGAGATTACCATAGTTTGTTGTTTACTCTACCACCACTTTTAAAATGAGGCATTAAATAAATGCATATATAAAATTTTGCTCTGAAGTATAATAGAATCATATTAAAAATATTCTTCTACAAATTCATTTTTTCACTTAACAATAATGGCCATGTTTTTATGTAAGGGCATTTAAATCTACCTTGGTTTTCCAGTAAAAGCTTAAAGTTCAGTGCAGTAAATTAGTTATAACTTTTAAAATTATGCTTTTACTAATATATTTAAAACACTGAATTTAGTCAATCCTAGAATCTAGTTATTTTCACATTTTAATATTTCTGAAATGAAGATGCATCTTTTAATTAATGCGTCAATTCAGTGGAATAAAATATAACTTTGCACACCTCTTTCAAAGGAAAGTGGTCTTAGAAGTAAAATGAATAGAAAACAGGTATAGAAATTTTATTTTGATATGTAGCACTAAATTATCCTTCAAAAAGGTTTTACATACTCGTCAACAATATAAGCATATCCTTGCATATTTATTAAATTTTAAACATTTTATAATCTACAGAGCAAAATGAAGTGCCTTGTTAATTGGCATTTCCCTAAGAGTGAGACTGACCATTACAATTTTTCTAAGACGTTATCATATTCTTTGCCTATTTCTTTTTTATTTGGTTGTCTTATTGAATTTGAGCAGTGGTTTATATATTTTAGACAGTATTCTTTATATATGTTTGTATGTATGTGTATATGAATATTTTTTATTCTATTGAGAGAGGGCTTTATTTTCAACATTGTTTTTAGTTTATCTTACCACACGTACCTCAGATACTGCTCTTGATAACAGCGACATGCTTCCTATTCCAGTGGACAATTCCGTCATCAATTCACCTGATCTAGCAACAGCAGTCAACTCAGCTGTTCTTTCTCTATTAAAACATTTTCTGCTCGGTCCTTAACCCAGCAGCAGGCAACAGATGTATCTGCAGGCCTTTGGTGAGCCAGGGACACTAAGGCAGGGACATCGCTGCCCCCTAGCTGCACCTTCAGACCCACAGTCGAAGCCCCCGCCCCCCTAGGTAGGTAACTAGTATTATCTGCTTTTGATTTTTGTGTTCCTCTTCATTCTCTTGTTAATTTCCTGGTGTTCCTCCTCCCACAGCCTGTCCTTTCCCCAGCAGCAGATGAGAGACGCAGCTGCACGCTTTGGAGAAATCTTTTTCTTTATTTCTCTGTGTTGTGTTGTTGTTTTTTCACCTATTATCTTCTCTTCTTCATCTTCCACCCTGACAGAGGGACTAGACAGTTCTATAATCAGATATCTGACATCCCCCAGTAATGTAACTTTCTCTTGGATCCTCCCTTGTACTGATCCTCCTGAGAAAAAAGGAGATATTGCTTTTCAGACACCTTAGTAGAGTACCCCTCTTGAGACCATATTGGTAAAAACAACAGAAGAGAGACTTCGGCAAACATTAATTTGCAGCAAAAGGGAAACTCACTCCTAGTCGGAGAAACTTTTCCGTAAGAGGTATTCAAAGTGAATACATTTTCCAATGGCTAGAAGTAAAAGAAGAGCCTCAGGTCTGAATAAACAAGGAAATATATCTCCACAAAGGATAATGGTAACTCCCCTCCATCTCTTGTAAATATGGAAGATGTTACCAAAATGTCAGACAAAAAATTTCGAACATTCATGGTTACCAAATTCTATGAGTTGGAACAGAAAAGAGACAAGAAACTACAGGAGATTAGAAATTCCTTCCAGGACATGAAAGAAGAAATGGACACTCTGAGAAAGAATCAGATGGAACTATTAGAGATAAAGTCTGTAATACAGGAAATCGAAAACTCTCTTGAAAATATTAAGTCGATTAGACCATGCTGAAGACCGAATCTCTGATGTAGAAGATAAAATATCTGACCTAGGGGAAAAAAAAACACGAAAAAGATTGAGAAAATAACAAGAAAACACAACAATAATATACAAGAAATACTAGACTCCATTAGATGCACAAACATCAGAATAATTGGCATCCCAGAAGGTGAAGAAACTAATAACGGCATGGAAAATCTATTCCGTAAAATCCTGGAAGAAAGTTTCCCAAGTCTAGAGAGGCACTCAACCATCCAGACCCAAGAAATACAAAGGATCCCAAATAGATTCAATCACAGAAGATTTTCCCCAAGGCACATCCTACCCAGACTGTCCAAGACCACAGATAAAGACATGATACTAAAACTGGCAAGAGAGAAAAGAGAAGTGATGTACAAAGGATATCCCCTCAGGTTAAAACTGGACCTTTCAATGGAAACAATGCAAGCAATGAAAGAATGAGAAGACGTATTGAAAGTTTTAAGAGAGAAACAATTTCAACCAATATTATTATATCCTGCAAGATTATCCTTCATATGGGAAAAAAAGATTGAAATCTTCTCAAACATAACCTGAAAGAATTTGCCAACACCAGACCAGCTCTTCAAGAAACCCTGAAGAAAGCACTGTTCCAGGAAAACTAAAGATTTAACAGCCAGAAACAAAGAAATAAAAGTCAATTAAGACAATGGCCAACTTAAACATCAGTACAGATTCTGTAACATCGATAATAACATTGAACTTTAATGGATTAAATTCTCCAATCAAGAGAAACAGACTGGCTGAATGGATAAAACAACAGAAACCCTCTATCTGTTGCCTACAGGAAATCCACCTCACAGAGAAAGACATACATAGACTGAAAGTGAAAGGTTGGAAAAAGGTTTTTCATGCAAATGGGAACCAAAAAAGAACTGGGAACCAAAAAAGAACTGGAGGTGCAATACTAATCTCTGACAAAATAGGATGTAAAACAAAAACTGTTTGAAGAGACAAAGATGGGCACTATTTCATAATAAAAGGCTCTATAGATCGAGAAGATATAACGCTTATAAATATCTATGCCCCAACACAGGAGCACCCAAATATGTGAAGGAAAGACTGTTAGATCTAAAAGGGGAGATAGACTGCAACACAATAATTGTTGGCGACCTCAATACTACACTAGCCCCTCTGGACAGATCATCTAGGCAAAAAATCGGTAAAGAGATCAAGGATCTAAACAATACCATAAATCAAATGGATTTAACAGACATCTATAGAACTTTCCATCCAAAAACCACAAAATACACTTTTTTCTCACTCCGACATGGAACCTTTTTGAAGATTGTCCATATCATAGAGCACAAAGCAAGCCTCTACAGATTCAGAGGCATAGAAACTATATCCAGCATCTTCACTGACCATGATGGAATTAAATTTGATTTTAATTTCAAGAATAATCCTCAAAAATACCCAAATACGTGGAAACTAAATAACCTACTCCTGAATGACTCCATTACTACTGAAGTAATAAAGACTGAAATCAAAAGTTTCATGGAAGTCAATGACAATGAGGACATGGGTTTCCACAATCTTTGGGACACTGCTAAAGCAGTCATACAAGGGAAGTTCATAACAATTAGTGCACATAAGAGGAAAACGGAAAGAAGGCTAATGGATCACCTAATATCATGCCTCAGAGAATGGGAAAAGCAACAGCAAAAAAAAAAAAAAAAAAAAAAATTCAAAAAACTCCAGGAGAAAGGAAATAATAAAAATATGAGCAGAAATAAATGAAATAGAAAATAAACGTACTAAACAGAAAATAAATTAAAGTAAAAGCTGGTTCTTTGAAAGGAAAAACAAAATTGATACACCACTAGCAAGACTTACTAAGAATAATAGAGAAAGGAACCAGGTGAATCAAATCTGCAATGAAACTGGTAACATAACAGCAGACATAGAAGAAATTCAAAACATCATTAGAGGATACTTTGAATATCTATATGCTGAGAAACAAGACAATCTGGATGAGATAGACAAATTCCTGGACAAATATAATCTACCAAGTATGAGCCAGGAGGATACAGAAAGTGTGAATAGGCCCATAACAAGCCAGGAAATTGAATCAGTAATAAATAACCTCCCAACAAAGAAAAGCCCTGGCCCTGATGGATTTACCTCTGAATTCTACAAAACTTTCAAAGAAGAGCTAACTGCCATTCTGCTCAAGTTATTTCTAAAGATCCAAAAGGATGAATCTCTCCCAAATTCATTCTATGAAGCCTCTATCACCCTTATCCTTAAAACAGGTTAGGACAGGACAAGGAAGGAAAACTATAGACCAATATCTCTGATGAACATAGACGCAAAGATTCTTAACAAGATACTAGAAAATCGTATTCAACAACTTATAAAAAAGATCATACACCATGATCAGGTAGGCTTTATTCCAGGAATGCAAAGTCGGTTCAACATACGCAAAACCATAAATGTAATGCATTATATTAACAAGAATAAAGATAAAAAACACATGGTCATATGAATTGATGCAGAAAAAGCATTTGATAAGATAGAACATTCCTTCATGATCAAGACTCTCAGCAAAATCAGCATAGAAGGGCCATTTCTCAACACAATATAAGCTATCTATGAAAAACCCATAGTGAACATCATCCTCAATGGAGAAAAGCTGAAAGCTTTCCCACTAAACACAGAAACAAGACAAGGATGCTCACTTTCTCCACTCCTTTTTAATATAATACTGGAAGTCCTCGCCAATGAAATCAGAAAATAGGAAAAAATAAACGACATTCCAATAGAAAAAGACGAGATGAAACTCTCTCTATTTGCAGATGACATGATTGCACACATAGAAGACCCAATGGTCTCCATGGAAAAATTACTGGAAGTAATACATGATTACAGTAAAATTGCAGGATATAAAATTAATATACAGAAATCGATAGCATTTCTATATACAAATAACAGGCAGACTGAGATAGAACTGAAAAAAGTTATTCCATATACCATAGTCACCAAAAGTATATGATATTTAGGAATATATCTAACCAAAGAAGTTAAAGACCTCCACAAGGAAAACTATGAGAAGCTAAAAAAAAGAAATTGAAAATGGCAAAAAAAGCAGAAAGACGTCTCATGTTCATGGATTGGAAGAGTTAATATAATCAAAATGGCAATTCCACCCAAATTAATCTACATATTTAATGCAATTGCAATCAAAATACCAGACACAGACCAGCAGTTAGCGTAATGGCTATATCACTGGACTCCCATGTAGTCAACCGCGGTTCGAGTCCCAGACCCGGTGGCTTAAAACTCACGCTGGGCGCATTTCCGTGAGTGCCCAAGATCCCCAGAGGAGAATGGAGGAGAAGGGATTTCAGTGTGGCCATACCCCCCAGGGGGTGATTTCTTGCTTTCTGTCTCTCTGTCTGTCTGTCTGTCTGGTGAGTACACGCGCCCTATGGCAAAAACCTCTCTCAAAAAAAAAAAAAAAAAATACCAGATGCATTCTTCACAGATCTAGAAAAGACAATCATAAAACTCATCTGGAATCATAAAAAAACCCGTATTGCCAAAGCAATTCTACACACGAAGAGTGGAGTGGGTGGCATCTCACTCTCTGATCCAAAAATATACTACAAATCTGTGGTAATCAAAACGGCTTGGTACTGGCACAGAAACAGACACATGGACCAATGGAACAGAATAGAGTCCTCAGAAATAAATCCCCAAATATATAGCCAACTGATTTTTGACAAGGGGTACCAGTCAATTCAGCGGGAAAAGGCAAATCTCTTCAGGAAATGCTGCTGGAAAAACTCAATTTCCACTTGCAGAAAGATGAATCTGAACCCCTACCTCTCCACCTTTGACAAAAATCAAGTCAAGGTGGATCAAGGATCTAAATCTAAGACCTCAAACTATAAAACTGCTCCTGGAAATCACTGGGGAAACTCTGGGAGACATGGGTGTAGGGAAAGACTTCTTAAATAAGACCCTCAAAGCACAGCCAATCATCCCCAAAATAGACAAGTGGGATTACATCAGACTAAGAAGTTTCTGCATGGCAAAAGACACAGTAATTAGTGTGAATTGACACCCCTCAGAATGGGAAAATATTTTTGTAAATTTTGCATGAGATAAGGGACTGATAACCAGAATACATAAGGAACTAAAGAAGCTGTTTGGAAAAAAGATGATCAACCCTATCAAAAGATGGGAGAAGGAGTTGAAATAAAACACTCTCTAAAGATGACATATGAATAGCCAAAAGGCATATGAAAAAATATTCAACATCCCTCATCGTAAGGGAAATGCAGATCAAAACAACAATGAGGTACCACCTAACCCCAGTCAGAATGTCTAAGATTAATAAAACCATAAATGATAAGTGTTGGTGGGGTGTGGTGAAAGGGGAACTCTTTTACACTGCTGGTGGCAATGTAAATTGGTCCAGCCACTGTGGAGAACAATTTGGAGATTCCTCAAAAATCTAGAAATAGATCTAACATTTGATCCAGCAATCCCACTCCTCAGTATCTACCCAAAGGACAGAAGAATTCTTCATTGGAAAAGTGCTTGCACATCGATGTTTATTGCAGCACTATTCATGATTGCTAAGACATGGAACCAACCCAAATGTCCCCGTACGGCTGAATGGATTGAAAAACTGTGGCACATATACTCTATGGAATACTCTTCAGCCATAAAAACCAACAAAACCCTGGCTTTTGACAGAAAGTGGAAGAATATGGAAGATTTACTGCTGAGTGAAGCAAGCCAGGCTATGAAGGAGAGACACTGTATGTCCCCACTTAATATATACCAAGTATCTGCACTCTATGACCAAAAACTGATTTACTAAAAGATATACAAACACAAAAGATGGGTGTGAATGTCAGATGTGGTGTGTGTGGAGGAGAGGGGTCTAGGAAAGGACATTTGGAAGAGAGATACAGAGACAGAGCATTGATGGGATGGGTAGGTGTGGTGTAATCTATTGAAGATATTTTCATCAACTGGACTGGGGAGAAATGTTCACATATTGAAATGTACACTTCATAAGCTAAACAATGTCATTGAATGTATATAAAAAATAAATTAATTAATTAATGAAAAACATTTTCTTCTCTTGGTTTTTATGTCTCTCTGTCAGTTTCCCATTAACCTTCTCAATCTTCTTTGCTAACTTATTTGCCCTGTTTGGCTCCTTGATATCTGTATTCCTCAGACTGAAAAATGATCGCTCTACTCTTCTTACATTTTCTTCCTAAGTGATCATATCTATTTTCATGGCTTTAAAGACATTGGCTGGTATATTAGTTCACTGGGGCTGCCATGACAAAATCCATTGACTGAATGGTTTCAACAAAAGAAATTTATTGTCCCACAGTTTTGGAGGCCGAAAATCTGAGAGTAAGGTGCTGGCAGGGTTGGTTGGGTGAAGCTTCTCTCCTTGGTTTGCAAATGGCCACTTTCTCATTGCATCCTTACATGGCCTCTTCTCTGCGCATGTGCCTTCCTGGTTGTCTCTTCCTCTTTCTGTAAAGACACCAGTCTTATTGGGTTAGAGCCCCAGTGTTGTGCCTGTTTATAATTGTAGTTATCTCCTTAAAGACCCTATGTCTAAATACAGTCATATTGAGGGCTAGTATTTCAACATACCAATTTGGAGGGTGTGCAGCATGGAGAGACAATTCAGTCCAGAATGACTGGTATTTTCTGAAAGGCTCCAACTAACATTTCTCTAGCCCAGCTCTCTCTTCTCTCTTCCAAACATATATCTCATTTCTGATATGACAGTTCCACTGAGAAGTCTTAGAGATATCTTAAACCTGATACAGAGGTCTAAGCCAGAATTTACTTCAGTCCATGTATTTCAAACATAATTATCACTCAGTCTTTTCTACCACAGCAAAGACACCACCATCTGACTGTAAGAAATCAAATCTTGACTATCATTACTGATTCCTTCCTCTTTTTCACCTCCCATCTACAATGCATCCATATTACATCTCACTTTCACTCACCAGAGTTATACTGATTCTGCTTCTCTCCATCCACTGCCAGTTCAGGTTGTCGTCATCTCTTGGTACTCTACCCAAACTGCCTCCTTACTCATCTGCCCCCTTCCAATCTTGCCCTCCTGCAGTCTCTCCTTCTCTCCTCAGTTATGGTAATATTTACTTTTAAAATTCATGTGTTTATTTCCTTCATGAGCAAGAGAGAGAGAAACAGAGAGAGAGTAGCCAACAGGATTTTGACTCCCCAGCTTAAGTCAGTCTTGGATCACAACTGTGCTCAGCTACTTAGAGAAATCTCCAGACAGAACCTGCATCCTTCCTATGTGGGTCAGTCTTGAATATTGTGTTATAGCTGCACCACTGTCTGACCATAAGATACTTTTTTTTCTTTCCAATGCCTAATTCTGAAATGTTTCCAACAAAAAGGAAAGCTATAGGGCTGGTCCTGTAGCACAGTGGTTAAACACAGTACGTAGGGAACTAAATCCCACATGGCCTACAACAGCTTGAGTCCCAGCCCACCAACATGAAAAACAAGCCAGACATGTGTGCATGCTTGCCCCAAATCCTGATGGGACAGAGAAATTGAAAAAAAAAAAAAAACAAAAACAGAATAGTCCCACTGAGGAGTGCATTGTCACTCTCTTTTCCTCTCATAAGCATGCTTGCCCTCTGGCAATAAAAAAAAAAAAAAAGAAAGTTAAAGCCAGCAAGTGGTGTGGTGGTTAAGGGCACTGAAGGCTCACATGGCCAACAGTTCAAGACTTAGACCTGGCAGCTTGCTTTCTCACATTCTCTCTCTCTCTCTCTCTCTCTCTCTCTCTCACTCTCACTCTCATGCTGGTCAAATGAAAACAAATAAAAGTTTAATAATACAATTCTTTAAAAAAAAAAGAAAGAGAGTTAAAAAGCTAAAATAATTTTACTGTATCAATGTCCCCTAGATCTAGAGTATTAGATCCTACTATTAACATTTGACTACTCTTATATTACCATACATCTCTCTATTCATCCAACAGTCCATATTATTTTGTGATATATTTCAAAATAAATTATAAAAACCAATACACTTGGCCCCTAAATACATCACTATGAATGTTTTTTTGTTTATATTTTTCCTCTATAATAAAATTTACAAAGACATACACAAATCTTAAAACTTGTTTGTTTTGTGGGATTTTGGGGGGAGGGGTAGTTTTTTTATATTGTCTTTTTGTTGTTTTTGTTTACCCTAGGGCAAGAGTGTTTGCTGGAAAGCATAGAGAAAGACAGAGAGAAGGAAAGTGGGAAATCATCCCACAGGGGGATAGCCACACTAAAATCCCTTCTCCTCTCAGGATTTTGGGCATGCATGCACACACATTTGGCATGTTTTCAGGCCACCTAGTCTAGAACTTGAATGGCGGAGTTGGCCATTGGGATCCAGCACCTTCACCACCACACCACCTGCTGGCCCCAAACCTTGAGTTTTGACCAATGCATACATGTAAGTCATCTAAATACTCTCAAGATACAAAATATTACTACTACTGCAAAAAAATAATACTCCCTTTTGCCTTTTTTATTTTTGGAGACTTTTTTTGCTATAGGGCGCGTGCGCTTGCCAGAAAGACAGAGACAGAGACACAGAAAGTGAGAAATCACCCCCCCCCCCCCAAGGGGGATGGCCATGCCGCAATCCTTTCTCCTCCACTCTCCTCTTGGGATCTTGGGCACGCACACACATGCGGCCGGCGTGAGTTTAAGCCACCGGGTCTGGGATTTGAACCGCAGTCAACTACATGATAGTAGCGACATAGCCATTATGCTAACTGCTGGTCCCCTGGAGGAGTCCAACTCGGTGAGGCCCCAGGATCTGTTTTGAGCCTTTGACCTTTGAGCATAGCTTTGGTTGGTTCAGCATGTTGGCAAGGCTGCTGCTGTAAGCCCCCCAACCTAGGAACAAAGCTTGGGTCAATTTAGCATGTTGGCAAGGCCGCTTGCTATATGCTCCAGAAACTGTGGTAGCCTTGTTGGGAAGCGACTCCCCTCTGACTCCCTGATATACTACTATAAAAGAATTATATAGCTCTCTTGAGTATGTGATTTCTCAAAAATCCCCCGACCACTCCCCTTGGCCCTTATCACCTACTGTCAATTACAATGCTTTATCTCTGTGGTCACAATAGAGGGTGTGCTGAAGTTCTATCTAGGCAGAAATAATCTTGACCTTTGGAAGGCCCTTCAAGATACATTTAATATAAGCTTAAAGATAATCTTTTCTTTACATAAAATAAGATTAGGCCAAAACTGGCCCAGGACACCCCAACCCTCACCAAGTGAAATAGATAAATATATTCGGATTCCTTAAATTAAGTTTTAGATCCCTATAAAACTATATAAGTATCATTCTTTATTGAGATCCATAAGAACTAATATCTATACTTGAGGTTTTCTTTTCTCAGCATCATGCTCAGTAATCACAAGATGGCTGCCGCCGCATCAGCTGATAATTATCTCTGCTTGCTGGAGCTGCTTTCCTGAAACTGCATTCCATGAAGACCTGCCTACCACAATAGACCCACCCTTAATCCAACCCTGAATGGAAACTATGATCCCTATTGAACTGATAATTAGAACACATAGCCCCTCACCCATTTACTTGCATGTATCACATTTTCAATAAAAAGGCATGATAATTCCTGGCGGTTGTCACTCTACAGAGAGCAATCTCTGAGGAGTGTCTGACTCAGGATGTGCATAAAAAGACACTGAGGCCTGTGCTGCCTCCGACGAGTCAACCCATCCCTGCCGAGGTTGGACCCCAGTGGTCCCCCTTTTGCCTTTTTCAATCCCTGCACTCATCTCTCCAATTTCTGCCCTCATCTCCCCAATCCCCAGAGGCAACTAGTGTTCTGGATTTTTGTGAGATGTGCTTTCTATCATAAATTAGGTTTCTCTTTAAAAATGTCAAATAAACTGAAAGTTAACAGGTTGTGCCAGTTAACTATTGTATTTCAATTCTAAATTCACTCATTTTGCCCATTCTTTGAAAACAATAAAATTTTAGAGTTCTCCTTTGGTAACTGGCATAACATCAAGCTTTAACAATAGAGAACACAAGAGAGACCCTACAGGAAAAAAGTCATTTTTTTCTCTCTGGCTCCAGTGAGCTCATTGACTCCTGCACAACTTCTCCAGCAACAGGCTCCTGTGGTGCACTCAGCTTCTTCAGCATCAAGCTCCTACATGTTTGAGGCAACTTGAGAAATTTGTAGCAAAGTGCCTCTGGTGAGACATCACACATTAACAGATGTGCTCTGCACCACAGAGATTTCCAGCAGGTTCCACCAACACCAAAACAGCTTTTGCTTTAAGTGACCTACAATGAGGAAATGGGTACCTTTTCTTGGGTACTTAAAATGTACCTATTCTTGGATACTTAATGTTAGCTTTAGAGATAATGGCTGCTCCAAACAGCTGCTATTTCTATATTATTTAGAGTTTTCTTTGCCTTTTTTTTTTTAAAGAATTATTTTGTTTAACTTTATTTATTTATTTATTTACTTACTTATTTTAATTTGATGCAAGAGGGACAGAGCAAGATTGAGAGTGAGAGAGAGAGAGGAAAAGTGAGAAAGAAAACCACCAGGTCCAGTACTCAAACTGTGGTAGGCCATGCAGGAGTTCAGTACCCTTAACCACCACACCAGCTACCAGCTCCAGAGTTTTTTTTTTTTTTTTTTTTTTTTTGGATAGATTTTTGCTATTGGGAGCGTGCGCTCGCCAGCCAGACAGAAAGAGACAGAGACAGAAAGCAAGAAATCACCTCCTAGGGGGGATGACCACACCATAATCCCTTCTCCTCCATTCTCCTCTCGGGATCTTGGGCACACATGCACACATACCCGGGACTGGGACCCGAACCGCAGTCAACTACATGGTAGTCCAGCGACATAGCCATTACACTAACTGCTGGTCCCGAGTTTTCTTTACTTCTTAATAGCCAACCCTGTTATGTTAATTTTTGTATGGTTATATTTATATTTAACTTTAACTATTAAAGTATTGTGTGGTTTCTCTCCTGGCTGGACCCAAACTTTCTGATGTATGGTGCTTTTTTTCACTCTGCATGTTTTTGATATTTATCCACAGTGTGGTATATATCAATACTTTTGCTTTGCTTTTTAACTCCTGGATTGTCTCCAATTTGAGGCAATTATAAATAAAGCTATTATAAAATTTATTTACAAGTCTTTTTTAATACCTTTAAAAAAATGTTTGCCAGGGGAACCAGCAGTTAGCATATTGGCTATGTCGCTGGACTCCCACGTAGTTGACCGCGGTTTGTGTCCCAGACCCGGTGGCTTAAAACTCACGCCGGACGCATGTGCGTGCATGCCCAAGATCCCGAGAGGAGAATGGAGGAGAAGGGATTGTGGCATGACCATCCCCTCTGGGAGTGATTTCTCGCTTTCTGTCTCTATGTCTCTCTCTGTCTGTCTGGCGAGCACACACACCCTATAGCCAAAACCTCTCAAAAAAAAAAAAAATGTTTGCCAAGGGACAAGAAGATGGTGTCATGTTTACATTGCTGGACTTCCATGTAGTCAACCGAGGTTCAAACCTCAGACCTGATGTCTTGAAACTCACGCCAGGCACATGTGCATGCATGCCCAAAATCCCAAGAGGAGAATGGAGGAGAGGGGATTGCAGCATGGCTATACTCTGGAGGGGAATTTCTCATATTGTTTCTCTCTGTCTCTCTGGCAAGCACACACACTGTACAGGAAAAAAAATGTTTGCCAATGAGTACCTTAACTCATCAGAGACAGAGAGAGAGAGAGAGAGAAAGTGGTGAGCAGTCATGCCACAATCTTTCCTCCTTAGTTTCTCTATCCTGTTGTAATTTGGGGCATGCATGTACTCAGATAAGGACTGGTAACCAGAATATGTCAAGACATAGAATATAAGCAGCTTACTCCAAAAAATTAACAATAATCAAATTAATTCAATTAGAGATGGACAAAGAAGTGGAAAGACAATTCCTAAGAAAGACATATCAACAAAAAGCATGTGAAAAAAAAAATGCTCAACATTCCTTATTTAACAGAGATGCAAATCAAAACCACAATGAAATATTATCTAACCCCAGTCATAATGGCTAAGATTAAAAAAAAAAAAAAAAGAGTGGGCCAGCAGGTGGCATGGTGGTTAAGGGCACTAGATACCAACATGGCCAGACCTCGCAGTTTGCTGCTCTTTACTTTCTCCCTCTTTCTCTCTCTCTCTCTCTGTCTCTCTCTCTATCCCCCCTTTCCCCTCTTTCTCTCTCTCTCTCTTTGGTAAAATTAAAATAAATAAAATAAAGACTGATAAGTGCTGATGAGGCTGTGTTGAAAATGGTACTCTCCTACACTGTTAGTGTGAATGTAAACTAGTACTGCCACTGTGGAGAACAATACAGAGGTTCCTCAAAAACCTATAAATACAACTACCATATGATTCTCAAAAACCTATAAATACAACTACCATATGATCCTCAAAAACCTATAAATACAACTACCATATGATCCAGCGCTTCCACCCCCGGGTATCTGCCTAAAGGATAGGAATACACTCACTGGGAAAACACTTGCACATCCATGTTTTGCAGCATTATTTACAGTTACTAAGACATAGAATGAACCCTATTTCTATTTCTTAAATTATTTTTGTTTTACCTTACTTTCTAATTTTACTGGTCAACCCTTACCCACTGCCTAGAAAAGACTAGCTGCATAGTAGCTAAACATCTGAACATTGTTAGTTTTAGATAATTTTTTGCACCTCACTGTAGTGGTTGCAAAAAGAGTAAAATTCCCATTCATAAATCTGATTGCAAAACTCCTCCTGTGATTCCCTCACTAGATAAATCAGTAGAAGTGAGAAAATAGCAATGAATTATTTCACAGTAAGAAAAACATATGTGCTAACAGTCACAGATTCCTTCTCCAACCAATTAGCCAAAAGTGAATACATTACCAAATGACTAAAGATTAGAGAAGAGCCTCAAGGATGAGAGAATCAAGTAATACATCTCCAACAAGGGAACACTGTAACTTGTCTCCAAGCAGAGAAAAATTAGAGGATATTAACAAAATGTCAGGGAAAGAATTTAGAATATTTATGGTAGCAAAACTCTATGAGATACAAGAGAAAAGAGATGTTGAGCTCCAAGAGATGAGGAAGTCCTTCCATGATATGAAAGAAAAATTGGACACCATTAAAAAGAATCAAATATAACTTTCAGATAAGAAGGCTACAATACAGGAAATCAAAACCTCCATCAAAAGTATTAAAAGCATGCAGAAGATTAAATCTCAGAAGTAGAAGATGAACCTCTGACCTAGTAAAAATAATCAAAAATACTGAGAAAACAGACAAGAAGATTGAAGATAATATACAAGAAGTACTAGATAGCATGAAACACTCAAACATCCAAATAATTAGTATCCCAGAAACTCATAAGGGCATTGATAATCTATGCCATGAAATTCTGGGAGAAAATTTTCCAAGTCTAGAGAGGCATTCAAACATCCAGACTCAAAAAATACAGAAGAAAACCCAGGTAGAATCATTCCAAGATGATCCTCTGCACAGCACATCATAGCTAGATTAGCCAAGATCACAGGCAAAGACAGGATACTAAGATTGGCAAGAGAGAAATGTCAAATCACTTACAAAGGCTGTCCTATTAGGCTAACACCAGACCTCTCATTGGATACAATGCAAGCAAGGAAAGAATGGGGAAATATATTCAAAGTGTTATATGAAAAACAATTTCAACAAAGAATAGTATACCCAGCAAGATTATCCTTCAAATAGGAAAAGAGGACAAAAAAAAGTTCTCAGATAAACAAAACCTGAAAGAATTTACCAGCTCTCAAGAAATTCTGAAAAGAGTACTATACCAATAAAACTAAAGAGAGAAATACACATATATGGAGAAATTAATGGTAAGGACAAGTCTGGAAGTATCAATAATAATGTTGAATGTTAATGGATTAAATTCTCCAATAAAGAGACAGAGACTTGCTGAATGGATTAAAAAACAGAAGCATTACATTGTAGTAAAAGGGTCAATCGATCAAGAAGATATAACACATAAATATCTATGCATCTCACACAGGAGCACCCAAATATGTGAAGGAAATACTGATCTAAAAGGGGAGATAGACTGCCACACACTAATTGTTGGAGACCTCTACACTGCACTATCCCCTCTGGACAGATCTAGACAAAAAATAGATAAAGAGATAAAGGATCTAAATAATACCATAAATCAAATGTACTTAACAGTCATCTATAGAACTTTCCATCCAAAAACCATGATACACTATTTTCTAACACCACATGGAACTTTTTCGAAAATTGACCCCATCATAGGGCACAAAACAAGCCTCTACAGATTCAAGGCATAGAATCAATATCCAGCATCTTCTCTGACCATGATGGAATGAAATTTGAGTTTAATTTCAAGAGAAATCCTCAAAAATACTCAAATACATGGAAACAAAATAACCTATTCCTGAATGACTCCAAAACTACTGAAGAAATAAAGACTGAAATAAAAAGATTCATGAAGCAAAAGACAGAGGACACGAGTTACCATAATATTTGGAACACCGCTAAAGCAGTCCTAAGAAAGAAGTCCATAGCAATT
The DNA here is from genome assembly GCA_026018925.1 of Tupaia tana. Classification (NCBI taxonomy): domain Eukaryota; kingdom Metazoa; phylum Chordata; class Mammalia; order Scandentia; family Tupaiidae; genus Tupaia; species Tupaia tana. The sequence goes on along the minus strand of JAKSZU010000020.1, from coordinate 44,684,597 downwards.
AGTGCACATAAGAGGAAGATGGAAAGAAAGCAAATGGATTATCTAACAGCATGCCTCAGAGAATTGGAAAAGCAACAGCAGAAACATCCCAAAAACTCCAGAAGAAAGGAAATAATAAAGATATGAGCAGAAATAAATGAAAAAGAAAATAAACTACACAGAAAATAAATGAAAGTGAAAGCTGATTCTTTAAAAAAAATAAACAAAATGGATAAACCAGTAGCGAGACTTATTAAGAAGAAGAAAGAAAGGAGCCAGGTGAATCAGATCTGCAATAAAGCAGGCAAAATAACAACAGACATCGAAGAAATACAAAACATGATTAGAGGATATTATGAACATATATATGCAAAGAAACAGCACAATCTGAATGAGATGGACAAACTCCCGGGCACATATAATCTATGAAGATTGAGACAGGAGGATATAGAAAATCTGAATAGGTTCATAGCTAGCCAGGAGATTGAATTAGTAATAAACAACCTTCCAAAAAAGAAAATCCCCAGCCCTGATGGCTTTGCCTCTGAATTCTACAAAACTTTCAAAGAAGAATTAACCCCTCTTCTGCTCAAGATTTTTCTATAGATACAAAATGGTGAATCTCACCTTAATTCATTTAATGAAGCCTCTGTCACCCTTATCCTTAAAATAAGAACAGAACAAGGAAGGAAAACTATAGACCAATATCTCTGATGAATATGGATGCAAAGATTCTCAACAAAATAATAGCAAATTGTATACAACAACTTGTAAAAAAGATTATACATCATGATCAGGTAGGCTTTATTCCAGAAATGCAAGGTTGGTTCAACATCCACAAAACCATAAATGTAATATGCCATATTAACAGGAAGAAAGATAAAAACAATATGGTCAAATCAATTGACGCAGAAAAAGCATTTGATAAGATAAAATATCCCTTCATGATCAAGACTCTCAGCAAAATAAGCATAGAAGGGTCATTTCTAAACGTAATAAAAGCTATCTATGAAAAACCTAGAGTGAACATCATCCTGAATGGAGAACAGCTAAAAGTTTTTCCACTAAAAAAAGGTACAAGACAAGGATGCCCACTTTCTCCATTCATTTTCAATACAGTACTGGAAGTTCTCACCAATGCAATCAGAAAAGAGGAAAAAATTAAAGGCATTCAAATAGGAAAAGAACAGGTGAAACTCTCTCTATTTGCAGATGACATGATTGTATACATAGAAGATCCAATGGTTTCCATGAAAAAATTTCTGGAAGCAAAACACGAATACAGTAAAGTTGCAGAATACAAAATTAACGTACAGAAATCTATATCATTTCTATATATAAAAAACAGACAGACTGAGATAGAACTGAAAAAATAAATTACATTTACCATAGCACAAAAAGTATAAGATACTCGGGGCCGGCAAGTGGCATGGTGGTTAAAGGCGCTGGACTCCCACATGGCCGACCACGGTTCAAGTCTCAGACCTGGTGGCTTGCTTTCTCACTTCCTCTCTCTCTCTCTGTGTCTCTGATCAAACTGGAAAATAATAATGATAATAATAATAAATAAAGTTAAATAAAATAATTCTTTAATAAAAAAAAAAGTATAAGATACTTAGGAATAAATCTAACCAAAGAAGCTAAAGACCTCCATAAGGAAAACTATGAGAAGCTAAAAAAGAGAATTTGAAAATGACACAAAAAAGTGTCATTCCATGTTCCTGGACTGGAAGAATTAATATAATCAAAATGCCAATTGTACCAAACTGATCAAAATATTTAATGCAATGCCAATCAAAGTACCAGACACATTCTTCACAGATCTAGGAAAGACAATCATAAAATTTGTCTGGAATCATAAAAGACGCCATATTGCCAAAGCAATTCTGCACATGAAGAGTGGAGTGGGCGTCATCTCACTCCCTGACGCGAAAATATACTACAAAGCTGTCGTAATCAAAACAGCATAGTACTGGCACAGAAACAGACACGTGGACCAATGGAACAGAATAGAGTCCCCAGAAATTAATTCCCAAACATACAGTCAACTGATTTTTGACAAAGGGTACCAGTCAAACCAGTGAGAAAAGAAAAACTTCTTCAGCAAATGGTGCTGGAAAAACTGGTGAATCTGAACCCCTACCTCTCCCCTCTGACAAAAATCAAGTCAAGACGGATCAAAGATCTAAATCTAAGACCTCAAACTATAAAACTGCTCCTAAAAAAACACTGGTTGTTTATTCAGGCCTGAATCTCTTCTTTTACTTCTAGCCATTGGAAGATATATTCTCTTTTGAATACCTCTTAGGAGAATGTTTCTTCAACTAGGATCAAGTGCGTTTCCCTTTTGCTGTGTTATGATGTGTGTGTAGGTCTCTCTCTCTCTCTCTTTTTTTTTTTTTTAGCAATGTGGTTTCAAGAGGTGTACTCTATTCAGGTGTCCTTACAATACTAGAGAATTTCAGAACTGTGATTCTAGATCTGTCTAATCCCTCTAGTAGGGTGGAGGATGAGGAAGAGAGGGTAATGTAAGAGAAAAGAAAGGAATATAGAGGAGAATAAAGAAAAAGTCGAGTGCCACGAGTTAGCCGCAATTTTGCCAGGGGCTAGAGATGGAACTTGAGGTCTCCTGCAGAGCTAAGACCACTTTGTGGGACAGGGGAGAGCAGACTATTAACAAAACAAAAAGGAAGAGCAAAGGAAAAAATGATAAAGCATTGCCTACCTCTTTGGGAGGTGGGGTCCTGGTCTTGGGAGCCTGGAAGTGGGGTGGGGGCCAGTGGTGGCCCTGCCTGTTTTCCTTTCTGGCCAGGAGTCTAGAGGTGGAACTGGGGGTCTCCTTCAGAGAAAGGGTCACTCTCTCTGGGGGCTGGTGTCCTAGTTTTGGGAGCCTAGAGGTCAGGTGGAGGGCAGCAATGCCCTGCCTCCGTTTCCCTTGCTGGCCAGGAGCCTAGAGATGGAACTGGAGGTCTCCTGCAGAGCAAAGGTCACTCTCTCTGGAGGGTGGGGTCCTGGTCTTGGGAGCCTGGAAATGGGGTGGGGGGCAGTGGTGCCCCTGCCTCTGTTTCCCTTGCTGGGCAATGCTAAGAAAATGGAGCCTCACTGTGGATTCTCCTTAAGATGGAGGAAGTCTTGCTTCATGGGTCACGCAAGGTAAAGAAGTAGACAACTTTATAAGGACAACCTGTGGTCTGGACAGCCTATCAAGTCTCCAGAAACATAGCACTGTGTTCTTGGATAACACAACTAAATGACTTAAGTCCGGAACATTCCAGCCCTTTAAGTGCATTTACAAGGGGAACTGGGATTCTGGCCATATCCTATCTCCCCATAAGAAATCCTACAGCTGTGCTGCTTTGGCTCCAAACAACACAGAACCTGCGTTTGCCGGTGATGTTACTCCCAGTGCTGCAGTGGTGAGTCTTTATGGCGCTGAGTCGCAGTTTGTATAAATAAACTTTCTCTTTACTTTCACTTACTCTACTATGGTGTCATTATTGAGTGCGTATCAGGCTCTTTCAATTAAGCTGTGCACCCATGCGAGAAACTTTTGGTATCTCACATAGCCAGGGTCCTAGAGATGGAACTCTCTTTCTTTCTTTTGTTCTTTATTATTTTTTCTTCTTTCTTCCTTTCTTTCTTTTTTCCTTCTTTCTTTTTTCTCTTTCTTTCTTTTCTCTCTCACCTTTTCCCCATTCCTCCCTCCCATCTCTCCTTCCTCTCTTCCTTCATCACTCTCTTTTCTTTATCTTTCTTTCATTTATGTATTACTGAACACATTTTATGGATTCTCATGATTCAATTAAGTCTTTCTATTTTTTCAATCATGATAAATTTTTACATGTACAGAAAGCTCTACATCTCCTCCAGGTTTTCTTATTGGAGGTATATAATGGCTCATAGTTGTCTCTGATTATGCATGTATTTCTTCTGTGTCCATTTTAATAGTGTCTATTTCCGTGCTGATTGTATCAATCTGGTTTTCTTTTCTGTGTTTCTTGATTAACATAGCTAATGGTGTGTAAATTTTGTTTATCTTCTCAAAGAAGGTTTTATTTAGGTTTAGGTTCCATTTATGTTCTGTAGAGATCATTAATTCTTTATTTTATTTACTTCTGCTCAAATGTTTATTATCTTTTCACCTGGCATTTGTTGTTGTTTTTCTAGTTTTATGAGTTGTCATGAATTGTTTATTTGCCATTCTTCTGATATGTTCTTGTGGATAATAATTGCTTTGAACTTCTGCGGTTTTTCTGTTTTGCCTACATTGTAGAAACGTGTTTGTTCATTATTCTATGAACATTTATTTAAATCTTAACTTCATCGGTGGTTGTGAAATTTCTCTGGAGTAGATTGTTTAGTTTTCATGTGTTTGTGTAGTTTGGGAGCTCTTTCTGTAAGTGATTTCAAATTAGATTCCACCAGATATAAAAAAGAGGTTGGGTAGTGTTTATATACAGTCAAACTTTAAAAAGTCTTGTTTTTTTGCCATCTCATGTGGTTGTTCTTTTAAAATGTTCCATGTGGGGTGAGAAAAATGGATATGGGTCTTCAGAGCATAATTGCATTGGAAGTCAAGCACCTCAGAAAAAAAGCATATACAAAACCAAAAGGAGAGAGAGAGAGAGAGAGAGAGAGAGAGAGAGAAACAGACTGGCTGAATGGATTAAATATCAGAAACCCTCCATCTGCTGCCTATAAGAAACCCATTTCATGGATAAAGACATACATACACTAAAAGTGAAGAGCTGGCAAAAAAGGTATTCCATGCAATGGAAACCAAAAAAGAGCAGGAGTTGCTATACTGATTTTGGACAAAACAGACTTTTTAAAATTTCAATTAATTTTATACTTTTAATTACATATGTCACTTAGCTTGCAAAGTGAATATGCTGACATGTATATATTTCTCACCAACCCAGTTGAAAATACTATACAGGTTATTATAGTCTTTCTTTGTCCCATAAATGCATTGCCTCTCTATTTTTCTCCTTAATGTCCTTCCTCAGACTCTCCTCCATCACCCACCCTCTTTCCACACTGTATCTGGTATTTATAACAAATTTCTATATTTCTATACACTCTCATCATTCAGTTTTGGCTATAGAGTGTGGACAGTCAGTATATATTAAGCTGAAATATATAATGTCTCTCCTTCATAGCCTGACTTACTTCACTCAGCAATAAATCTTTCATATTTATTCACTTTCTGTCAAAAGCCAGGGTCCTGCTTTTTTATGGCTGAGTAGTATTCCATGGAGTTCATGTGCCACACTTTTTCAATCCATTCATCTGTTCTTGGGCATTTGAGTTGATTTCATGTCTTAGCAATTGTGAATAACTTCAATGTACAAGCACTTTTCCGACTAAGCATTATTCTGTCCTTGGGGTAGATACTAAGGAGTGGGATTGCTAGATCATATGGTAGTTCTATTTGTAGATCATTGAGGAATCTCCATATTGTTCTCCATAGTGGCTGGACCAATTTACATTCCCACCAGCAGTGTAGGAGAGTTCCTGTTCACCACACCCCTTCCAGCACTTATTTTTTTTTTTAATCTTCACCATTCTGACTGGGGTTAGGTGGTATCTCACTGTGGTTTTGATCTGTATCTCCTTATAATGAGAGATATTGAGCATTTTTTCACCTGCCTTTTGGCTATTCATATGTCTTCCTTAGAGAGTGTTTTTTGCAACTCATTCTTTCATCTTTTAATTGGGTTGATCATCTTTTTTGGGGGAAAGCTGCTTCAGTTCCCTGTTTTTTCTGGTCATAAGTCCCTTATCTGATGCATACTTTACAAAAATATTTTCCCATTCTGAGCGCTGTTGACTCACACTGATTACTGTGTCCTTGGCAGTGCAGAAACTTCTTAATCTGATGTAATCCCACTTGTCTATTTTGGGAATTATTGACTATGATTTGAGGGTATTATTTAAGAAGTCTTTGTCTATCTCAATGTCTTTCAGAGTTTTCCCAGTGTTTTCCAGCAGTAATTTTATAGTTTGCAGTCTTAAGTTTTAAAAAAAGGCAGCCTAATTTTCTGTAGGGGAGTGGGGGCTCTGGGGTTTTGAGAGCTGGGCAGGAGCCAGAGTTGAAGATGGGACCAGGGTCGGGACCAAGAAAAGCTCTGCCTTAGTTTCTCTGAATGGCCAGGGGGCTGCAGATGGAACTGGGCTCCGCTGAAGAGCTGGGGGCTGCCCTTTCTGCCAGTGTGTGTGTGTGTGTGTGTGTGGGGGGGGGTCCTCTGAGGTTGGGAGAACTGGGCTGGGGCCAGAACTTGAGCTGAACCAGGGCCAGAACTGGAGCTGGATCTAGGGCCAGTGAAAGGTCCTGCCTCAGTTTCCCTGACTAGCCATAAGGCTGTAGATAGAACATGGCACAAAATAGGCTTTAAGACAAAAACCGTAAGAAGAGACAAAGAACGACATTATATAGTAGTAAAAGGGATAATTCATCAAGAACATATAACGCTTATAAATATCTCCGCACCCAAATGAGGAGGACTTAAATATGTAAATGAAAGACTGCAAGATCTAAAAGTAGATGCAGACTGTAACACAATAATTGTTGGAGCTCTCAACACCCCATTATCTCTTCAGACAGGTCAATAAGACAAAAAATAAGGAAAGAGATTTAAGACCTAAATAATACCATAAATCTGATGGACTTGATAGACATCCATAGAACTTTCCAACCAAAACACACAAAATATACATTTTTCTCAGCCCCATGTGGTGCTTTCTCAAAAATTGACCACATGATAGGAAAGAAAACAAGCCTTTACAGATTCAAAGACATAGAAATTATATCCAGCATCTTCTCTGACCATGATGGAATTAAACTACATATTAATCTCAGGAAAAACCCTCAAAAATACACAAATACATGGAAACTAAATAACCTACTTCTGAATTACTTCATGACTACCGAAGAGATTAAGACTGAAATCAAAATATTCATGGGAACAAACGATAATGAGTATACGAGTTGCCATAATTTATGGGACATTGCAAAAGCAGTCATAAGAGGGAAGTTCATGGCAATTAGTACACATAAGAAAAAGATGGGAAGGTGGCAAAATGACAACCTAACATCATGTCTCAGGGAATTTGAAAAACAACAAAAAAAATCCAAAAAAAAAATGCCAGGAGGGAACCAGCAGTTAGCGTAATGGCTATGTCGCTGGACTCCCACATAGTCGACCGCGGTTTGCGTCCCGGACCCGGTGGCTTAAAACTCACGCCGGGCGCGTGTGCGTGCCTGCCCAAGATCCCGGGAGGAGAATGGAGGAGAAGGGATTGCGGCGTGACCATCCCCTCTGGGGGGTGATTTCTCGCTTTCTGTCTCTCTGTCTCTTTCTCTCTGTCTGGCAAGCGCACGCGCCCTATAGCGAAAACCTCTCAAAAAAAAAAATGCCAGGAGAAAAGAAATAATAAAGATTCTAGAAGAAATAAATAAAATAGAAAATAACCAAACTATACAGAAAATAAATAATAGCAAAAGCTGTTTCTTTGAAAAGATAAACAAGAATGACACACCATTAGCTAGACTAACTAAGGAGAAGAGAGAAAGAAACCAGATACATCAAATTAGCAATGAATCAGGCGACGCTACAACAGACATAATAGAAATACAAAACATCATTAGCCGATACTATGAGTAACTATGTGCCAACAAAGAAGAAAACCTGGATGAGATGGACAAATTCCTGTGCACATATAATCTACCAAGGTTGACTCAGGAGGACATAGAAAGCCTGAATAGACCTATAGCAAGCAAAGAAATTGAATCAGTAATAAATAACCTCCCAACAAAGAAAAGTCCAGGTCCCGGTGGCTTCACTGCTAAATTTTACAAAACTTATAAAGAGTAGGAAACCCTCATTCTATTCACACTGTTTATAAAGATCAAAAAGGAAGGAACCCTTCAAAATTCATTCTATAAGGCCTCCGTTACCTTCATTCCCAAAATGGATAAATATACAATAAAAAAGGAAAACTACAGACCTATATCTATGATGAATATAGATGTAAAAATTCTCAACAAGATACTTGCTAACCATATTCAACAGCATATAAAAAAGATACTCATCATGACCAGTTAGACTTTATTCTAAGAATGCAAGGGTGGTTCCACATATGCAAAACCATAAATCTAATACACCATTTTAACAGAAAGAAAGATAAAAACCATATGATGATTTCAGTTGATGCCGAAAAGCATTTGACAAAATACAACAATAAAGGAATTATGATTAAACCTATCAGTAAATTGGCGTAGAAGGATCATTTCTCAGCATAAACAAAAAGCCATCTATGAAAAACCTACAGCTAACATAATGTATGGGTAAAAGCTGAAAACTTTTCTTCTAAAAACTGGTAAAGACAAGGCTGCCCATTATCTCCGTTCCTATTCATTATAGTACTGGAAGTTCTGGTCAATGCAATCAGAAAAGAGAAGGAAATAAAGGCATTCCAATAGGGAGAAAAGAGCTAAAATTATCTCTGTTTGTAGATGACATGATTGTATACATAGAAGACCCAATAGTAGCCACAAAAAACCTTCTCAAAGTAATAACTGCATACAGTAAAGTAGCAGGATACTAAATTAACTTACAAAAATCTACAGCATTTCTATATACAAACAACAAGCAGACAGAGACAGAACTGAAGAAAGTAATCATATTTACCATGGACACAAGAAGTATAAGATACCCAGGAATAAAACAAACAAAAGAAGTCAAAGACCTCTATAAGGAAAGCTATAAAAACCTTAAAAAATAGATCGAAAAGGACACAAAAAAGCGGAAGGATACCCCACATTCCTGGATTGGCAGAATTAATATAATCAAAAAGGCAATTCTGCTCAAACAAATCTACATATTTCATGCAATACCTATAAAATTACAACAGTCATTCTTCACAGATCTAGAAAAGACATTCATAGAATTCGCCTGGAATTATAAAAGATCCCATATTGCTAAACCCATCCTGCACAAGAAGAGTGGAATGGGGGACATTTCACTTCCTGACCCAAAAATAAATTACAAAGCTGCGATAATCAAAACAGCATGATATTGGCACAAAAACAGACATGAGGACCAATGGAACAGAGTAGAAACCCCAGATAAACCCCAAAATTTACAGCCAACTGATCCAGTGGGAAAAGGAAAACCTCTTTAGCAAATAGTGGTGGAAAAACTGAGTATCTACTTGCAGAAGGATGAATTTGAACCCCTATGTTTCACTATTAACAAAAATCATCTCAAAGTGGGTCAAATATCTAAACCTAAGACCACAAACTATAAAACTACTGGTAGAAAACTCTGAGGAAACTCTGGTAGACATTGTCATTGGCAAAGACTTCTTAAGCAAGAACCCAAAAGCACAGGCAATAATCCCCAAAATAGACAGATGTGATTACATCAGATTAAGAAGTTTCTGCACAGCAAAGGACACAGTAATTAGTGTGAATCGACAAACCTCGAAGTGGGAGAGAATTTTTGTTAACCGTGCCTTAGATAAGGGACTTATAACCAGAATACGCAGGGAACTCAAGCGGCTTACCCAGAAGAAAATTATTAACCCAATTAAAAGATGGAAAAATGAACTGAATGAAGACATACAAATAGCCAAAAAGCATATGGAAAAATGCTCAACATCCCTCATCATAAGGGAGATGCAGATCAAAACTACAATGAGATATCACCTATCCCCAGTCAGAATGGAGAAAAATTAAATAATAATAATAATAATAATAATAATAATAATAAAAGTACTATAGAGGATGTGGTGGAAGGTTAACACTCCTACATTGTCAATGGGAATGTATATTTTTCCAGTCACTGTGGAGAACAATATGGATGTTCCTCAAAGATCTTCAAATAGAACTACCATTTGATCCAGCAATTCCACTCCTAGGTATCTACCCAAAGGATAGGAGAATGCTCAGTTGCAAAAGCACTTGCACAACTATTTTTATTGCAGCATTATTCATGATTGCTAACATGGAGCCAACCCAAATGTCCACAAACAGATGAATGGATTGAAAAAGTGTGGCACATCTACTCCATGGAATACTATTCAGTCATAAAAAAACAACAAGGCCCTGGAATTTGATAGAAAGTGAATGAACATGGAAGATTTGTTGCTGAGCGAAGCAAATCAGGCTATGATAGAGAGACACTCTATGTCTCCATTTAACATACACCAACTCCATCCTCTATGGTAGAGACTGTAAAACGGGAGGACATAAAAGTACTGAAAATTGTTATGGTCACTAAAGACAAAGTGGAAGGAGAGTGGGGTAGGGGAAGAGCGTAGAAAAGGAAGTTTGGGGAAAAAATAGAGAAGTAAGATATTTGTGGGACAGAGATATAGATTATTATCTGTTGATGAGGATGTGCTTAGTATTCTCAACTACCTGAGGTGTAGATCATGCTGGGTAAAGTCTCTACAATCTAAGTGATGTATAGCGATTTGAATGTGTAAAAAATAATAAGAATAAATAAATGAAAAATTTAAAACAATGAATAATAAGTAGATGGTGATTTGAATAATAAGTCTACAGGAATAGCAGAGCGGTCCTATAATTGTCCAGTCCATAATTTCCTTATGTAAATTAGTAGTATTTTGACCAGTATTTATAACATTTTGATAACTTGAACCATCCACAAGCTATTATGCAATATTTCTGTAGTAAGTGTTACTTTTTCAAGGTTTTTTTTTTCTTTTAAAGGGAGATTTTTGCTATAGGGCTCTTGTGCTTACTGGAGATACAGAGAGACAGAAAGCAAGAAATCAGCCCCCAGGGTAGATGACCACTTCACAATCCCTTCTCCTCCATGCTCTTCTTCGAATTTTGGGCACGCACACACACATGCCCAGCATGAGTTTAAGGTCACCAAGTCTTGGACTTGAACCAATTTTGACTCCCAGAGATGTAGCCATTTTGCCATCTTCTGGTCCCTTCGCAAGGTTTTAATCATCCTTGCTGGCACATAGCAATCTCTCAATTTGCATTTGGTATATTAATGAGTTGATGAATAATTTCTATTAATTTATTTGTCCTGATAACAGAAGGCCACCACTGTATTTAAAGAAAACATCTTCTTCTAATGCAGATCAACAGCAGAGGAAAGACCTCTTTTATCATACTTTCTAATACCTTTTTCTAAAAAATACACATTCACAAATTTTGTTTTACTTATCACAACTACTGCCTTGTGCAAAATATCAAGTCGTTGAGTTGGTTGTAATAGGATCTATATGTGTGCATGTGTTATTACATAATTAAGATTAATACAGTGGTGTGTACATATGTGTATTTAGACCATTGCTACTGAGTGACCTTAAACATTAGCTAATACCTTTCTTTTACTATTTCCTAGAGAATTAAAAAAAAATCTTTAAATCAGAGTAATCCCCCTAATAGTAACATGGTTCTAAATGTCAAAAGATTTAGCTAGCCCAGTACTTCAAGGTGCTTTGATATTCAGGGGTCACACTTTTGCTAGTGAAAACACATATTTTACAGATTTTATTCATTTACTCTAATCCAGTAGATGGTGCTACATGTCTATATATGTAAAATACCACAAGTGCTTTTTTTCTTTTTTCTTTTTTCTTTTTCTTTTCCTTTTTTTTTTTTTTTTTGATCCATCATGGTCTACCATTATAATGAAGATTATTATTTATGACATCTAAGCCAGATCTCTGGTACAGCATTAGAAATATACTTAAGGAAAAGACCACCTAGAAATAATTGTGGGCCAAATGCCAACCTGCCAATCTGTGAAACACACACATACGCTCTAGGTCATCCTACCTCTAAAACAACAAAATCTTTGGTTTAACACAGAATGCTGTGTTGTTCCATTAAAAACACCCAGGTGCAAAAATCAGAGTTCCTCTTATTCGTCTAAACACTGTGAGTTGCTATTGATGTGAAGCATACAAAATGATAGTAACTAGCAACAAAAGTTTACATTTAAGATTGTAATGAGTAGATCAACATGTAAATCAATTCCTTAAGAAGATAAAACATTTAAAAAATTTAGGTCTATGAAAATTTATAGTTTGTTGCTAAATCTGTGATTAAGCTAACCATATAAATTAGTATTGCTTTATTATTCAACAAAGACAACTTTAAAAAATATGAACATATTGAAGTATCAAATAATTCATATCACCCAGCATCTTAGAAGCAATTTGTTACATATTTATTCCAAATATAATGACCAAACATGTAATTTGAATGAGAAGCTATCCATTTTTGCTTCCTTTCATTTGTAGATTTCTAACATTTTATTAACTCATATATTCAAAATGCTTTTAAAGTGTCATTGTCTTTTTTCACTGTTTTATTTGACTTTATAACTTATTGCATTTAATTGCTGTATATCTTTGTGGGGTACAACATGATTTTCTTTTTTAAAAAGAATTATTCAGATAATTTATTAATTATTATTATTTAATTTGCTATAAGGCTTGTGTGCTCACCAGAGAGTGACAGAGAAAGTGAGAAAACAAGCCACCAGGTCTGGGACTTGAACCACAATCAGTCATGTGAGAGGCCAGCTCATTAACCACCATACCACATGTTGGCCCCTTCAGCATGATTTTTAAAGCATGCATGCAGTGTGTAACAATCACATAAAGGGAGACACCATATTCATTGTTTTCAGCAAAAAATATTTATCTATATACATGTGTGTGTATATGTGTGTGTGTGTGTGTGTGTGAATACAGTAATGTTTGTTGTTTTTGTTCACTCACTTGTGGTATGCTCTGTTTTGTTTTTTTTTTTTTTTCACTCAGTTGTGGTATGCTGTTCTACAATCCATTTGCCCTATCTACCTGCATTCTTGTGTCTGTTAAAAATTTTTTTTTCATGATCCTCTCATATTTCTGGTGTCTTTATTACTAACAATTATGAATAAGAGTGACATCATTCAAATATAAAAATGAAAATTTTATCATTACTGTATTAGTTTATCATAATAAATTTTGATTTAGTTAACTGTAATGCAATTTCATACATTTTTTTCATGTTCTTTGAAACTTCTTTTATGCTTATCATTGTGCAAAAGAAAAATGAGAGCTATGGTCACTAATGAATGCTATATATAATATAGTTATTCATACTCTGCTGACTAAAGCCTTAAAAATGGTCCGATTTAATAAACTACGTCTCTTTAGAGACTGAATTCTAATACAGATACAGAAAAGTCAGAAATAACCTTTTAGATGACTGTTTTATCATTTATGCTTTCCTTCATTCATATCTTCATTAACTCTTTCACCAGTCTTTTTTTTTTTTTTTTTTAAAGAATTATTTTATTTAAGTTTATTTATTATTATATCATTATTATTTTTCAGTTTGATCAGAGAGAGACAGAGAAAGAGAGAGAGAGAGAGAGAGGAAGTGAGAAAGCAAGCCACCAGGTCCAAGACTTGAACCGTGGTCGGCCATGTGGGAGTCCAGCGCCTTAAACCACCACGCCACTCGCCAGCCCCTCTTTCACCAGTCTTTGAAAAAACTCAAGAAGGCTACATTGAATTGGTTGTTCTTAAGTGTGTTATACAACATAGAAAATTCATATGGCCAGGACCAGCATTTGATGTAATGGCTGTGACACTGGATTCCCATGTAGTTGACCATGGTTCGAGTCCTGGACCCGGTGGCTTAAACTCACACTGGGCATGTGTGCATGCATGGCCAAGATCCCAAGAGGAGAATGGAGACGAAGGGATTGTGGTGTGGCCATCCTCCCTGAGGGGTGATTTCTCACTTTCTGTCTCTGTTTCTCTCTGTCTTTCTGGCAAATGCACATGCCTTATAGCAAAAACCTCTCCCCACCCCCAAAAAAATAAAAGACAAAAGAAAATTCATATGGCCTTAATCCTAGAAATGACAGCTTAATGAAAAAGACAAAAAAAATGTATAATTCAAATGGTCAATTAAAATACAGGCAGGTAAGCAAATCAACTTAATCTCTTGGGAGATTAGATTAAAGGAGTGATTCTAACATTTCATTTGTGTAACTAGTTGGATACCATCTTCACCTCAGCCAAAGTGATTTTTCTAAACCTCAAGTCTGAGAACCTCACCTCTTCCTCATTAAACCTCCTCCATGGCCCTCCGTGGCCCCGTGACAGGGCTAGTAAGATACCTTGAAATGGCCTCTGCTTCCTCTCCGGCTTCATCTTTTGCCTTCCTTCAGCTTACTCTGGTAATTCTAACCCAAATAAATTTACTTCCTTTTCCTGAAGTTCTCTCTACTTTAAGTCTTCACACTTTTATTCCCTTTGCCTGGGAATTTTCCCAATTTTGCTCAACTAATGTCAACTGTTTCTGACTTACATGTGCTTCCCTAGCAACATCTTTTCATTACACTTGTCACACTTTCTATTTCTCTGGATCCTCTATCACACTGTGTGAGCAATGTGAGTGAGATGTCTGGTTTATTTAGCCCTGAATCCCTATAACCAGGTACTCAGTAGGTAGTCATTCATTCATTGTATTAATAGTCATCGAGCATTTAGTGTGTGGCATTCTCTCTGTAGTAAGTGATCAAGACATATATTCAAAAACAAAACTGGCTTGAACACTGCCCTCAAAACTGTTGTTAAAGTAACTGAAGCAGACCAAACACACTAGGTCTGATAAAGCTATCAAGACTCATCAAGGAAAGCTTGCCTATGTCTCCAAGCATTAGGGGAGCAGGGGCAGAAGAACACACAGAAAGAAAATTTTCTTTTTCTTTTTATTAAAGATAGAGGCAGGGAGAGAGAGAGAAAGTAAGAAATAGACCTCCAGGAGGGTCAGCCATGTCACAATCCCTTCTCCTCCATTCTCCTCTTAGGATTTTGAGTACACACACATACACATGCCTGGCATGATTTATCAAGCCACCCGGGTCCAAGATTCAAACCACACAATTGGCCATGTGAGGTCCAGGCATCTGAACCTGTTGACTCCAAGAAAAGTTTCTTAACCTGAAACTTTAAGGATAGCAATACAAAGGTTCCTGGTGAAAATACTTTCCAGGTAGAGGGAATAACAATGAGAAAGCAATAATGTGAAAAATCCTGAGTTTAGTGAGCCAGCAGGTGGTATAGTGGTTAAGGCACTGGACTCCCGTGTGGCTGACCATGTTTCAAGTCCTGGACTCAGCGATTTGAAACTCATAGCAGGTGCATGTGCGTACGTGCCCAAAATCCTGACAGGAGAATGGAGGAGAAAGGATTGCAGCATGGCCATCCCCCCGTGGGATGATTTCTCACTTTCTGTCTCTCTCTGTCTCACCAGTGAGCACAAAGCAAAAATGCACCCTTAAGCAAAAATCCCTCAAAAGAATGAAAAGAAAAGAAAATCTTAAGCTTGTTGGTGGGGTGGAGTGACTTAGTAATTACAAGTAGTTCAACACTGACAGACAAGTGAATACTTTTGTGGACCAGCATTTGCCTGAGAGAATGATATAAGATGAGACAAGAAACATCATAAGATACCAAACCATAGAAATATTTTCTTGTAGACAATAGGGATGAATTGAATAATTTTAAATAGAGAACATGGAAAGAAACCAGTAATGAAGATATGAAATAGGCGAGGGAAAAGTGGCAGAAGCTATGATTGTTTTTTTTTGGGGGGGGGAGAGGTTTTTGCTATAGGGCGTGTGCGCTCACCAGACAGACAGAGAAAGACAGAGAGACAGAAAGCGAGAAATCACCCCCCAGGGGGATGGTCACGCCGCAATCCCTTCTCCTCCATTCTTCTCTCGGGATCTTGGGCACGCACGCACACGCGCCCGGCATGAGTTTTAAGCCACCGGGTCCGGGACGCGAACCGCGGTCGACTATGTGGGAGTCCAGCGACATAGCCATTACGCTAACTGCTGGTCCCCAGAAGTTATGATTTTGTGGCTAGAAGTAGAGAAAGTTTAGAGAATGGTCTTATTCTATGGGAAATATGAGGGACCAGTGATTTGAGGTGGCAAAACCTAACCCCCAAGTCTGCCAGTAACATTGTGCTACATACAGGCCAGGCAGCAGTGCAGCAGTAGCCCAGCTGGCTCACACAGGAAAGATCCTGGGTTCATGTTCCAGGACTTCTCTGAGCATGTCGGACACACGCATACTTGCCTATGATCTGAGTCAGCTGGGACTGGGAGTGGATCATGGTGTGAGGATCTATTGGAAATATCTGTCTGTCTGTCTCTTATACCTTTCTCTCTCTCATGAAAGAAATAGATAAACATATAGATAGATATAGATATAGATAGATATAGATATAGGCACAAATAGCAGTTTCCAAAATCTATTTAATATTATTTTATCAGATTGTAAATGCACTTTTTGTCTAGCTTTTCAAATGCTTATACATTCTGTAATGTGCTTGACAACCACACTCTAAAGCATGAGAGTATGTATGCAAGGAGGGGCTCTTCTAAAAGTTCATGGAAAAAATGGAATTAAGGTACAAGTTTATTTCGATGCAAAGGAATGAAATTCATGCATACTCTTTTCATAATATGCATTTTTGAAAGCTCTTTATATATTAACACCTTTTGGCATTAATATGTTTTTATGTACCATCAGAGTGCTCTTATTCTCCAGTCTATGGGAGACACAGGCTTCAGCACCAAAAATAGAGATAGATAATTGGCAGAAAGTATATATCCTGTGTCTGTGACTGTTTTAGCAGTTATATAGTCAATGGCTTTCTTTACTGTCAAGATTATTCTTCAAAATAATACAGAATCTTTCATTTCCTTCTTTGTCTTTTTCTGAACTTTTTTCATAACCTTTACAAATGAGTACAAATTACTTTTATAATTAGAAAGAAAGTACTTTTAACAACAATAATAAGCAAAAAAAGATTTGCTTGGAAGCAATGAGGAGTAGTGAAAACCGCAAACAAAAAGTCCTCCATGTAACTACTATATAGAAAAGCATAGGGTAGAGATAGAGAGGAATACATGCTTGTCATGATACTGTACACACTGTCCATGTGAGCATAGCACATAAATAAAGCTGGTATGAGGCTGCAGATTGAAACTTCTGTGTTACTATATGGAAAAAGCTTCCCTCCACTATGCTAAAACAGTTGGTTTTTTAATGGTTAAGGCTTTAAATGACATTGCAGAGAGACGGTATTCTGTGAGCTATAGCTCTCCAGGAAACGTAAATTTATCCGAAGCACTTTTTATCAGCTGTCAATCTGTTGTTCCTTAGCCTGCATTTGGCTACATTTTAGGTAGCAACGGGAAAGCAGGGATTATTCAATAGCTCTTGCCCTGGGGGAACTAATTGTTGCTCATTACTTTATTGAAGTGTTTATGTTAGTAATTACTGTTCTTCTGCTATATTCCATGGTTTTTATTCACTTAAATCCTATGTAAAGCTGGATCTGTATACAAGATAGTTTATTCAAAAGTGAATGATGTCTGTATGCATTTTACCCAGATAGTCAGGAGCAATTGTTTGAAGCTTGTCTAATAGATGCCATGTTAAGACATCTGTGAAGGTATATTGACTCTTTCCTCCTGGAATCTCTTTGATGCACCTGCACATAACCTACCGAGGACCAAGAATCTATGGTACCCATTGTTTTCTTCTTTACACATTGAGATAATTTCTTGTTATTCCTATATCACTATCTTACTCCAAACACATTTGTAAAAGAGTTTCTGAAGTTTAAGTGAGGATTTCTAAAGATACAAACTGTTCTATCCTTTTCTTTTAACTCTGCCTCTCAACAAGGGTAGCTAGTAATGGTGGGGAAGAGAGAGATAAAGAGAGATGCACACATTTAACCAACAGTTTTCTTTCATGAACAAGAAAATTGGCTGTTTTCCTATTAACATATGAGGAACCTAAGAATGTTCCTTGTTGTCAAGGCAACAGCTGTTCCTTGGATAGCTGCAAAAGAAAAGAAACCAGAGCAATCTTTATAGAATCAAGTTGTTTTTTGTTGTTGTTGTTGTTTTAATCATCAAATCATAGAAAGGAACTTTGATACTCTCTCTAGTCTATTCTCCTGCTTCAGTTAAGAGCCACTAAAATTATTTGAAACCAATACCCAAAATGTAGAGACTTTACCCAGCATGATATGCATCGCAGTTCAGCCCAGTTGAGAATACTATACACATCTTTATCAACAGACAATAATCCATATCTGTGTCCCACAAGTGTCTTACTTCTCTATTTTTCCCCAAATTTCCTATCCTATGCTCTTCCCCTCCCACACTCTCCTTCCACTTTGTCTCTAGTGTCCATAACAATTTTCAGTGCTTTTATGTCCTCCAGTTTTTCAGTCTCTACCATAGAGGATGGACAGTCGGTGTATGTTAAGTGGAGACGTACAATGTTTCTCTATCATAGCCTGACTTGCTTCACTCAGCAACAAATCTTCCATGTTCATCCACTTTCTATCGAATTCCAGGGCCTTGTTGTTTTTTATGGTTGAATAGTATTCCATAGAGTAGATGTGCCACACTTTTTCAATCCATTCATCTGTTTGTGGACATTTGGGTTGGTGCCATGCCTTAGTGACAATAAATATAGTTGTGCAAGCACTTTTGTGACTGAGCATTCTCCTGTCCTTTGGGTAGATACCTAGGAGTGGGATTGCTGGATCAAATGGTAGTTCTATTTGAAGATCTTTGAAGAACCTCCATATTGTTCTCCACAGTGGCTGGACAAATTTACATTCCCACCAACAATGTAGGAGTGTTAACCTTTCACCACATCCTCTCTAGTACTTACCATTTTTTTTTTCTCCATTCTGACTGGGGTTAGGTGATATCTCATTGTGGTTTTGATCTGCATCTCCCTTATTATGAGGGATGTTGTGCATTTTTTTCATATGCTTTTTAACTGTTTGTATGTCTTCCTTAGAATTGTTTATTCAGCTCATTTTCCCATCTTTTAATTGGGTTAATAATTTTCTTCTGGGTAAGCCGCTTGAGTTCCCTGCGTATTCTGGTTATAAGTCCCTTATCTGAGGCATGGTTAACAAAAATTCTCTCCCACTTTGAGGTTTGTCGATTCACACTAATTACTGTGTCCTTTGCTGTGCAGAAACTTCTTAATCTGATGTAATCACATCTGTCTATTTTGGGGATTATTGCCTGTGCTTTTGGGTTCTTGCTTAAGAAGTCTTTGCCTACCCCAATGTCTCCCAGAGTTTTCTCAGTGTTTTCCACCAGTAGTTTTAGAGTTTGTGATCTTAGGTTACATCTTTAATCCACTTTGAGTTGATTTTTGTTAATGGTGATAGATAGGGGTTCAGATTCATCTTTGTGCACGTGGATACCCAAAATGTCTTATTTTAAATACTTCAAAAGAAGTTACATAGATTTTCTTGGTAATTATCTGCCAAGTGTTTTCTTTTGCATTAGGCAAATAATGTTTCTATCAGTCTAATTTAAATATTTTATGATACGGTTTGAAATTCACTTTCTACAGTTCCAATTTCATTGGAAATAAACAACTGTATATTTTCCTCTAAATAAGAGTCTTGCCTGGGGATCAGCAGTTGGTGGAATGGCTATGTCACTGGACTCCCATGTAGTCAACCACAGTTCGAGTGTCTAACCCGATGGCTTAATCTCACGCCGGGCATGTGTGCATGCGTGTCAAAGATCCCAAGAGGAGAATGGAGGAGAAGGGATTGTGGCATGGCCATACCCCCTGGGGGGTAATTTCTCACTTTCTGTCTCTCTGTCTTTCTCTGGCTTTCTGGTGAGCACACGTGCCCTATAGCAAAAAAACTCTCAAAAAAAAAAAAAAAAAAAAGAGTCTTGCCTGTACTTGAAAAAAATAGCAAAATTGTCTGCTTTACAGTTCTCAAAATGAATAATGCTAAATTCTTTTATCTTTCTACCCACTGGTATTGTAGCTCTACTTGATGAGACCTACACTCTGTAAGACCATCTCAGATAAGGGAATCCAAGACCAGCATATGGCATAATAGTTACATCACTGAACTCTCACATAGCTAACTATTGTTTGAGTCCCAGACCCAGCAGCTTAAAACTCATGCCAGGCGCATGTGCATGCATGCCCAAAATACTGAGAAGAGAGGAGAGGAGAAGAGATTTCATTGTGGCCATCCCACTGGGGGGTGATTTCTCATTTTCTGTCTCTCTGTCTGTCTGGCGAGTCCATGTTTCCGAGGGAAAAAAATCTCTCTAAATTTTTTTTTAAATAAGAGAATCCATTCCTACCTTATATAAAGAGCTGACTGGTGGTGCCCAAAAAGAACAGGATACCACTCATTTTTCCATCTATCTACTCAAATATCCTAGATAAATTTTATTTGTCAGCTTGTTTTGTGTTGTTTTGTTTATACAGAAAGGCTAATACAAGTTTTACTGCCTGATTTGAGCATAGTCATTTATTTGATACCTAGTTCTTGGGCAACTCATTTTTCTCTTGAAGTAGATAATTGTTACTTTTCCTTATAGAATTATATTTTTTTATTCTTTCTTTGAAGATGAAATTCCCTCCCTTCCACACTCATACTGGCAAGCGTAATGACCACTTTTTCTGTTCTACCGTCCCCACCACTGATTAGTATATAGGCTAAGCAATAGGCAAAGGAAGGCAGTCTGGATTTGTTTTTTTTTTTTTTTTTTTTTTTTTTGGAGAGATTTTCGCTATAGGGTGCGTGCGCTTGCCAGACAGACAGACAGAGACATAGAGACAGAAAGCGAGAAATCACAACCCAGGGGTGATGGTCACGCCACAATCCCTTCTCCTCCATTCTCCTCTCGGGATCTTGGGCACGCACGCACACACGCCCAGCGTCAGTTTTAAGCCACCGGGTCCGGGATGCGAACCGCGGTCGACTACGTGGGAGTCCAGTGACATAGCCATTATGCTAACTGCTGGTTCCCTGGATTTGTTTTTTAAAGATGTCTATATTGTTGGCCAGGCATACACAAAAACATATCACCTAGAACCGGGTATTTTCTTTTCCTCACTTGTATCTGTCTTGTGTTATTTTGACCTGTTATCTTGGTGCTTCAGCCACGGATGCCATACTCTCTGGCACTAACTCTCATTTCTAAAATGAAGGGACTGCAAATATAGATGGGACTGCATTTATTGGTCACTTACTCTGTGCTGGGAACTGTGTTAAGCATTATATTTATGTTGTATCATTTCTGCTTCACTACAATCCTCTGAGGATTGTTCTCATTTTACAGAAGAGAAGAACTGAAGCACAGTATGTTAAGGAACTTTCCCAAGATAACACAGCTGGTTATCTGGTACAGTCAGGTTTTGACAGAAGATGATCTGATCTCCTGTGCTCTTACTGTGCCATAGAGGCAGGAAGATGGGTACTCTGTGCTGTTGCCAAGGCTAAACTGGTAGAATCTATCTGGAAGGTAATATAACATGTATCACAGTCCTTTGTTCCAGTATTTATTTTTTTATTTAACAAACTTCTATATGTATTTACTATATGCCAAGCACTGCTCTAAGCATTTTTGGACTATTAAAAAACAAAGATTTATGACAATACTTAGTGGGAAATATTTATATTTCTATTATTTCCTTATTAATTTTAGAGAGAGAGTTTTGCTATGGAGTGCATGCATTTGCCACAGAGAGAGAAAGAGAAAGTGAAAAATCACCCCACAGTGGAATGGCCATGCTGCAATCCCTTCTCCTCTTGGGATTTTGGGCACACATGCACATGTGCCCAGGGTGAGTTTCAAGCCTCTGGGTCCAGAACTCGAACTGTGATCAACAATTTGGGAATCTAGCACCTTAACCACCATACCACCTGATGGCCCCAATATCTCTATTGTTTGGTAACCAAAGCAAACTAAGACACACAGTGGTCCAATAATTTTCTCTAAATCTCACAACTAAAGTATGAAGCTGGGATGTGGTTTTAGAATCTATGTCCTTAATCCCTGCACTATCCAGTAGTTTTAATTTTATAAATTAATCCTCGAGAAATTATTCTAGACATGTACACGAATGTGTCATTATAGCTTTGTTTATATAATCAAAAATGTGGGAAAAAGTGTCTAGCAGAGCATGTTTCATATAGATTGGAAAATCCATATAATATTCTGTGGCCAGTGAATACTTTCTTGTACAGGAAGTAAGTATTAAAAATGTCACGTTTAGGACTAGCAGATGGTGTAATGGTTTTGTCGCTGGACTCCCACAGCTCCGGACCCAGTGACTTAAAACTCACTCTGGCACATACATGTGCATGTCCATAACCCCAAAAAGAGAATAGAAGAGAAGGGATTACAGCATGGCCATCCTCCCTTGAAGGTGATTTCTTGCTTTTTGTCTCTCTGTCTCTCTGGTGAGTGCACACACCCCATAGCAAAAATTTCTCAAAAAAACCCTAAAAATGTCATCTTTATGCTATATTGATGTTTATATGATATATTAATAATTAAAATACACTAAATGAAATAATATTATGGTGTATCTAATATCTATCTTAAAATAAAATATGTTTATATTTGGGCACAGAAAATAAACTAGAAGAATACAAGAACAAAATGTAAACAGTGGTCTCTGAGTGATGAGGTAATGTATGCTTTTTTCCTTGAATATATCTATATTTTTTCTTTCTTTATATAATGCAGATATATTTCTAAGTAGTAATGATAAATTAAAAAGTAATCTAAGAGTGGGCTGGCTCTTCAGCACAGGTTAATGGAGCCAATTCCTACATGACTGATCATGGTTGGAATACTGTCCTCTCCAAAAGGCTGGAAAAACATGCTAGGTGTCTGTGCATGCATGACCAAAACTCTGAAGGATAGGCAAAACGGAGGAGAAGAGATTGAGATGCAATCATACCCCATCAGGGGTACTTTCTCTGTTTTTCTGTCTCTCTCTCTGGCAAGTTCACATGCTCTCTGGTAATTTAAGTACTCTGAAAAGATTGTAATAGAATATCTCTGGGGTTCTTTTTGACAACAAGATGGTGCTTACATTACATAAGTTTCTATGAATAATCATGGTTGGCACAAACTTTAACTGGAAATCTAATCTCCCTGTTCACTTATTGATGCAAGGTTTGGAAGCAAGGAAAATTATTTGATTGGCTTTAATGCAGACTTTACATAGTGATTACATAAATCCCTAATTTATAAATTTGGAAAACTTGGCCCTAGATTCATCAATAAGACAAACCATTTTAACTTCTTGCTACATCTCTGAGTTATTTTGAAGATGCTAGTGTTTCTAAGATTAGTTAAAGTAATAGTTAATTTTCAGATTCCACTTATTGGTCCTCTTTGGTTCCATTCTTAAATCCACCACTTACTTTAGCTGTATAATCTTTGAACTCTAAAGGCTTTATTTTTCTTCATCTGTACATAGGGATTTTGAGATAATCCATTAGATAACACATAGAAAACATCACATTAAAGTTACTCAGTAAATGGTAGAAATTTTAATTATTACTGTTTGTTACCATTCAGTGCTCATTTAAGTAAATGTATATAATGTTCTCCAGTAGAGTTACCATGCACTTTCTTTTCATTTATTTATTTATTTAATTGAGATTTTTTGCTATAGTGTGTGCAGTTACCAGAGACAGACAGAGACAGAAAGTGAGAAATCACCCCCCAGTGGGTATAGCCACACTGCAATACCTTCTCCTCCATTCTCATCTTTGGATTTGGGGTGCACACACACACATGCCCCTCCTGAGTTTCCAGTCACCAGGTCCTGGACTCAAACTGTGGTCAACTACATGGAAGTTCAGCGATGTAACCATTATAAAATCTACTGGTCCCTACCATGTACTTTCTAAGGTGTATTCTCTTCTGAAGAATTTAAAGTTTTCTTTGGCAGGAAGATGAGGAAAAACAAGGCACTGTCCATTACAGATTATTTAAATTTGTTAAACTGTTGGTTGTTTTAAAAGTGTATATTTAATTTAATTTATTATTTAATTTGCTATAGAACACATGTGCTCACCAAAGAGAGAGAGAGAAAATGAGAAAGCAAGCTGCCAGGTCTGGGACTCAAACCATAGTCAGCCATGTGGGAGTCCAGCCCCTTCCACTACACCACCTGCAGGCCCCAAACTGTTGATATTTTAAATGATCATACGGCCAATTTTCATAACCAATGTGATTACCAAATTGGTTAAGAAATAATGATTTTTCTGAAACTATTGGGAACCAATAGTCAATATAGACCAATTGTTTTAACTGTGCCATAGATTGTTTGCTCTCATAAATAGATACAGTCTTAAATCAAGATGCAGACATATGAATACTTGCTTCACACCTCTTTTCAATAGGTGAAAGGAGTGGTATTTACTTCCTAATACTGTTTCTTTTGAGCTTGAAAGAAACAATTTTATATATATATATATATATGTGTGTGTGTGTGTGTGTGTGTGTGTGTGTATTTATAAACTCTTGCTGTCCTTTACCATTCGAATTGTTAGCACCAAAATCTGAACAGTTTTCTGGTTTTCCATTTAGATTTTGGTCTTGTAAGGCAAAGCTATGTTTCTCTGCCTCTCTCCATTCTCCACAGTTGAACCTTACTGCTCTTCAGCATAATCCTTCCAAACTCTCCATGTTGATTGAGCCTCACTGCTCCAACAAGGAATGCACCTCTGACACAATGAGGGATGGCAGGAGCAGTGTGGGTGAAATCAGATACAGCAGACATAAGCTTCACAAATGTGCTACCTTTCAAATGGCACATTATGAACTGGTCAACTGAAACATGAAGTATTATTCTGTCTTATCTGTGGTTGAATGCGGGCACAACCTCCTTAGTAGTACGGTTTTTGGCTTGTTGTCAAAGGAGTCTCACTTTAGCTGCTTCACATAGTCACTCAAAACAATACCTCCTCATCACCATTAACGACCTTGGCTTGACCTGCTCCAGAGAGATGAAAACACATTGGGACCAGGTGACAACACTGCCAAAAGGGTTTGATGAAGAACAAGCAAATTCTAACATCAGTTTAGAAATGTCTACCATGAGAGAGTTTAGGAACTTCAATTACCTTAAAGGATATTTAGGTTTCACAGGGTTTTGTGCACCCATGTACCTCTGGAAGACTGGGTTTAGTTTTCTTTCAGGGAAATCTATCACTCTTGGCTCAGCATCTCCTATTTCAGAGAAAATTGTAAAACACACATGCACACTCTCTTCAGGGCTCAAGTCTACATGAATGGACCTAAGGATGGATTTTTCAACAAGCTTTGCAAGTAAATATGATGCCCAATCTGTAGTTTGAGAGTAACTACCTGTGGAGTTCCTATAGTTCCAGCTGGAAACAAACACAAGGGCTGACTTTCTAAGTCCATGAGCCACTGTGATAAAGCAAAACACCCTGAAGGCAAAATTCCTCTTATTGCTAGAAATAAGTAACAATGAAATGTATACTACTTTGATAGGGCACTGATAGTGGACACCTAGGTTTTATTAAATGTTATAAGTAAATGTCTTAGTGTGCCAGAATCAAAAGTGTAGTCCTTTTTACATCTCAATTAATTCTACAGAAGACTACCACACAGACCATTACACAGTTGTTGGTTATATGACCCAAAAATATTTTCTTAAGATATCTCAGGTTCAGGTTCATTACAGGTAAAATGTTTTCTCTGTCTCATGAAATCTTCCCAAAGATTAAAGGTAGGCAAAGAGCTTGGCCAAACACCTAAGTTATATAAAACTGGCACCCACTTTGAGTTCACTCCTTCCTATTCCACCATTACAGACAACTAAATTGTGCATACCACTAGACCAGAAGCAATAATCAGTAAAATACAAGAGATCTATAAGGCCCAATTTACCAACTGGCTATAATGCTAAAATATCCCCATATTTAAAGGCTCAGGAAAAGTAACATACACCATCCTAAGATTTCAAAGGTGTTTATAGATAATATTTTGATAAACTACATAAAGGTTTGACATTGAAGGCAGCAGAGATTCTCATCTTCATTTCACAGCTCTTGAATTTTCTGAGGTTGTGTGCTTCCAAGAAAAGAACCAATCTGTGACCAAGATGTAATTAAGACCCATGATTTCTAATTCCCAGGCTTTGACTCCAACCTCTGAAAATGCTTCAATTCAATGAAACTAATGGTACTTTGGTCTCTGGAATTAGATCCTGTTATCAATGACTTCCACATGGAAAAATCATTCCAAAATGTGTAATTAACCAAGAAAATGCAAATAAACCAATTTGTACCTGCTATTTAGAGGTAAGACACAGAAATAAATTGAGTTCATTATTTGAAAATGTAACCCTTTTCTGCTTCAAATATAGCTCATGTTCTCCAGTTGTTCACATTTTTTGTCAAAAATTATATTTGCAGTGAAATATTTTAGATAGTTTGTGATTCTGTTATCAGTGCAGAATTTGGAATAGAGAGAGAAATACATGTTATCAGGTACGATGGGAGAAAACTCTTTACTTAATGATCTTTGGAAATTTATTTGAATAAACATTTTTTCAAAACTCTTCTATGAACCAAGTTCCACACTAAAAAGGATGGAGTCAAGCTCCCAGTATAGCAGTCAGGAACACGGTTACACTTGGCCAATATTTCTGACTGAATGAACCTAGAGGAATGAGCAACTACTTATGTACTTCTAAAAAGCACACAGCGTAAGGAAAGAAATTAAGGAGGAAAATTGAGAGGCGAGACATTTATGGGACACAGAAAGGGGTAATTATCTGTTAATGATAATGTGTTTTGTATCCTCAACTGGACTGGTATGAAGCATATTCATGTTGGGTGAATTCAACTTATAAGCAAAGTAATGTATAGTAATTAAATATATAGAATACATTTTTTAAATAAAAAAATAATAAAGCAGGCAGCAATCAGTAGAAAGAAAGAGCTCTATAAGACAATAGTCCAGAACAACCTTCAAGAAGATGAAATATTTAAGCTGGACTTGGAATACTGTTTCTTTCAGGTGGTAGAGGCTCAATTCAAAATAATTTAAGAGGAAGAAAAAAACAGATTATGGAGTGACATTGTTAGTCAAATTTCTGGAACACCCAGACTCACTCTCTTTGGTCGCATCTCTCTGATTCTTTTTGAATGTTAGCCTCATTGTCTTCTACTGCATATGGGCTTCCTTATGTTAAAGAATGTGGTTACAGGCACTCCAAATTCATGACTCAGAAGAAGGATATCTCTTTCTTACCTTTAATCTAGGAAGGACTCTAGTTGGCCCTACTTGGGTTACTTGTTCATCCTTGGCCAATCATTGAGTCTCTAAATATTATGACTTTTATGGCCTGGGTCACAAACTATTTTGTGAATAGTTTCCAGGTTACCAGAAACACATTTGTAGTGGGAAAGAAGCTTATCCTCAAAAGAAAAGGGGTTCTGGGACCAGCAGTTAGAGTAATGGCTATGTCGCTGGACTCCCACGTAGTCAACAGCAGTTCGCGTCCCGGACCCAGTGGCTTAAAACTCACGCCGGGTACGTGTGCGTGCATGCCCAAGATCCCAAGAGGAGAATGGAGGAGAAGGGATTGCAGCATGACCATCCGCCCTGGGGGGTGATTTCTCACTTTCTGTCTCTATGTCTCTCTCTGTCTGGCGAGCGCACGTGCCCTATAGCAAAAACCTCTCAAAAAAAAAAGAAAAGAAAAGAAAAGGGGGTGTGTATAAGCCTAAATAATGGATTTGTTAGAGTATGGAAAGACAGATTGGCCACCATTAAACCGGGATAGAGAAAAGGGTCATTCCAAGCAGAAAAGAGAGTTTGAGTGAAGACAAACAGAGAAAAAACTCGGTGTATGCTGAATACTTGGTGTATGTATTGATAAAATAGCAAGAAAAGGTAGAGGGCTGGTTGAGATCAAATAGATCAAATAGATGTGCATATTTGAGCAACACACAAGTTTTGAAGATTTGGGAGGTGTACAATGTGTTTTACATTTTAGAAATATAATTGTGATTGTATTGTGGAGGATACATTGGATAGAAATGCTGTAAGACAAGAGTTGGGTAGGAAAGGTACACTGGGCATGTTGTTTTTGTCTGAAAACATTTATTTCCTGGAGAAAACATTTCCTCCAGTTTGCAGAGTCCTGGTGGGAGTTTTAATTAGTGTCCCACACAATTGTAAGTCTGGGTCAATGTTAATAATGTATTTCCTGAACACAGTGATTGGCTCAAGGGTAAGCACAGAATTCAAGCTGGGCTGATCTGAATTTATTCCTAAGGTTTAATATATGAGTCCTTTCAGACAGTATCGTGTAAGAATATTGACTGAATTCCCAGCAGCCATTCTGCCCTTGCATAGAGAGAGTATGTAAAATTGAAGCTAAAGCTTGAGAAAAATAGAGGGGGCAAAAAGAACAAAAATAGAACTCTGTTGACATTGCTTCAGCCCTGGATTGAGGTTATCTTGTAATTCTAGTTACATGTGTCAATATCACTTTTCTTTTGTTCAAGCTAGCTTGAACTGCCACTCTTTCAGTCAACAACTGAAAAAGTTTTCAATAATAAAAAAGCTACCTACCATTTTTTGAACATTTAAATACATACCAGGCATAGTGCTAGGTACTCTATGCATATTGCCATAGTAAATCTTTATAATAACCTTGATAGATAAATATAATAATTCCCCATTTTACAAAGGGAAAAGCCATGAGTCAAATAAATTAAATAACTTCCGAAAATTTAGTTAGCTATTAAGAGTCAGAAATGATATTCTAAGGATTTATCCAACTTCAAAAGTCTGTGTTCTTTCAACTTTACCACCTCTATGCTACTTTGCCTCTGTGCTATTAGTAAGCAATATTCTGGGTGAAAAATAATAAAACCATGACCTAAGGCAATAGCAGTAAGGCTAGAGAAAAAGAAATTCAAGAGATAGTTAAGAAAGAGAAGTAATAGCTCTCGGTAATTTTTTGGGGGGAGGAGGTTTTTGCTATAGGGTGAGAAATCACCCCCCGGGGGGATGGCCATGCCATAATCCCTTCTCCTCCATTCTTCTCTTGGGATCTTGGGTGTACACACACACATACCTGGCGTGACATTAAGCCACCGGGTCCAGGACTCGAACCACGGTAGACTACATGGGAATCCAGATACATAGCCATTACACCAACTGCTGGTCCCAGTTCTTGTTAACTTTATTAAAGGATTTAAATGTTGAGGATCAGTAAAAAAAAATTTTGAAGATTCTGACATCAGGTTAATTTATGTATGTAGAGAGAAAAAAAACCTGGCTGGAGGGGAAAAAATTACGCTTCACATTTGAAGTGTTCATTGAACATCCAAGTGAAGCCATCCAGTAGGTTGTGAAGAATATGGTTCTGTTGATCCATAGGAAGGTCACAATAAATAGACAGATTTGAGAGTAGTATAACTATCTCAGTGTTTACAGGCTCTGAAGTAAGATTATTCACAGACAGCAAACAAAGTGAGGGAAAAAAAAGGCAGAAGGCAGACCCCTGTATACTAAAACATTAGCGTTTAAAGGGTATGTCTTTGTTCCTGCTAGTCCCTCAGCCTGGAGTGCTTTCTTCCCCTTTATGAATATATTAAGTCTTCAGAAAAGTTGTGACATATTTTTCTATGCAAAAATGTGTCATGACTTTGTTGACCACCCAATATATTCATCTGCAATGACATCACACAATCACGATCTCTCCACGAGGCTTTGTTGGCTCTTCCATTCTTCATTCCCTAGTAGAACTGGATGCTTCAACTTTTGTGCCAAGCCCCTGGAACACTTTGTAGAACAATATTCTTTTATTTATTTATTTATTTTTAAATTTATTTTGCTATAGAGCATGTGTACTCCCAAAAGAGAGAGAGGGAGAGAGACAGAGAAAGCGAGAAAGTATTTCCAAGGGAAGATGACCACACTATAATCCTTTCTCTTCTGTTGTCCTCTCTGGACTGTGGACACACACACATACACACCTGGTGTGTTTCTCAAGTTGACGGGTCCAGGACTTGAATTGTGCAGTCAGCCACATGGGATCCAGCCACTTTAGCCACCATGCCACTAACAGGCCCAATAATATTCTTACTATGTTTTTTTAAATATTCTTATTTTATAGCACTGGGAACCAGAGCAGACTTCAGACTTTATACAAACTGGGTTGAATGTCCTCTCTCCAATTCACTGATCATGCAGTTTGGGATTACTTCATCTCTTTAGAGTCATAACTTTCTCCTATACAAGGAAAAAAAAAAAAAGGAGGTAACAAGAAGAACAGAACTCTTTTGGCATTGCTGCAGCCCTGGATTAAGGTTATTTTGCAAATCTTATAACAGGTGTCAATAACATTCTTCTTCCCTCACAAGGATGTTTTTGAGAATAAAGGAGATTAATTATAAAACTTTTGGTACAGTGATTAGCACATAGAAAATGTTAGACTGGGCAGTATTTGTTTATAAATCTGTTTGTACAAACCAGACTTCATGAATGCAGGTTCTGTGGATTCAACTTTGTATCTCTGTTCTCTACCAAAGTATCTGGCACCTTATAGTCACTCAGGAACTATGTGCTGAATTAATACATGAGTAGATTTGAAGTCAGGACACTTTATCATATATTGTCTTATTTGTTCTTTGCTATCAAAAAATGATGAGCTCCTCTCAAACTTAGTCACTTTAAGCACCGCCTGCCCCACATTGGGCTTTATTCTATTTACTATTTCTTGAATTTAAAATGGTCTCATGCACCATGAAGAAGATGGTGCCTGATTTGGAGGGGTAATTGCCGTGTCCAAATAATCTCCTATTAGGAATTGAATTGTTGTGACTCATAGGGTCACAAAATTATCGGTCCCCTTTCTTCCGGACATAGTACTGCCAATCAGCAGGTCCTTTAAGGTCTGTAAAAAACAATTGTAAAATTGAAGTCTATGCCCTTCTTTCTTTTTTTTTTTCTCTTTAAATTTATTTATTTTTTACATTAATTCACTATACATCATTACAGCATACAAATGAATTTTCCATCCAAAATACACTGTGTATTGGCTCAATCAAGCACATCAACATACATGTTTTCACCAAATAATTTTCCAATTCTTATGTCTTGTATACTTTGTTTTTTGTTTTGCCATCCTTGATTCCTTATCCCTCACCCTCTGCCATGTCCCACCCTCCTCCCACATTGTCTCTGGTATCCATGGTTGCTTTCTATGCCCTTTACCCCCATTTAATTGATTTTCTAATGAACTTAATTAGTCTAAATATATCCAATAGCTAGCACAGCTGATATATACCTATACATGAACCCAAGTCTGACTTTAGGCATAAACCCCAGTGAG
This sequence comes from Tupaia tana, assembly GCA_026018925.1. Classification (NCBI taxonomy): domain Eukaryota; kingdom Metazoa; phylum Chordata; class Mammalia; order Scandentia; family Tupaiidae; genus Tupaia; species Tupaia tana. The sequence goes on along the minus strand of JAKSZU010000020.1, from coordinate 44,653,328 downwards.
TAGAATGAACATATTATAAAGTAGTACCCACCTGGGGCTATATAGCTTACTGCAGTCATCAAATATGAATTTTTTTAAAATTTCGATACGAACAGTTTTACCGTTTTTTTTCTCCTGCAATTCTTTTTTTAATTTTTTTTTTTTTTTTTTAGAGAGGTTTTTGCTATAGGGCGCGTGCGCTTGCCAGACAGACAGAGAGAGACAGAGAGACAGAAAGCGAGAAATCACCCCCCAGGGGGGATGGTCACGCCGCAATCCCTTTTCCTCCATTCTCCTCTCGGGATCTTGGGCACGCACGCACACGCGCCCGGCGTGAGTTTTAAGCCACCGGGTCCAGGACGCGAACCGCGGTCGACTACGTGGGAGTCCAGCGACATAGCCATTACGCTAACTGCTGGTTCCCTCCTGCAATTTTTTTTTTAAATTACTTAACATTCATTCCCTGAGCATCATCACAACGTACTAAATGTGGTTTCCCATCTAGAATAAACTGCATAGTGGCTTAATCATGCATGTTATCATCAATAATATTCCATTTCTACTTTCATACATATATATATATATATATATATATATATATATATACATATATATATGTTTTTACCCCATGTTTGACCCTCTGCCCTTTCCCACTCTCTTATTACACTATCTCTGCTATATACAGTTGTCTTCCATTCCTTTTTCCCCAACATTTTGTTGATCACACAATATCATAAGTAATCTAACTACTTTCAGCAGATTTCGAGAAGAGTAGTTTTGAACTGGTAATGATATTTCCTTGAAACTTAAAGCCTAGAAACAGGTTAGTATTCTGTTCAAATAGTAGGTACATGCACCTATCAACAGCTCAAGACAGGACAAAAATCCTTTAAAACCGGAAAACAAAGATTAGGAGAAAAGCAGCAATAATTCAATCAAGTCACAGAATGTTGTTTCATCAGTTTAGTCTTATGCACTTAATCTTTTTTCTGTTAAGGTTCGATCTTCCAGATTGAATTCTGGGATATAATATTCATCTCCAAACATTGTCCCTACAATTAAGTTGCCCATTTTCTTAGTTTTTGAACTCTTATTTCTGTGTGTCTGCATTTAATTTTACTGACATAGCACTCCCTTAAGAACTTCTTGGAGATCTGGTCTGGTGCTGGTAAATTCTTTCAGGTTTTGTTTATCTGGGAAAGTTCGTGTCTTTTCTTCCCAAATGAACGATAACCTTGCTGGGTACAGAATTCTCGGTTGAAATTGTTTTTCCCTTAATACTTTGAATATATTTTCCCATTCTCTCCTAGCTCGCATTGTTTCCGATGAGAGGTCTGCCGTTAGTCTGATGGGATACCCTTTGTAGGTAACTTGCCTTTTTTCTCTAGCCAGTCTTAGTATCTTGTCTTTGTCTGTGGTTTTGGTCAATCTGGCTATAATGTGTCTTGGAGAAGATCTTCTAGGGTTGATTCTATTTGGGGTCCTCTGTATTTCTTGGGACTGAATCTCTGAGTGCCTCTCCAGGTTTGGAAAGTTTTCTTGCAGGATTTCATGGAATAGATTATCAATGCCCTTATGAGTCTCTTCACCCTCTGGGATGCCTATTATCTGGATGTTTGGACGTTTAATTGTATCTAGTACTTCTCTCATATTATTCTCAAATTTTTGGGCCATTTTCTCAGTCTTCATGGTGGATTTTTCCAGGCCAGCCATTTTCTCTTCTACATTAGAGATTCTATTTTATGTATGATCTAGTCTGCTTTTAATACTTTCAAGGGAGATTTTGACTTCTTGTATTATAGCCTTCATCTCTAACAGTTCTATCTGATTCTTTTGTGAAGTGTGAAATTCCTCTTTTAGATCTTGCATGAATTTCCTCACCTCCTGGAACTGTTCAACTCCTTTCTCCTTCCTCTTCAGCAGTTCCTTGTCTCTCTTCTCTTCCATCTCTGTTAGCTTTGCCATTAAGAATGTTCTGAATTCTTTATCAGACATTTCCATGATTTTCATTGAACTGTGTGTGGATGAAGAGGAGCTATCCATTTCCCTTGTGGGAGAGGTATTTTCCTGCTTCCCCATATTTCTTGTGGTCCTGCAGCGATTTCTAGTCATCTGGTGGATGGTCGGTTTCTTCCCAAACTTGGAGGTTCAATCACGCAGGTTTTGTATGCTGGAGGCCCAGTTAGCAGTGGGACATCTTCCTTTCTCCCAAAATGGCTAGATCGCAGGAGCCATGGAGCTGTCTGTCTATGCCCTTCTTTCTAGCTTGCAGGTAGACTTCTTTTTACTAAACTAGTCAGTTCTTTCAAAGTTGCATTCGTCCCATTCATCCATCTGCAGCTCACTGGATGGTACATTTCTTGAATTACATATAACTTTACAGTGTATTACATTGCTTTTTCAAAAGGGAATGCCATGCATGTCAGTCAGTACAGAGACATTAATCTCCCCACTTCAACATTCAATATCTTTCCTATGTATCCCCCAATCATTATTATTATTATTCTAATTATTTTTTATGATAAACATGATTTTTTTTTTCTCCAATTATCAGATCATAAAGTTCCCAACAAGAGGGAACGTAGACTCCACTCAGGGCTGGACCAAGGGTGGGTCTCGTGCAGCCCCGCAAATGTAGGTGAATCTCCATGGAACACAGTTTCAGGAACGCGGCTCAGGGAAGCAGAGACGGCCATCAGCTGATGCAGCACGGGAGGCAGACCCCGGCCACGGCTCGTGGGACAGACCCCGGCCACGGCTCGCGGGGCAGGCCCCGGCCACGGCACGCGGGGCAGGCCCCGGCCACGGCACGCGGGGCAGGCCCTGGCCACGGCTCGCGGGGTCAGAGCCCCGGCCATACATTTCTGCGGGAAGACTCATCTATTTTGTCTTGGCGACAGTTATTAGTGGTTGAAACTCCTCAGCAAGAGAGGGCTTGTCTTCTCCGGGTTCCTTTTAATATCTTCCTGGGTAACGTGCAACTCCATCCCCATCTTCTATGACCCATGAGACACTCGCCCAAAACTGCTATTTCATAAAAGAATATTCTTCAAATTTTACCAAGAGGAAAATATTAATCTGGTTATCTGAAATCTAATTAATATTGAATGAAATAATCAAGCACAAATAAAACAGCTAAAAATGTTATAAAATAAGATTTCAATGTTTGTGTAACATACAAGTGTGTTTTCATGCTCATACTAGCTTACAATCTTCTTCTGCCCCACTTTTTCCATGATCTTGGGAAGAGAGGATCAAGTTCTTTTGCTTTTTTCCCCCATTTTGTCAAAATAGAAATCATAGATCTTAGGAGAAAGGGGCAAGGAAGTAAAATAAAGGGCAGAGCTGAGGGCCAAGTGACCTGGAAAGAAGGCTGAAAGCATTTCCCAATACCAGTCTGGAGTTTGCTTATAAACATCTAGTGGAATAGTAAGACACTTGTCAGTCACTACTGTACTCTTCCTGAAACTAGAAAATGGGCCTATTAATTTTGGGAAGAGTATAACTGTCACAAAGCCCTAGGATTAAGGCCCAGGGTACTGCATGGAATACATGAGCACTCAGAAATGTGCACTTTAAGATTGAGCTTGGACGTTTACCTGTAGATGGTCACCACCAGCAAATTCTGAAGTTACAGCTCTTGAAACTTACTATTTGGTTTCAGCAGTACAGGGGTTAAATTTCCTTCCAACTTACTCTATGCTCTTAAGAACTGGGAAAGCAGTTCTCCCAAATCCCAAGTAAGTTATTCAAGACAGCAGAAGGCAGAGCTAAATTCTTCTGTTGAAGAACTTATCAGGACTTAAACCACAAGGAAATCTGAAAGGAGGCTGCCATACTGCTTCACCGCTGCCTTCCCCCACCAATAGAGAGATAAAAACGGGAGATTTACAAAGCAAACTACAGTGTATGGAATATATATAGATAGATAGATAGATAGATAGATAGATAGATAGATAGATAGATTTTAAACCCACCACTTTGTTTTATTTGCATGAGCACAAATCACTTTCAACTTAATGCTGGAGAAAAGGCAACATTCCCTGTGATGGCTTGCTGAAAAGCTCGCTGTATTTGTTTGATAATGGATTTTAGTTCATTGTCATGTACTTCACTCTTCATCAGCAGGAGCACTTCAGGGTAAAGAAATGGGCTTTTACCCACTGGAACAAAGGCTATATGAAGGAAAAAAAATCCTGAGCAGATGGAATATTATTTGCATTTGCACAAATAGTGCTTTTTAGCACAATTCCTATTACTCCATTGTGAGCTAAAGTAAGCCAGATGTGTCTACAGCACACTGCAGACACAGAATCGGCTTTTTGTTTGTCAGACTCAGAGGTCCCAACCTTATGATGTCTTTGTACTTGTATATCCATTAGTTTTATTTCAGTTACTTATCAGGATAGAAAAGAAGAAAATGGCACTATGTATTCATATGTATTTAAGAGAACCATTGTATATAGGGCCAAATTAACTATATTTTATTTTCATGAATGGGGATCAAATAGGTTTCACTAGAGATCTGACTATCCATCTAGAGATCTAGATGGTAATGTAAAATTTAATGCTAAATGTTAGTGTAATAAAATTTCTATCCCCAGGATTATATAGAATACTTGTTGACATATACTTTTTTAAAAATTTAATTCCATTTGTTACTATTTTTAATTTGACCAGAGAGAAAGAGAAAGGGGAAGGGAGAAAGCAAGCAGCCAGGTCCAGGACAAGAACCACAGTCAGCCATGTGGGAGTCCAGTGACTTTAACCACCACACCACCTGCTGGCCCTGACTTACACTTTTTAAAATGTATCTCTCACATGAAGTACATCAACATCTTCAACATGACTTGAAATGACTAAAATAGAATCTTAGATCTGAAAGGAATTTTGACATTATCTAATCCAATTGTCTTATACTGCACATCAGGAAACAGAAGCTCTGGAACTGAAGTGACTCATGTGGGATGGTGTAGACAGGAGTGAAGCTTGGTCTCCCGACCTTGAATTTAATCCTCTATCCTCATCTATGATGAGCATTTCCTAAAATGTTTTATCTGGGATTCAGACTCAAACAGGTTTAATAATAGAGGCATCAAAACAATTAAACTTACAAATTCCTGTCAACTTTTAGTATGTGCCATCTATGTCAGACCTCTCCAAGAACAAGAAATTATAAACTATACTTCCCAAATTTATTTGGCTCAGGACACTTTTTCCATCATCCATACCAGGGCCAACTGTTTTGTGGAATGTCCTTTTGGAGATTGCACAAGAGTACTGTAACATGTACAGTGAAAATACAATGAGCAAAATTAACAAAACTAAGAAGTAGTCGGGGGCCAGAAGGTGGTGTGGTAGTTAAGGGTGCTGGACTCCCACATGACTGGCCATGGTTCTCTCTCACTTTGTCCTTCTCTGGTCAAGTTAAATAAATAAATAAAGTTAAATAAAATAATTCTTTAAGAAAAAAAAAAAGTAGTCAGGACCAGCAGGTGGTGTGGTGGTTAAAGAGTTGGACTCCCACATGGCTGACCAAGGTTCAATCCAGACCTGGCGGCTTGAAATTCACACCAGGTACATGTGCATGCATGTGCAAAATCCCAGGAGGAGAATGGAAGAGAAGGCATTGTGGCCTGGCCATTCCTTCTGGGGTTAGGGGATCATTTCTAACTTTCCTTCGCACTGTTTCTGTTTCTCTCAGGCGAGCAAATCAAAACCTTAAAAAAAAAATTAAGACCATAGCAGAAAAAAAAAAAAAAAAAAAAAAAAAAAAAAAAAAAAAAAAAACGGATGACTTACATTTCTGATAAAGATAAAATAAAGGAACTCAGCAGAATTAAAAACAATTCGGGATGATCACTCTGCTTGCTACATGAACTGAAGGAGAGGGGAGCAAGGTAGAAAGCACCCAAACAAATTAAAATCCTGTAAGAAAATCTAGGTGAAGGGAGGTAGTGAACTGAACTGGGTGTGGTGAGAAGAAGTGGGCAGAGTGAAGGGCTATTGGGGAGGGGCATGTACAGTTCTCAGGGAGGGATGATTTGTGTGGACCAAGAAGAGAAAAGACTCTAAGTGGCATGCACATAGTGCAATGGCAGGTTCCTTTACTTCATTGTATATTTGGTTTAGGTTATTTCTCTAATCAGCTGTTAACAAAGAAGAAAAAGTGCCTTCTGTGAGATTTGAAATGATATGGAGTCACAGGGATGTAGATCCTTTTCTCTTTTTGAACCTAAAATCTAAGGTTAAAGGGAAAATTTCTTTTTATTGTTTCTTATTGTAGAAATAGAAATATTTTGTATCTTACTAACTTTCTCATTACAAAGGAAGTGTTCAAACTTAGCCAATGTGCATAATTTGCAAAAGTAGAATGAAGAAAATTAAAATAATCTGTCATCCTTCCCCTCAGAGATAGGTCCATTTACTATTTTAGTATGCAAGTATTTCTAACTGTCCACATCTTTCTTATGTAAATTCAGGAACTGAATTGGACTTGGATAGCATGGGATATTTTTATTCCCCTCTGATCTTTTCATATATACATTTCACAAAATTGGCTTCAGATTGCGTTTGTAATTGTGCTTTGATTTTCTATTTAACATTATGTTGCATACATTTCCCTATATCATAATATAATCTTTGAAAACATGATTGTACTGAATGGACAACTATCACTATACTATAATCTATAGAATCATTTTCCTATTGAGGAATATTTAGTTCTTCTTCCGTCATTGTAAATACTACAGCAATGAACATGTTTTCATGAAATATTAGCATTTGGTTATTTTCTTAAGTTAAAGTCCTGGAAGTAGAATTGCTAAATCAAAATTTCTTCCCACCTCTTAATAGATAATAACAAATTGACCTTATAGTTTATATCATTTTCAGTGTTCCCTCTGTTACCAGAAAATTGTTTGAGTGTTCTCAGAAAATAGAAACACTTCAGAAAATGTCCTAAATCAGAAATAGGTACAGGATATTTGAAAAAGGAAACTGTGACTATTTTCTTTGTTAATCATTTCAAATTGGGCAGTAGATGCACCCGTCATAATAAATGAGTGCTTAGTATCTCTTCACACCAACTAAACATAACATGGCACCTATGTTTGGGAGTTAAACTAAGTAATGTAGGGGTTAGTAAGCACAGAAGGGGCAGCACAGAAGAAAGCCATGGGGTTAAATTGAGCCTGAATTTGTGGTATAGACTATTCTATAGTTAGAAAAAGGATATGTATGAATATGGTAGTATGGCAGCAGATACATTTCGGACCATTAATAGTATGAGCTGAGACCAGTCAAGCTCTGCTGGCCTGCCTTGATCAGGGTACAATGACTAACAAGCTAGAGAAAATGCATGCTGGTGTCACAGTGAGGGTTTTTAGGGCATTTTGAAGGCAGGAACAGTACAGAGGAAAGAAGGGAGAATTTCAGGGTAAGGGCGAAAAAAATTTACCTTGAAGATCTGAACATGGTGAGAGCTGAAAGAAGAATCTTAAGACCAAGGAGAAGAGCCAAGGATGAGGCCGGGTTGAACAAGTAAGAGATATACACTGTCATGTGCTGGAGACAAGTGTGTCTGATTTGAAAGACATAGTGGTTAAGACCAGTAGGACTTTTAAATCCTGATTGCACAATTTGCTCTGCAGCCCTGGTTAAGTTATTTGAATCTGTTCAAAGTCTTTTTTTTTTTGAAGATTTTAAAAAGTTTTTATTTAATTCTATTTGTTATTTTTTATTTGACCAGACAGAGACAGAGAGAGAAAGCAAATCGTGGCCAGCCATGTGGAAATCCAGTGCCTTTAACCACCACGCCAGCTGCCCCCACCTAAAGTATTTTTTGAAGATAGAAATAATAAACCATAGGTTGTGAAGATAAAATATGTATGAAAGGACTTTGTGCCTGACAGACAAGAAACAAATACTAGTTATTAGCCATACAATGGAATGGTAGTCAAAACTAGAGCCCTAAGCTCCAGAGCACTATTATATTCTCATTTTGAAGTTTATCAACATTCTGGCACTGTGCAATAAGTCGAAATACCTTTAGTTTATTATAGTAGAAAACTTAAAATGTATATTTGAAATTAAAATATTTACATATATACTACAAGTGAACCTCAAAGTAAAAATTCACTTATCTTGTACAAGTAAAAATAGCCACTTAAAATCTGATTCTGTGGAGTTGGCATCCCTGCTGCAGTCAGTCAACAATGACAGAGACAAGCCTGTCACTTAGCTCTAGTGCCTCTTCGATGCTAGTTGAACTCTTCATTCAGAAAGACTTGAGTTGTGTGCACCAGGAAGTTAATTTCAATTTAATTTTTTGAATAAACAAAGGACCTATGTAAGCAAAAAAAAAAAAAAAAAAGTAATAACGGTTTTGGAAATTGGCCTTTTTGTAACGTTTATACTTTACAGATTTCTGAGATTTTGCATTTCTCTTTTTAGGCTGTTTTATAGTTCTTTTCAATTAGCATTGATTTGTGGGTTTGAAATATAAGGGAGCAAAATAGTGATGTCTTAACAATGAAACAATAGATGTAAAAAGCACTTGAATTATTAGGAGGAAGTCACTATAGGTATTTAATGCATTAATGCTGTGAATATATATTATTTAAAGTTCTGGAAATAATGATTTACTGAAAATAGTATTCTTTTTTTGAGCACATTATAAACATCAGCAAATGATATTTTAAATAGCTAACTTCTAGGACCATTTACAATTCAAGTAAAACTTAAAAACACTTGAGTACACAAACAGTTACTGTCAATAATTTTTCAGCTAAACTATCTGCAGATATTAACATCATTCCCCCAAGAGTTCAATTTAACAGTTAAAAATGTGATCTAAATTGAATTAATTATTTAGAACCGAAGGCCACTATACTACAGAACTTATCTTGGTATGTTGTCTATAATTATATTTACAATTTTATGGAATATTTTAGAGCTGCTGAGAATTGGAAAGATAAAATATTTGACCTAATAAGGCCACTTTTATTAAAGGTGATTTCCTTTTATGTTAAGGCAAGACAGCTTTTCACTCTTCCTGACTTCAAAGGGAAACACATTATTCCAAATATGTTTTAAACTTTTAACATAAAATCCTTACACATTAAACCATTAATATACGGTTGGTCAGGAAAATGTCTCATTCCACTCACAATAATGTCTGACTTTAATTAGACCCTGAAAAGTAAAGGATTTAAATTCAAATCCTGGCCAACATTAATTATAGAATTCTTAACATTGTAGCATGCCCTTTACTAAGTTTCGAGGATATGTCCTATGCTAAATAAAAAGGAAAATTAGCTTCTAGGGAAAGGAGACTGGTTATTGTAAAATCTTGTGTATATCAGTATGTGTATCATCCTAAAGACCTCTTCCAAGATTCGGAGAGGCAAAGTGGCACACCATTCCTGTGCCAGTGTTCTTTTACCGCATGGATAGGTGACCAGAGACCTACCCTGAATCTTGGACGTTTTCCAGCCTGTTTAGTAGGGAGATGACCCCCCTTTGCCACTCATTTTACAGTCCCTACATAATTCTTATTAAATGGAGAATTTGTTGACATATAGCATCTATTATATTACTATTGCTACTGCCTTGAAAAGAATATTCTTAGCCCGTTTCAAAGATAGTATAAAAAGTACCTAAGAGCAAAAAACAAACAAACAAAAAAACCAACATAGTTACATGGTAGGTCCTCATCATGCCTATTCTGAGATCCCGGGCAATCTCTTCTTATCTTCTTATCTCATTTAGTGAAGATTTGCTCCCTTATGAAGCAATCAGTTAGTAGGTCTTTAGTAAGCATTCATTCTCATATCAGGAGTTCTATGAACTATACCCCAGGGCAGAATGCTAAAGAACCACAATGTCATAAAGCTAGAAACTAAGGGGGGAAAAAAAAAAGGCAGTGCACAAGTGCAGGACTGAATTCAGTGTTCACATCTAGTTCTGACAATTATAAGCTGTCTATGTGACCCAGGCAGTCTCTTATTTCCAGCTTCAATGTGGCTCATCTTTTTCGTCAGAAATAGAAAATGTGTCATGATTATCCTGTAAGAAGCCTAATAATCAACAGTGGTGACAAGTTTGAAGGCATCCACAGACATGGAGTCAAAAACAAAAGCAGCTTTTTTCTTGACAATAATATGAGAATTAAATTTATCATTAGTTATGGAGAGAATACTTTGGTAATTGGAAACTACTAAATAGACAGCAACTAGTGGTAGTATTGGACTTCATTCTGTGCTATTAATAAATTTCTGTAACTTCTCAAAGTAAAGGTCTTAAAATGATTTTAAAACTGCAAAAACAAATAAATTACAGAAATTACTTAAATATTAAGTGAACACTGACAACTCTAACTTTGGAAAATTTTCAGGTAATTTGGAAGTTATTGGGAAACATAATAAATACATTTTATTTTTATTAGTTTAATATTTAAATTTCCTTTGCCTCTCACTTAATTTCAGCCAAAAATTTTGAAAACCATCCTGAGTTTCAATTGTATATGCAAAAAAGAAACAGTTCATAGCCAGTTAGAACTTAGTTTTAGAGAGTGTTTCAGCCTTAAGGTTTTCGTTGTTGTTGTTTTAGTAACTAGAGGGCATATGCACTCACCTGATAGAGACAGAGATAGAGAGACAAAGAAAGCACCACCCAGTGGGGCATGGCCACAGCTCGATCCCTTCTCCATTTCTCTGTCCCATCAGGATTTTGGGCGCACACACACACACACACACACACACACACACATTTGGTGTGTTTTTCAAGTCACTGGAGCTAGGATATAAACCATGGTTGGGTATATGGGATCTCCCTTAACCACTGTGCTTAGGGGACAGCCCTCTTAAGATGTTTCTTATGTTTTTTTCCAAATCTGAGGGAAAAAAATGAGAAAGAGAAAACAGGAAATGTGTCATGATTATCCTGTAAGAAGGCTAACAACAATCAACATTAGTGACAAGTTTGAAGGAATTCATTGACATGAAGTAAAAAAAAAAAAGCAGTTTTTTTCCCCCCTTAGAGCTTCTGGGCCTGCAGGTCTATGTCAAACTGCAAATGTGGGTCTCTGTTCCATAGGATGGAGGTTGTTAAAGTTGTCAAGAATAGGCCTATCCTGAGCTACCAATTGAAATTTAAAAGAAGAAAAGAGGGTAAAATTATGTCCTATGCTCGGAAACACTTAGGTATCTAGGATAAGTACTACACGCCCAAATACAGGATGACAATCTGTGTAACTAAGAGAGATGTTTGTCAGATTGCCTATGCCCAGGTAGAAGGGGATATGATGGCCTGTACACCTTACGAACACAAACTATCAAAACATGGTGTGAAGGTTGGCTTGACAAATTATACTGCAGCATATTGTCCTGCCTGATGTTGGCCCTCACATTTCTCAATAGGCCAAGGGGAGATGATTGGAAAAGAAAGTATGGATGGTCAACCTGGTGCCTCACTTGCAGTTTGGATGCAAGCCTTGCAGGAACTATCTCTGGCAATGAAATTTGGTGACAAACTTGTCACCCTGAAGGGCGCTACAGATGGATGACTGTCTATCCCTCATCGTACTAAATGATTCCCTGATTATGACTCCAAAAGCAAAGGATTTGATGCAGAGTATGTTGGAAGCACATCACAGGGCAGGACATTACAGATGGTGTGTGCTACCTAGTGGAAGAAGACAAAGATACTTACAAGAAATAATTCTCTCAATAGATCAAGAACAATGTAAGCCCACAGATGAAGGAGATATATAACAAAGTTCATGCTGTACATAAGTGAATTGATTTTATAAGAAAAAAAAAACAAGAAAGAAGTTAAAAATAAGAAGTGAAACCACTCCCAAAATGTCGTTTGCCCAGAAAAGAGATCAAGTAGCTTAGAAGAAGGCAAGCTTCCTCAGAGCTTAGGAGCAGCTAAGATCTAAACCCAACAATTTCCTAGGAACATCTTTTTCAGACAAAGATAATAAGTTTATTGACCAAGAAACAAAAACAAAATACAGCCAAAAACCAAGCAAAAAAAAAAAAAAATGAGAACAGGGACCAGAAGTTGGCTTAATGACTATGTTGCTGGACTCCCATGTAGTCAACCACAACCCGTTGGCTTAAATTCATGCTGGGTACATGTGCGTGCATGCCCAAGATCCCGAGATGAGAATGGAGGAGAAAGGATTGCGGTGTGGCTACCTCTCTGGGGGGTGATTTCTCGCATTCTGTCTCTCTGTCTCCTGTCTTTCTGGTGAGCACATGCACCCTATAGCAAAACCCTCTCCAAAATAAAAGTGAGAACAAAAAACATTGTGTGTCTCAGGAAAAATCCATTCTGAAGCTTGGGTCCCTAGCTTCCTCATCAATCCAAACCAAAAAAAAAGTATTAAGTAATTGAATTGTTCAGATGCTTTAATATACATCTGAACAGTAAAATTTACACATGGTGCTCATAGGAGAGACCTTATACCAGTGATCAAAGCTAACCTAGTAGCTGATGGTCATTTCTAACTTGTTTCAAGGCCAAACTTGAAGTAGCAAATTAGGAAAGGAGGTAAGGTCTGAAGAAGGATATTTTCTACAGTCATTGGCATATTAACAAGAAATGGTCTATAGAAATAAAGAAAAAAAAACCATAAAAACCAAAGCAAGAACTCAAAAAGCAACTGTGTGAGTTTATTTAAGGATATGGCAAATGATATTGCACACCTCAGAGGTGTGTAACTAGCTACTGAAGACTACTGGAAATGTTTGCTTAATTAATAAGTAAATAATTGAAACTCATATTAGAAAAAAATTTCAATCAGAATCATTAAAATACAAATAAAGTGTTGGTTGTCAAGGCTTTAGTCCATAGGAAGCAAAATTTCAGCTATATAGAACAACTCACTGCCAAGAATTCAAAGAATCTAGATGTATCTGCCTTTTTGTTTTATTTTAAATCTAACAGAACTTTTCTAAAATAAATAATATTGGTTCTCGGTTGATGTGGAAAGCATTTAAGATAATATTTTGCATTGTTTTGTTACACTGTGTTAAATTCCTAGTTCTGTTCCCTAGCTAGTAAAAGTGATGACTGTTAATGACTTACCATTGCTTCTCCTCAACTTTTGTTAACCTAAACTACTTCTGTTTTGTGCTTGTAAGTGTGATTGCAAAGTTTGCAGTCAATATCATGAATAGAAAACCAAGATCCACTGCATTCATGAGAGTCTATCAGCTATTGAGTTGTCAGAAAACTCATGACATATTTTTTCTATATTTTTTGAATTTTCTTTCTTTTTTTTCTTTTTTCTTTTTTTTTAGGGTTGGGGTTAGGGTTAGGGTATAGAATTAGGGTTAGATATACTGTTTGAGTTAGGGTTAGGATTAGATTAGGGTTGGGGTTAAGGTTAGGGTGTAAGATTAGGGTTAGGGTTAGATTTAGGTTTAGTGTTAGTGTTTGAGATAGAGTCAGGGTTAGGTTAGGGTTGGGATTAGGGTTAGGGTATAGCATTAGGGTTAGAGTTAGGTCTAGTGTTTGGGCTAGGGTTAGGTTAGGTTTGGGGTTAGGGTTAGGGTGTAAGATTAGGGTTAGCGTTAGATTTAGGTTTAGTGTTAGGTTTGAGTTAGAGTCAGGACTAGGTTAGGTTTTGTTTTTTTAATTTTTTTATTTATTTACTTTTTTTTATGCATTCAGTCACATTATTTAGCTTACAAGGTGAACATTTCAATATGTGAACATTTCTCCCCGGTCCAGTTGATCAAAATATAACAACACTACCTCCCTGTCCCAACAATGCTCTGTCTCCGTATCCCTCCTCCAAATGTCCTTCCTCAGGCCCCACTCCTCCAAATGCACCACATCTGGCATTCACACCCATCTCTTGTGTTTGTACATCCTTTAGCCCATCAGTTTCAGTCATAGACACTCGGTATATATTAAGTGGGGACATACAATGTCTCTCCTTCATAGCCTGGCTTGCTTCACTCAGCAGTAAATCTTCCATACTCTTCCATTTTCTGTCAAAAGCCAGGATTTTGTTGTTTTTATGGCTGAATAGTATTCCATAGAGTATAACATATAACAAATTTTCTGACAAACCAATAGAGTGGTTTATTGCTTAAGATTTGTTTTTCAGTTGTTTTGAAATGTTCTCATAATGGTTGTTTTTGAAAAATAGATTCGTAGGGAGTGGCAGGTGGCATGGTGAGTAAAGGTGCTGGATTCTCACAGGCCAACTGAACCTGGCAGCTTGCTTTTTTAACTTTCTCATTTTCTCTCTCTCTCTGTCTCTGTGCAATCAAATTAAAAAGTAATAATAGTAACAAATGGAATTAAGTAAATAATTATTTTTTAAAAAAGAAAAATAGATTTGTATATTGACTTTGATCTTGTTTTTAGCAGCTCACAAATGATATCTAACCAATGAATTCCAACAAAATTTACATGTGGGGACTCATTTACATGTTGAGAATATGTAATGAGTTTATATTTGTATTTATTTTATTTTTAAAAGGAATAAAATAAACTATGGATATGAGATATACAGTTGACACTGGCCCTCAGAATTGGTCAATTTGTCATAAAAAATGTGTTAGTTTGACAGAGTGAAGTGTGTGTTTTTACCAATGCAGTTGACAAGAACAACCTAATTAATCTTCAAGATTTCAGCCTATTTGGGTTTGTTGCAATGTGTGTGTGAAGCTAAATGTACATGTAGAAAGATATTACATTAAGGAATTGAATCTTTACATTATCTGAAATTAGAGTGGGAGGATCATGAGAATCCCATTATATTACAAACGTTTGCTAGTAGTCTCTTCAAAACGTACCAAGAGAAATTGAACTTGGAGATGAGTTGTGACTTTTCTGTCTTTTTCTTCTTTTGTTCTTTTCTTTTTTTACTGGATCTTATTATGTCATAATCCTCTTGTGTCAGCCTCCCAAGTAGCTGGAACTACAGAAGTGTGCACCTCACCCAGAATCAAACTCCAGCTTCCAAAGTGGTCTCAGCCTGCAGAAAAACTGTTTTGTCAGTGCATGCCATGGCGGCTGGTCTTGACTTCTTTTAAAAATAACTGTTTCAAGCAACCAGCAAATGGCATAATGGTTATGTCACTGGACTCTTGCAGTGACAGTTGACTGCTGTTAGAGTCCCATTCCTGTGGCTTAAACTCACACAGGGCACACGTGCATGCGTGCCCAAAATCCCTAGAGGGGAATGGAGGAGAAGGGATTGCAGCGTGGCCATCTCCCCGGGAGGTGATTTCTCACTTTCTGTCTTTCTTCTGTCTCTGTCTCTCTTGTGAGTGCATGCACTCTATAGCGAAAATCTATAAATAATAAAAATATAAATAAATTTAATGGTGATAATGATGTTAGTGGGGAAAATGTGTTTTCTGTAACAATCAGTGAACAAAATAAAATTATTTTAAAACTTACTTTATCTCTTCCTAATTCCATTCTCTTTCTGTGAATTTTTATGTATATAATATACTTACATATATTTATGCTTCATATATATTATATCTATATCTGTATCATATATATATATTGCATGCTCAGAAACTTTTTTTAGAGGTTTTTGCTTAGAGCATGTGCACTCTCTGGAAGCAAAAGAGAGACAGAGAAGGAAAGTGAGAAATACCTACCAGTGGGGATGGCCATGCCGCAGTCGCTTCTCCTCCGTTCACCTCCTGGGATCTTGGGCATGCACGCACGTGTCCAGCATGAGTTTCAAGCCATCGGATCAAGGACTGGAAACATGGTTGGCCATGTGAGAGTCCAGGAACGTAACCACTACTTTTTCTGCTGTTCCCGCTTAAAAACTTTTTACTAAGAGATGTGATCAACAGACTCATACATAATAGCAACAATATTTTTTATATAAAGACATCTTATTGACAATAACTACCTAGTGCCACGTTCCTGGAAATATGCCAAAGCACTGTGGAATCACGCTCTTGTTTAATTATCATACTACCCTTGGAAGATATAATATGTATCAGGATGCTTTTAGTTGCAAGTAACAGTAACCGACTTTAGCCCAAAAGATATCACAGCAGGGCCAACAAGTGGCACTGGATTCCTTCTTGGCAGACCAAAGCTCAAGTCCCAGGCTCAGCGACTTGAAAATCACAACAAATAAATAGACAAATAAGTAAATGTTATATATTAAAGAAAGCTTCAGACTTCACTTTATATTCCCAGCTTTTCTCTTCTTTTTGAGTCAGCTTGGATCCTCAGGCTGGGTTACCTCATGAACTCATGATGGTTGCCAGCTGCAGCCAGGGCAACAGAATTCTTTGTTTATATTTGAGGAAAGTACGTGCGTGTGCGTGTGTGTGTGTGTGTGTGTGTGAGAGAGAGAGAGAGAGAGAGAGAGAGAGAATGTGTGTGTATTTCAGAAAGACAGAGAGAAATTACTCTTGCTCATTTTATAAAAGTTTCCTACCTTTTTCCCTAGAAGATCTGAACAAAGCTTTCCTCAAGTTCTCTTGGCCTACATTGGCTTAGACAGGACTTTTTCTAAACCAGCTCCTATTACATATGATAAGACTATCTTAATTGGCCACCTAAAGAGTTGGGTGGAATGACTATTGAGAAGTCAACCATAATGTTCCCTAGATAATGTTCTTCGCATTTTATAGATTCTGTCCATTTTATTTACCCCAAAAGAGGTAAGTGAATTACTCAGGTTTATCTAGCACATGAGTCATTGACTTGAGTTAAATAATACTTGCCATCATGTTTATTATTTATTATTATTGCAAAAATTACTATAAAATAACTATGATTTGTATTACATAAATGACGACAATATCAGAAGGGTAATACTTACAGATAAACAGATCCAAATAGATAGCCAAGAAATAAGTCAGAAAGTGGCATAAATCATTGAGACTTACCAATTTAAAGGGTTTGAAAAAATGGCCTACTGTATGGAAAAATAAAACCAAGGTCCTACCATTTCCTAAATTCAAAATTAATTCCATAGAGTTGATGTGTATATAAAATTAGAATTAATTTTATGCAATAATGTTTTCCTCTCTAGGAGTGAAACACCTAGAAGTAGTATTTATAAAAGTATTAAGATGTATAATATTAAAAATAAAGGAAAGGACTTACTTTTCACTATTAAAGTATAAAACTACACAGATTTTAAAGCATCACGATTTGGAAGGCCAACAATAAGTATAAAGTGATAAAGAGTTTATATAATAGTTTTCATAAATCAATAAGAAAAAGATAAGCACACCAATAAATAAAAGAAAAAAGGATAAGAAAAGATGATTCACCAAAGATCTTCCAATTCCAATAAACACAGAAGAAAAAAGCTGAAAATCACTAGTAATATAAAAGTCCTAATAAAAAAATGAATATATTTTGGGACTAGCAGTTAGCGTAATGGCTATGTCGCTGGACTCCCATGTAGTCGACCGCGGTTCGAGTCCCGGACCCGGTGGCTTAAACTCATGCCGGGCATGGGTGCGTGTGTGCTCAAGATCCTGAGAGGAGAATGCAGGAGAAGGGATTGCAGCGTGGCCATCCCCCCTGGGGGGGGGGGGGTGATTTCTCGCTTTCTGTCTCTCTCTGTCTGTCTGGCGAGCGCACGCGCCCTATAGCAAAAACCTCTCCAAAAAAAGGAAAAAAAAATGAGTATATTTTTCCTTTTAAAAACAAATTCAATCAAAACAAAACTCAATACTTTTTCTTTCTTTTCTTTTGCTATAGGGTTCATGCACTTACTAGAGAAAGAGAGAGAGGAGAGCGAGAAAGCACCCTCCAGGGGTATTACCATGCCCAATCCTTTCTTCTCCATTCCTCTCCTGGGATTTTGAGCATGTACACACACATGTCCCGTGTATTCTCCAAGCCACTGTGTATGGGACTTGAACCACACAGTCACATTTAGGATTTAGTTACCTTAACCTTCATACCATCTGCTGGCCCCACAATCTCTCTCTCTCTTTTTTTTTTTTTTATTTGTAGTGTTCAGTGCTGATGAGGCTTACCAGAAACTAATACTCAGATATTTTTGGTAGAAATTTAATTTTTAATTATTAAATTTTCAAAAAGTTTTTTTTAAATATAAAGTGCTCACTTTATAACAAAAGGATTTGAGAAGAATAACCTTACATTTTGTTATTGGGTGTTTTAAGTGGTACAAGTCATCTAGTCTGATATTATATCATAAGTACCTTTAAAAACATTTATATTTGTTGACGACTATGTAACCTAAAAACACAACAAGAAATGGAGATTTAAAAATATTTTTAGATAAATTTATATAGCAGCCCTAAATTAGAAACAACCCAAGTATTCAAGAATAGTAAATAGTTTGATAAGTTATAGTAAAGTATTTAATATTATAAAAGTATTTAAGTCATGGGGAAATACGAATATGCTATTAAATGAAATGTATATCAAATCTATAATCTCAGTTTGGTAAAAAGAAAAAAGTATAGATCTAGTGTAGAAATAACTTGGAAAAGCAAAACAGTCAAATACCTTTGGAATATAGAAGGAAAAGAAATCTTCATTATTTTAATTTAATTGTTCTCTATTTTCCAAATATTCTATCTGAACACCTTAAGGCTCTTCTTACTTAAGAAGGTATTAAAAATCTTTTGTTTTGTTTTGTTTTTAGGTTTCTACCATAGGGCTCAGTGTGCACCAGAGCGACAGAGACTGAGAGGGAAAATGAGAAATCATCCTCTAGAGGGAAAAGCCGTGCCACAACCTCTTCTCCTATAGTGTCCTCTTGGAATTTGGGGCACACATACACACACACGTGTTCCGGGAGTGATTTTCAAGCCACTAGGCCCAGGACTTGAACATGGTCTGACAAGTAGGAGTCCAGTGCCTTAGCCACTACACCCCTGCTGGCCCCAAATGCTTTATAATTTCAAGTCCCAGTTATTTCTTGAGAAGTAAGTTTTTCTTTGCATTACTCATAGGTGTATATATTGAGGAGTTATGTATGGAGAATAAACTAATATACTACAAAAAATACATATAATCTAAAGTACAATAACTAAAGTACTTTACGTACCTGCAGTTGGCTAAGGAAGAGTTATATGTGGACGTCATGCTAATAAAACTACCAAAAAAAAGCCCCTAAGATCGGCAATGCACACACACAAAATTCTTGCATACCTACAATTGATTAAATTCACCAAATGTTTGAGTACTTACATACTCATAAATCTATCATTTTCATAATCTTATTTAATCTTCCCAGTAAACTAAGAGTAAAGTGTTGTCATTCCACTTTTATAAAATAAGAAACTGAAACTCAAGTGAGGTTATGTAACAAGTCAGAATAAGGCATTTAAGTAATGCAGTTGCCAAATTTCAAATCTTAGCTTATTAGATTCAAAAGTTTTTAGCTTTTGGTCCAGTCCTGGGTCCTAGTGGTTAAAAGGGCTGGAGCCTATGAGGCTAGCTACAGTTAAAACCCCAGCCTCCAGTAACCTTAAAAATACTCTGGGCACATGTGTATGCATGACCCAAATCCTGACAGGATGGAGAGATGAAGGAAAAAAGAGTGTAACATGACTATACCCCATTGAGAGGTGCTTTCTACCTCTCCTTCTTTTTTTGTATCTCTTTGGCAAAATTTAAAAGTTCTTAGCTTTTCACAATATCATGCATGCTGTCTCACAGCCAATAATTTACATTCACATAGCTAATCAAGCAAATGATTGATTAATTAAAAAGGACAGTCTGGCAGGAAAATAAAATTAAAATTTTTGAGGACTAGAATATGGCTGACTTATTTGTAAATCTATTTTATCTTTTTGCATCAATTATTTTCATTTATTCCTTTTCTGTTAATAATTCAAATTTAAATTTCTTCCTGTTCCACAACCTTAGAACTGATAGTGTCTCCACAAGGGCAGCCATCACAATACCTTAAAATGTCTAAAAAAATAGGTATCTCACTTTTCATGCAAGAGCTAGACTATGTGTGGAGTCCTGAGGAATAATGATACTTTGGTTATTTGCCTTCCATGGGATTTCTTAGCTCAAATCACAACTGTCGAAGTCAATACAGCACATCTTAGATGCTTCAGTTAGTTAAATGTTTTCTAAACAAATTATTAACTTACTGTGATTGAAGTAGTTCTCTGATCTCAAGCTGTAGTCTGTCTTTAAGACATCAGATAATGCTCAATTACTAGTGAATTTCAACTTGTGAATTTCAGAAGAGATTTACTTTTAAAGCATCATAAGGGTGCCAGCAGATGGTGGGTGTTAAGGCACTGGACTCCCACATGGTCAGTCTTGGTGTAAGTCTTGGACCCGGCGACTTGAAAATCACACCTGGCATGTGTGCATGCATGTGCACTCAAAATCCCAGGAGGAAAATGAAGGAGAAGGGATTGTGGAGTGACCATCCTCCCTGAGAGGTGATTTCTCACTTTTCTTCCCACTGTCTCTCTGACGCTGTCCATCTCGCTCCAGTGTACTCATGGGCCCCATGACAAAAACCTAGGAGAAAAAAGCATCATAAGATTGCATACTTGTTCGTTGCAAATTTTGGAATTAATAATGCTGGATATATAGTAATTTTCATCCATTGCTCTCAAAGAATGCATACTTTGTCATTAAATTTGCCTAGATGGCATAATGGCTACGTCGCTGAACTTCCCTGTAGTCGACCACGGTCAGAGTCCCAGACCTGGTGGCTTAAACTCACGCCAGGCACGTGTGCGTGGGTGTCCAAGATCCCGAGAGGAGAATGGAGGAGAAGGGATTGCTGCGTGGCCATCCCCCCCCGCCCAGGGAGTTATTTCTCACTTTCTGTCTCTCTGTCTCTCTCTGTCTTTCTGGCAAGCGCTTGCACTCTATATCAAAAACCTCTCCAAAAAAAAAAAAAAATTGTCTAGAGGAAAGAGGACATCATTTGAAAATTGCAGAGAACAGGTCTGAAAATTACATTCTTTTCTGCTATCTTAAAGCAGCATCATTTTCAAAATTGTGTGTTTGAGTTGCGTTGTTAGTTTTTATATGCTTGGTATTGTTTTTCAGCATCAGATTTAAAATGCTTTAAGTACCTACCACACTTTCTGAGGCTACCCCCTCTCTCACTCCACACATATACCACATCCATTTGTAATTTTATTTGTATTAATGGCATACTATCAAAATGCTCTTTTAAACTCCCTTTAGTTATGAACAAAGCTTATATTAGAACATTGTGGAGAATTCTCTTAACAGAAACGGATCAACATATTTTATATTTCAGAATTAGATTAAAATGCCATTTGAGTAATATAACCATCCTCCCTGTTTCAGGATGCACTGTCTTTAAGAATGTTTTGTTTATATTGAAATTTCATGAAATAGTTTGGAAGCTTTTTTTACTTCTTTTAAAATATGGACTATGGTTGAGGTTGATTTTCAGCATAGTGTTTTTATAGCTCTTTTAGCACCATGGCATTGGAAGGATAGAGTTCCATCAATGATTTCTATTTAGCCTTTGAAGACATGGTGGCCGGATATATCCTAGGAAATGTGTGATCATAATTGAACAAAGTGAAATAATTAACCAGAATTATTATTAAGTAAGTGGGAACTTTGGACTTCAAAACCTCCTGAAAATAAAAACTTTTCACCTGTTCTTAAGCTAAGAGATCAAGTATTCATTGACCAATAAAGAACCTCCATCACCTAGAAAACGTCCTTTAAAGTCCAATTAACTCTTTCATGCAGACAGCCCTCATTTTCTATTTTATCAGAATGTTAAATTTGCCCTTCCATACTGCAATAAAGTTAAGTTGTTTTGATCTGATAATTGTAAGATGTACTGTATGTATCTTAATTTGTAAGTTTTTAATGCTAAAGCTCAAGGCAGTTCAGATATAACAGGAGTGCTGGAAATGAGGTACAAAATGCTGGAATTCAAATTAACCAATAAATATATTTTAATATATATCAGCAGGACTCTAGAGGATTCCATTAATGTTGAAAAATAGAAAGGATTTAGGTTAATTTGGTAAGAAGGCAGGTCAGAACGTTTACAACAGTGGTATAGAATTGTATAGAGATGCAAAATTTTTCAAGAGAGCAGAATTTTTTCAAAAACGCTGACTCTAGCTGTCACAGCCCTGCCTTGGCTAAATCCAGTGGAGAGATAGGAGGACTTTCTAATTTGCTTTCCCTCTATTTTAATAATAGCTGTGCATAAGTAATTTATGAAAGGCCAACCAGGCAGTGGGCAACAGAAAATTAAACTCATTTTATCTGAAAGCAGGTGGATTTCTATATATCATTAGCATGCATAGAATTCTCACAATGTTATTTCTCATACTGATGGAATGTAACCAAATAATATATGAGTTTTTTGCTTATGCACGAGTGAAATTTTTAGATAAAAGTGCCAGCCCCAATGGCAATTTTCTGCAAAACGAAAACTAATTCTGCGAAGCTTCTTATTACTGGAAAGACTCATTTGGCTTGCATTAGAGAGCGACATAAGTGACTTTAGGATTTTACTAACAGATTAGATGAGATGTGCCACATACTGTAATATCATTAGAGAATGTAACAGCACTGGAACGCTTTGGGGCACTTATTAAGGGTACTGGCACAAGTAAATTGTTTTCCTTTATGACACAAGCTTTTGGATATTTTTCCCTCTGATTAGAATGTTTTATTTTTAAGGCTTTTTTTTTTTCCTGACATTTAAGACAACTTTTATTTTATATTCCTCCAAATTGCACAAAAATTGTTTTGCATGATTCATCTCAGTGTTACTAAATGCATTATCTATGCCTTATTTCATGAATAACACCTAGGCAGAGAGCAGCTATGTATTAAGAAAACAGTTTACACAATGCTAAAGTCAGAATTCTGCTAACAGAATACTTTACTAACTTACAGCAATGACTATTCTTCATGGCTCTGAGGAATGTTTGCTATTAGTGCCTTTCATTAATGCAATATTTGTGTGGGTTCTACTCTTAACTTCTAAAATCTTAAAATTGGATCATTAAAAATCATTACTATAATATCAATACTTCATTTGTTCTTGTTAACTACCATCCTAAAATTAATTTACATATATGAAATAGCATAGTTCTTTTTATTCTGGTGAATCTTTATCAAAAATTATGTTTTAAGCAAAATATTTCTTGCTAAGGCAGACAAAAATACAGTAGAGATGGAAATGCTTATCACTTTATAAAAGAAGCTAAGGGAAAAGCTGGGGTATGTGTTTGTACTCAATACTTCTCTGAGTTATCTTTCCTGATGTAACTTTTTACCTCTTTCAGGATATAGAGACAGTTTGGTTCATTCCCCCCCCTCCCCGCCCTTTTAAAGCTCTTTTACACTTCACCTCATAAAAGGAAATTAATAAGAAAATAAACACAAAGTTACTTAGAGAACAGCAGCCACAGCAATGCATTTTGGAAGCTGCTATTTAGTGTTCCCATCTATAGAGTGGTGAAGTTAAAAGGCTGTGGGGTCTGACAGATGGTAGATTGAATCCCAGCTCTGCCAGTTTACTCCCCACCTGACCCAAGGTATTTGATTTTCCTTTTGAAAGGTTTTATGGGATAATGTTAACTCTGACCTGGAAACTCTCTGTGACGAAAACAGCAACTGAATCTTTTTGCTGCTCATATTCTATCTCCACAGTAGCAAGGAAGGCACCCAGAAACAAATGCATAGGATAATGGTCGAAAATTATTTCAGACCAATTCTGGTAGATGTTCCAGATTTCTATATTAAGAACTCAGGATTGTGTTAGTTACGAAACAGAATGTGAAAATAATTAAGGAGACAGTCCTCTCTCAAGTATTATGAACTAGAGGCTATTTAACCTAGGAATGGTTGACATCAGTCATATCTATGCTCAAAAGTCATCCCTGCTGAGAACATGACTGGACAGTTTAGGCACAATCACCTGTTTGTTCCCAATTCTATTTTTATTAGCACACTCATCACACTGCTTTGGTATTATTTACTCACATTTTGAACTCTTTGAAGGCAGACTTTGTCTTTTCAAGTTTGTAATTCTAGCAACCAGAACATTACCTGATACATAGACGTCACTAAAATGCATGTCTTTGCATTTTATGAATTTATAAAAATGTTTCAGAGAAAAAATAGTGCAAAATAGAAATTTTAAATACATTTTTAAATAAAATCTCACAAACTGATTACTGTCTTCTTTATTCAATACTCATAAAAAATTATATTTTAAAAATTACAGTACATTTTCTTATCACAAGAATTTCTGAAGATGCACAATGAATGCCAAGAAATTATAGTCTATCTTAAACAGTTACACATAGCCAAATAATTTTGGATATAAAAGTATTAAAATTCTTTCAAATTATTTTTACAGAAAAAAAAAATCTATTCAGTGTAGGCTATCTGTGTATTTTGATGTGATGCAGGGTAGGACCGGTAAAAGTGGGAGGGCCCAGGCCTGCAGAGGTCTTAAACAGCCTGATAACGGTGGGCCTGAATTTAAACAGGCTGGCTGAAGCATGGTGAGACTAATCAAGAAAAGCTTCTTAGTGGAGGTTTCCCTGATCTTCACTATAAAGGTGGAGAGAGAGAGATGGTTTAGAGAAGGGGAGTTATACCTCACCAGAACCAATCTTATAAAAAAGCAAAGTAAGAAACTGGGAGTATTTTCCAAGGTGCTAAACAAGACCCTTTGATTCACCACACCCTTACCCCCAGAAAAACTTTTTCTATATTCTTTTTAAGACCTAAAATTCTACCAATAAAAAAAAATATTATTACCTAACACATATGTCTGTTAGCACATACAAATGTGCCTGGAAATATAACCCTTTAAAGAATAGAATTGGGGGCTGGCAGGTGGCATGGTGATTAAGGGCATTGGACTCCCACATGATGAACCTTGGTTTGAGTCCCAGACCTGGCAGCTTGCTTTTTTCACTTTCCCTCTCTTTCTCTTTCTCACTTGCGCTGTCCCTCTCTGATCAAATTAAAAATAAATAAATTAATTAATTAAATGATTCTTTTTTAAAAAAGAATTTATTTGGATCATATTGTTAGTTTAAATTTTTCTTTTTGAGAGTAAAATTTTACAGGAAAAAAAAATTGTGTGAGAGCTCTCAGTGAACAAGTACAGATACAACTGGATAGGAGGAGTAAACCTAAACTGTCAGTGGTCTACTGTGGACTGCATTTGAGAGAACTTGTATTCCTGGTCAGAACCTGAGAGTCATATAAATCATACTGAATCATCTGTTGGAGAAGTGTGAGTTGTATGTGATGCAGTAACCTCTAAGGCTCATGAGTTACAGAGCAACCTGATCAAATAAGAATGGAGAAGTGTCTGAGGCTGGGAAAAGAATAGGGAAGCTGGCGGTGTGGTGGTTGGGGTGCTGGACTCCTACATGGGCAACTGCAGTTCAAGTTCTGGACCTGGGGGTTCAATTTTTCTCTCTCTCTTATCTCATGAGTGCCCTATAGCAAAATTAAAATAATGATAGTAATAAATAAAAGTAAATGATTCTTAAAAAAAAAAAAAAAAAGAAGAATAGCGGGACCAGCAGTTAGCGTAATGGCTATGTCGCTGGACTCCCATGTAGTTGACCGTGGTTTGAGTCCCGGACCCGGTGGCTTAAACTCACGCCGGGTGCATGTGCGTGCATGCCCAAGATCCCGAGAGAAGAATGGAGGAGAAGGGATTGCGGTGTGGCCATCCCCTCTGGGGGGTGATTTCTCTCGCTTTCTATCTCTGTCTTTCTCTGTCTGTCTGGCGAGTGCACGCACCCTATAGCAAAAAAAAAAAAAAAAAAAAAAAAAAAAAAAAAAACCTCTCCAAAAAAAGAAAAAAAAAAAAAGAATAGGGAAGATTATATAACAGATGGCAGCGGCTAAGTTCTTACTGAGCCATTGATTCGTTCTACACAGATGCTAAAGACAGTCAGTCATAACATATCTACAGCTAGTTGTTCTGTATATTTAATTTGCAGGGTTTACCCATATGTTCCAACTATACATGGGATGAAGTAGTCTCTGGGAGAAATCTAGCAATGTCTAATGGTGTCTTTGAAATATTATGTATGTGTAACCTTTAAAGTTAGCAATATCAAGGATCTAAACCTAACATCTGGGAGAAAGACCTGGCAACACACAATATTTTTAAAAGAAACTTAGTTCAAGTTAACAAATAAAATGTGCACAATGATTTCAGGAGACTTGGCAATCAAAAAGTGACAATAAGAGGATGTGTAACTCTTATATTTCCCAGAAAATTCAGGACTGGAGTAGAAAGACTCTGGCCTCCCTATTGGGGTTGAGTAGATCACACCAGTCAGAAAATCCTCGAGCATGTAACCATATTTCCTATTAATACCTTAACTTATTTTATCCTTGTTTTAAAATGGAAATCTATGCAATCATTCAGAGAACAATTCTTTTCTCTCTCTCTCTTTTTTTTTTTTTTGGAGAGATTTTTGCTATAGGGTGCAAGCACTCGCCAGAAGGATAGAGAGAGACAGAGAGACAGAAAGCGAGAAATCACCCCCCCCGGGGGGATGGCCAGGCCGCAATCCCTTCTCCTCCATTCTCCTCTTGGGATCTTGGGCACGCACGCACACACGCCCAGTGTGAGTTTAAGCCACCGGGTCCAGGACTTGAACCACAGTCGACTACATGGGAATCCAGTGACATAGCCATTACACTAACTGCTGGTTCCAAAACATTCTTTTTACCTTGTTGTTTTATATTATTTCATCTATCCTGTGTTTTCCATGGGTAAATTCGTTGGTACCCGACATAGTATCAATGGGGTTCTCCCATGCTTCACACAACATCCTAGTTCCCTTCCCCTGTTCCCACCATGAAATACTACATCTTAAGCCCTACGATATTCAAATAATTTTATCTCAATCAAACTGAGGAAAGCATAGAATTATTATGCCACAGCTTCTCTCTCTCTTTTAATTTGGGGAGGTGTCTGATTATTGATCTTCAAAAGACCTTTAGGAATGTTACGAAAATGGGTTGCCATTCATTCTAGGAGGACTCATCAAGGGTCTTATTTAAATAGACAATTTCATCCTTTCAAAATCAGAGAATAAAAAAAGGAATATTTCTCTCAAAATATGAATGCCACAAGGGTTTCTCACATTGATTCATTTCTTATAGATAAAAACAAGTTAAGCTGATTTTTCTTGCTTATAGAGTAAGTGTAAAATGTTCCACCAAAATAGGTAATGACATTTTTGTGTCCATAAATGTGCATCTAAGTCCAATTATGTATTTGTTGTCATTTAAACACCACCACCATTATTGAAACAGAAGTGCCAGTACTAATTCTTGCTGTCACATTTTCCAAAAATGAAAATAAGGCTTTTAAGTAAAATGCTAAGGTTTTCAATGTGAATTATTCATTCTTTGCATGGCCTTAGCAGAACACCCTCAGCAAAATAGCTAAACAAAAGCCTACCAGGGTTCTGGTTTCTAATCTGGTTAAGAAATACATTATAGGATTTTTCTTTTAACTTCACAGTTAATGGAAAAGTTTTCCTTTCCTGAAACTCAGCAAAGAGTTCAAGAAAGCTTCTCTAACTACCACAGCCTCCATCTAATTGAAGTACCATGAGCAGACCTTGAAAACAGTGGCATTAGTCACACAGCTAAACAAACTACCTTTGATGGCACCAGTCGCCCAATCAGAACCATTCTCCAGATGATCTTTGTGGGAATAGCAATCCATTAATAATAACGGAAGCAATGATCTTTCACGCCACCTTTCTTTCATGCAGGACCACTCCATGGCAATCTCTC
Organism: Tupaia tana; assembly: GCA_026018925.1. NCBI lineage: Eukaryota > Metazoa > Chordata > Mammalia > Scandentia > Tupaiidae > Tupaia > Tupaia tana. The sequence goes on along the minus strand of JAKSZU010000020.1, from coordinate 44,625,566 downwards.
AGGGGAACTATCAGCTCCTTCAGTGTCCTTCAGAGAGGGCACTCTGCCTCGACCAACATTTATTTCCACTGTAACATTTTTTTCTCTCCCACAGAAGTGCCTTTTAGAAATTAAAATAATTCTCACTGTGACTGTAGCAGGCATATAGTAGATAAAGAAAAGAAGATGTGAGTGTGAGAATAAGCAAACTGAAAAGAAAAACACCTTTCCCCCATACCTCGCTCTGAATTTCAAAGTTATCAAAGATAAATAATTATAATGTCCAATAGTCGTTCATCTTCACTACTCTTTGTCATTAAAGAAACTAAATCTATGCGTATCTAAACAGTTCAGACTAAATATAAATAAAGGCAAAGTTTTACAGATTTTCTTACCCCAATTTATATTTATTTATTTATTGCCATAGGACATGTGTACTCTCCAGAGAGAGACAGTGAGAAGGAAAGTGAGAAATCACCTTCCATGGGGGATGACTATGCTGCAATCCCTTCTCTTCCATTCTCCTCTCAGGATTTTGGGCACACATGCACGTGTGCCTGGAGTGATTTTCAAGCTGCCACATCTGGGATTCAAACTATGGTCGTCAATGTGGGAGTCAAGCACCTTAACCACCACACCACCTGCTGGCCTCCTTACCCCTGATCTAAATGTATACGTGTATTTAGAACAGTGAGAGTATGAGAAGGTCAGTAGAGGTAATCCCACCTGTACTCCCAGCTTCCCACAATCTATACTTCCCAGACTCTGCATTGGAGTCTGTGTATTATTTATTTTCTCATGTTCAGTGCCTGTGACACTTAGGTGCTCAACAAATGTTTTATAGATAAATCTTCTGCCATAAGGATGCCAACCACAGATGATATCAACCACCATATTGTTACATATTCGATAGCCCACACTGTAGCTGCCTTTATTATTTTCAACACTGGCACAAACATTTTACTACTTTATATTGATTCTATGTTTTATGCTTACCAACTTCTTCCTTTTATGATCTGACTACATTTTCTAGAGTATGGTTAAATAAACTAACACAAATTCAGCAATAGAGATGATAATTTGGTAAACATTTGCATTTGCTAAACTATACACATGTGGTGACATCTTTACCCCACTTCTATCCCTAAACCTACAAAACATTTTAGCAGTTCCAAAATTTTTACATCACTAATATTTCTAACATAGTGTATAGAAAACCAACGTATATTAGGGAAGTATCCATGATTACTATCTTTTTTTTTTTTTTCCCTAAAGTTTTGCTATAGGGCTTGTGCGCTCACCAGAGAGGAGGGAGAAATAGCAAGACAGTGAGAGGAAAAGTGAGAAATCACCTACCAGGGTGTTATCATGCCACAATCCTTTTTCCTCCATTCTCCTTCTGGGATTTTGAGCATGCGCACACACACATGCCAGGTGTGATTTTCAAACTGCTGGGCCTAAGACTCAAACCGTAGTTGGCCAGGTGAAATCAAGCACCTTAACCAACATGCCACCTGCTGGTTCCTTGATTCCTCTTTTTAATCATTAAATATACCCATATCCAAAGTCTAGATTGGCTGGTTGGTTTGTGTGATATGAAGAAAATATGAGATGTTAACAGTGTTTCCGTCTCCAAGAATCTTTTACCCCGTGGTTCCTCTCACTTAATCAGAACTGTGCATTATTTCAGGGAAGGAGGGATGACCTAAAGAATGCAGAATACAGATGCATTCAGTTCTTGTTTTCTTATTTCCAAAGAGTGCTCTTAGAAACACATTTTTATTATGAAAATTCTCGAATACAAGGGTAGAGGACTAACATAGCACGTTTCTCTGTGTGCATCACCTGGTTGCAACCTTTACCTCAGTGCCAATGCTTTTTAATTTACACATAAAACTACTCTTTTGCCCTGAAGTTTTGGAAGAAACTCCTGGCCATGATATTATTTCACCCACAAATATTCAGTACATACAGTATATCTCTCCCAAAGGTGAAGACTCTTTGGTGACCCTCACTCTCTACATCCATCTTTGTATTGTACAAGACGTTTAGGGGAAAAGACTCCTATTTTTAAAATATGGTCACAATATTGTGATTATATTTAAACATTAAATAGATCCTTGATATCATCAAGTCTCTAGTCAATCATATTTCTCTGATTGCCTCATAACGAAATACACAGCTTTTTACCTGTAAAAATCTGAGTTTAAAGCATTTCAGATATGTACTTTCTGAAGGATTCAGGACATAAGCTTATCCTTTTCAAAAACAGGGGGGGAGTCTGGCTTGCTGGAACAGCAGTAATGGGCTGCTCAAGCTAAGCGGATTCTGTGTGGAAGACCTGCTGACCCATACACTAAGGGCACCTATCTTTCTTTCACTCTCTTTCGTGAAAGAAAGAAGCTGAAATATTAGATAAACCAAGGTAAGAAGATATACCATCTCACCCTAAGAGCTAAAGAGAGCCTGCCCAGCTAGGAAAAGTAGAAGTGGGGTTGAAAACAATAGTGATGGGTATTTCAAATGGACTGCAGGTAAGTCCTGCCCCCCGTTATTAGAGCCAAGCTCCTGAAATCCTTGCTGAGTGTACTCACCTGTTACATAGCTTGCTACCATACACCAGGTGGCTAAAACTACAGAAATTTATTTTCTCACACTTTTGGAGGCTGGGAAGTCCAAGATATGGTATCCAGAAGATTCCGTTTCTGGTGAGATCTCTCTTCCTAGCTTGCAGATTTTGCCTCTCTCTGTGTCCTCGTGTCAACCAGAGAGAGTGAGCTAACTCTTTTAAAAGGACATTAATTCTATCATAGCCCACTGTTCTGAATTTTGCTTTTCTCCCACCACTTCATATATTGTAGGTCTTTTTCTTTATCAAATATAAAGAACTACCACAAGCTGGCCCCATAGCCCAGTAGCTAAGCACTGTCCACTGGTAGTCAGATGCTGCAAGACAAGCAGCTTGAAAAACATGCTGGGCACATGCTTGTGCATGCTCAAAATCTTAACAGAATGGAGAATGGAGGGAAAAGGATTGCGGCATGACTGTACCCCATTAGGGAGTGCTTTTCTCTCTATGTCTCTCTCTATCTCTCTCTCTCCCTTATGAACACATGTGCCCTAGGCAGTTTTTTAAAAAAAGGGCACTAATGTGCAAATTCTATCATATCAGTGCCCTACCCTATGACTTCATTAACCTTATAATAGTTTTACTCCAAATATAGCCATATTGGGGATTAATATTCAGAATGTGAATTTGGGGGACACATTCAGTCAGTCCATAACAGTGCCATATAACCCCACAACAATTTAGATGCAAACCTGAATTAACTAGAAGTTTAATTTCTGTCTCTTGGTGGGATGAGAACTAGAGATAGATATTAATTTAGCCTGTAGAAAAGCAAAGTATGTTTGACATATGGTGATCTGTTTTTCTAGTTGAGGATTCTGAGCGTGGGCTTGGCCTGCTCTGCACAGCTAACTAGCTTCTTAAAAGACACAAAATGATTTTCAATTACATATTTCTTCTAGAAAAATTGTGTCTTACCTGGTTCCCCAAATGAAAGAACTATCACCCTGAAAATGGCTCTTTTAGACCCTGTTAGAAAGAAAATTTTCAAATGATCATCCCTGGGACTATTGGGTTTTCTAATTTTAAATTCCATACAATGCCACAATAACAGGCAAATATAAATAAAAATAACAATAATAACAGCTTTCTGGATAAGCTTAAGACACTGTGTTAAGCACTGCATATGGACTATCTCATTTAATTTTCATAAAAGCCTTTAAGTAGATGCTGTTATCCTCAGTTTATAGATGAGAAAACCTAGGCTGCACAGCTAGTATGGGGAAGAGCCGAGAAGCTGGCTGTCAGGTGTGTCACTCTTCAGACCCCACAGTGCACTCTGCATCTCTTTCTTGATAATCAAAGAAAAAAAAGGTCTTCCCAGAAATATGGTCTTCAGAAGTGACATTTCCTTGAACTCATCTCTTCGTATTTTTATCTCGTATCATCAGTTTAAACCTCAATGTATAGCGTGAGAACAAAAGAGGCTTTAAAAAATAACTTCTTCAGTATACTAACTCATATTGATGCTTTTCTATTTTTTTAACTACAAAAAGCTTTGTATCTATTAACAAACTGCTTTTTCAAGTTACAAGTATAGGCTTTGACCTGGTATTCATGACCAGGGTTTCTATAATTCCAAGTCAGAATTATGAAAGCAAATTATGAGACAATGGTTGATAATATTGAAAAATATCCGTATTTATGGAAGATTTTTCAAGTGACTTCTTATGATGTCTATTCACTGGAAGAAAGCTTTTGAAAAGACAAGTTTATAAAGAAGTCACCCTACAGTGAACAGAACAAAGCCCATTAATGACAATGATGTGAACATTCAAGGAATTATTAAAAGAAGCTTTCACTTTGAGGGAAAGTTAATTTACCCAGAATTTAGTGTAATTGTTGAAGTAAAAAAAAAAATGAGTGAGGCAAGGCAGTAGAGCCCGTGACCAAAGTTTTGCCTAAAGTCATAGCATTTTAGAAAGAGTCAACATTCTGCTTTTTTCTTTGTTTTGTCAAAAAGCACTGTAAGTATATGCACAAGTGGCTCTTAACATTATTTCTCTAATGATGTAGTTTTGTTTTGTTTTATTTTCTGACAGAGCTTTATTAAAAAGTCTTGGGACCAGCACATGGCATGGTGATTAAGGTGCTGGACACTCCCACATAGCCAACCATGGTTCGAGTCCTGGACCTAATGGCTTGCTTTCTCACTTTCCCTCCCTCTCTCTCTCTCTCTGTCTCTCTCTTTGTCTCTTTCTGATCAAATTAAAATAAATCAATTAATAGATAAAATTAAATAAAATAATTTAAAATTTTTAAAAAGAAGTCTATAGAGTTTGATCTCTGTCTTATACATACTTTTAAACTACTATTTCTTGAATGTGAGGGGAAACAGCTATATTTCATCTAATTCTATTTTTTTCTTCTTTTGAAATATATTTAAATATGTAGAGCTCTGCAGATAAGAGGTAATTACTTAACAGAGACACTTGCCCTGAAGCAGAGAGATGGCCCCTCTTTCTGTCTGCCTTCCTTCATATTGATTAGCCATTTTTCGTCCACAAAGGAAACTTTACCATTCTAACTCTGTATGTGTTCTTCTTTCTCCAAACTATCAAACAAATCAACAAGAAATAATACTAAAAACCAGGAAGATTAAACGTGTCCTTTGACCTCAAATTTCATATCATCTTCCCCATATAGGGAGAAATTCTCATTTACTCTGTCAAACTAGAGTAAGATTGAAACCTTAGTTCCCACTGCACCTGGGAAGAGAGGGAGAGAGAGAGAGATGGATGAGAGAGAGAGAGAGAGAGACAAAGAGAAAGAAAACTAGCTAATTTTTGGTCATTGAACTCTGGAGTGCTCAGACCCTATCAATTTTAATAGGGACTTAAGAAATTTTCAAGGATAATTCCTATCAAACATGCAACTTTAATATGTGTCTAATGTACTCATTATACCATAAATACATTGTAAATTCAGGGGAAAAAAAAGATGATACTTTGGACTACAGAAGTCAGGGAGAATTTCACACTAGTTGTGCATAACATTCCTATGTCTTGGAGGACAGACTGATTTCAGATGATAGTACAATGGCATTACCAATTCAAGAACCAGACTAGGGCCAGCAAGTGGCTTGGTGGTTAAGGAGCTGGATCCCACATGGCTGACTCCACCGTCCCAGTCCTCTGGACCCTGCGGCCTGAAAAAACATGCTGGGTGTATGCATATGTGCCCAAAGTCCAGAGAGGAGAGTGGAGGAGAAGGGATTACAGTGTGGCCATGCCCCCAGGGGGTGTTTTCTCACTTTCCCTCTCTCTGTCTCTTTTCAGTGAGCACATGCACCCATAGCAAAAAATTAAAATTTTAAAAAGAACCAACCTAGGCAAAGAGCACAGACAATACACTCAATATTCAGCAATGACTATGTGGGTTTCCACAAGATTCATCTAAGGAGAAATCCATCAGGATGAACACAAAGCCCCTTAGTTTCCCTGTCCATAATATATCCAGTACTGCCTTTTTTTGTACATGTCATGGATGGACAATAGCTCTCAATTATAGGAAGAATTTACTGTCATTGTTTAGTGACTGTACCCTTTGTCCTTTATCTCATAAAAGGGCCATGTTCTCCCATCAGTCATATGTGTGCTTCCTGATTTATCTGAGGTTCTGTGCTCTGGAACTCTATGCTTCTAAGTTCGCATTTTGGGCAAGCCTTCCTCCCTCAGGAACTGACTAACCATAAATTCGTAAGTGAAATCTTCCTGGCATCCCTAAAGCCCATGGCATTCACATGCCCTCATGCCCCTCATTCACGAAAAGTGGGGAGCAAAAATTAATTAACATTACCACATGACTGTAATCATCTCTTCACCTGTACTTCTCCCTCTGTTAATTCCAGAACATAAACATCTTCTTTCAGTTCTTATGCCTAACACATATTTAATACCCAGAGTCCTTTCTTTTTTGGTGGGGAGAGACTTTCCTTGTGAATAGCTAGGTGACCTCAATAGGCAAATCAAAAGCCATAAAGGAAAGTATAAGAACCGAGAAAAGAAGTTTGAAACTTGTCCCCTAGCCAAGCAGTACTAAAGTGTGACTAAAGCAATATTAAGACCAAGGTGTGGGACCAGCAGTTAGCGTAATGACTATGTTGCTGGACTCCCACGTAGTCGACCACGGTTCACATCCCAGACCCGGTGGCTTAAACTCACGCCGGGTGTGTGTGCGTGCGTGCCCAAGATCCCAAGAGGAGAATGGAGGAGAAGGGATTGCGGCATGGCCATCCCCCCTGGGGGGTGATTTCTCACTCTCTGTCTCTCTGTCTCTCTCTGTCTGGCAAACGCACACACCCTATAGCAGAAACCTCTCCAAAAAACAAAACAAAACAAAACAAAAAAAGACCCAGGTGTGACTAAAGCATTTGGATTCTCGAGTCTCTTTAACTGCATCTTAGGGCCTCAGCAGGAACGCCGGGACCTCCCTGTTGTCCTTGACTGCTGTGAGCTTCTCACTGGAACTTGCCCTCCTCAGACTGGAGAACACATCCCACATCACCTGTTTCCTATTCCCCAAACCCACATTACACAGCTCTCTCACCTTATTGCTCTCTCCTAGCAAATCTAAACGTTTAGAGTGTTGAAATATGTAGTTTTGTCCTTCACTGTGTTCTGTAGACTCAAATCTAAAATGCTACATGAGAAGGGATTTCCTTGTAAGTTGGGAAAATGTTTATACAGAACTCCCCACTTGTAGACTCAACATGTACATCGATACATTAAAGGCTCAAAGAAGTCTTGCACCAAAGAAACTTTAATAATTTTATTTAATCTAGTATTTTCCAAAATTATTTAACCATGAACATTTTTCATTTTAATATAACATCTTAATGTTCCACAGGACCCCTGCTCCACAGATCACACCCCAGGGAGCACTAGGTAAGAATTAAGAGTTCCAATAGGTCTTTTCTAAAGAATGACATTTTAACCCAAAGGCCTGATTCTTTGGCAGAAATTTCAGGTGCTTCCTTATGATGGAACTTTTGGGGGAATAGTCTTTGTGGAGCACTTCAGATCTTGACATGATGGAGGGACTTTTGTACATACTTGTTAAGTGCTAAACCATGTCTATATATGTTCATTTATCCTTTTTCAGTTAATCTGAAAAGTCTATTGTAATGAGGTAGTAATAGTTTTACCCATTCCAAAAATAAGGAAAGTGAATTCAGAAAATATATAGCCTGCCCAAGATCACATCATTAGGAAGTAGTGAAATGACTCAAATACAATTGTTTTAGTATTAAATCCATTTTCTATCAACATCTTCATGTTACTTGAATTTCTAGGTCAGTATTTTTCAAAACCTAGTCCTAGGATTCTTATCAAAAATTCGGATTCCTGGGACGTATCTCAGATGTACTTAATCAGAATTTGGGGGATTAGGTTAAGAATGGATATGTATTTTTTGAGAATAGATTTTTTTCCTAAAGAATTATTTATTTTATTTTATTTTATTTATTATTATTATCTTTTAATTTGACTAGAGAGAGATGCAGAGAGAGAAAGAGAAAGGGAGAAAACAAGCTGCCAGGTCTGGGTCTCAAAGCATGGTCAACCATGTGGGAGTACAATACCCTAACCACCATGCCACCTGCCAGCCCTGAGAATGAAAATTTTAAACAAGCTTTTCAGTTGACAATTGCACACTCCAAAGTTTAAGAGCCACAGTTCTAGGAGTATACACACACACACATATATCACATCACACTACTGTCATCCAGCTAATTAATTAACCAACATAACATGATATTTGTCTTCACTCATATCAGCCTACTCTCAGGTCAGTATGAAAAAGTCTCCATCCTACATTGTTCTCAAATGGTACCCAACAGCTTCTCTGAGTAAGGCAACTCACTATTCCCTGAAGATAAATCTGATGACAAATTAATCTTCTTACATTGAGTACATTGTTTTTGTTGGTATTATAGGTGAAATCCACCACTTGTAGTGATTATCTCAGTAAAATAACATACATCTCAGTTGGCAAAAATTTGAGAGCAAAAGATACCCAGCAAAATCAGCATTTGAAGTAATCAGAGGCTCTAAAGGCTTACATTCTTTGGCTAATGATGATAAAAAATGATTTTGCATCTCTTTCAGATGATGCCTCTCACATATGATTATTTTCCTCTTTGCTTATTCCCTAGACAGACCAATTGTCCTTTCCATGAAATGGTCTGCTATTGGGATCAGCAGATGGTATAATAGTTACGTCACTGGACTCCCACATAGTTGTCCACAGTTGGAGTCGCAGACCCAGCAGCCTAAAAGTCACACCATGCTTGTGCATGCATGTGCAAATTTCCAAAAGGAGAATGGAGGAGAAGGTATTGAAGTGCGGCCACCCCCTCCCAGGGGGTGATTTCTCACTTTCTGCCTCTCTGGTGAGTGCACACCCCCTATAGCAAAAATCTCTCTTTGAAAAAAAGAAAAATTAGTCTGGTATTAACAACAATAAAAAAAAAAAAAGTAACTGTCAGTCCTCTCTTCCTTGGATCATATGGAATATATTCAATTACAACAGTGAGGTGTTCTGGCCAAGAAATACACAAAAATAGCCAGAGAGTACAAGTGTGTTTGTGTGGGAGAGAAGTGGGGACTGAGAAAAGTGAATTAACCCTTCCTTCCCTTGCTTCTTGCTCCTTAGTTAGAAACCATTACAATTTTTACCTTTTGTGTTCCCAATTAGTTATTGTTGTTATGGACTTCACATAAAGTAATGATGTATCAATGATTTGTACTTGGATACAGGAAAAAATTAATGAAGTTAAAAGTGAAGAAATAAGTAACCAAAATAAAGAATGGATATTAAAACTGGCATCTAGTTAGCATACAGACACAGACTGGTGACTACTCTGAAATTCATTCTCACTTTTTCCCACTGCCCAGTTGGCACGTAACAGCCCAGAATAAAGAACATTATATCAACTTTCTTTGTAGCTAAATGTAACCACACAGTTAAGCAACGGTTTTGGAACGACTGAGAGAGTTTCTGGAATTTTTTTTCCTTCCATCTTCTACATCTCCTCTTCATTTCTGTTGGTTCGAATGCAATGATGACTAGAACTAACACTACCATTTTTAGACATGAGATAAACTCAAAATAGGGAAGCAGCAAAATCAGAAGAGTTATGGTCCCTGATGACCATGGAGCCACTGTATCAACTCTCATTTCCTCTCAAATAATGTCACTTGAAAAAGAAACTTTTAATCTTGTGCATGGCTTTATAACTTGGGGAGTGCCATGACATATAGCCAAACCTGTGCTAATTGGCATAGCCTCTAGTCACCCAGGAACTGCATACAGCATGAATAAGCTTGGGTTTTTGAAATAAGTGAAATAGAAGCTATTCTATCTGTAATGATCTTACTCAAGGAGGAAAAAAATTATAACAAGATGTACAGCAGCTACAAAGTCGTTTGATTCTATGATTCTTCAGTGGAATTACTCAAGAGCCACAAAAGAGACTGTGCATATTTACATGTTATTTAGACCACTTTCTCTTTCAGAGAGTGCAAAGTCCAGATTGACTCAACTTTAAGTTAAACTATTAGGTCATTGGAAAACTCATGACATATTTTTCTATGCAAAAATCTATCAGGATTTTCACAATGACCCAATAGATTACCAAAGTTTCTACATCTTGACTTTTTCTTTTCCATCTTAAATAATATTAGTTTCCTGTAACAACTGTGGTACCTAATCAACACTGAAAATTTAGAAAATGTAAATATTTTTTTCTTTCCCTTGTTTTTTTGGCAAGGGGAATCTAGAGGAAGTCCTTGAGAACTCGGGAAGGAAGGGTCGAGGCTTCCCAAAGTTGTTCTCTCTTCATTGGCATAACCTAGGCAGTGATTTGAAGAGGAGCAGTTTGTGCCAGGCGTTTTCAGAGCAAGTCTCACAGTAGCACCTTCCTCTGTTGTTGTTTTTCCTAAACTTTTCCAGCTCTTTCTTCTTATGTAAATACCTAAGTCCTACACCCCATTTCATGCTTTATTATTCCCAAATAGCAAATGCATTAGGCCCTTTGATTCATCTGTGGAGAATGCATTTTGAAGCAAAGCTTAATACTCTAAAATGGTTAGTTCATGGGGTTTTAATTTTAGGAATATCAGAAAAGCATTAATTCATAGTCTTCAATTGGCACAAAAACTCAACGTATCTCCTCATGAAAAATGCCCCCGCCCATCCTTTGCTCAGAAGTGTGCAGGAGACTTACTGGAAATCAAAAACCCTCATAAAAGTTCTGTGCTGCACTGCTGGTTTCTTGGAATATTTTCAAAATATTTTTATTAGAGACCCAGTTTTAGCCCCAGGGCCAGGGATAAGGCTCAAAGACCCTGGACTTTCGTGTTTCATTTTCTGCACTGATCAGACCACCCCGGTTGGGTGGACTTTTTGTGAAGATAGAATTGTCAGGTGCACATTACAGGAACATTACCTTAAACTAGTTGACTGTTCATAAAAACTGCATAGGGCTAATGATGATTTTGTAACTATTATTAACCAATATGCCATTTGTTTCTCTATTGGCATAAGCATAATTTTAAAGCAGATAATTCTAGCATGAAAAGCAGTTTCCTAGTAAAGGAATAATGGGAAAATAATTACTTCAAAACAAACAGAAGCAGAAAAAAATGTCACTGCTTCTCTGAATGTTCTCAGTATAAAACTAAACCAAGTTTTGGGACCAGCAGGTGCTGTGGTGGTTAAGGTGCTGGACACCCCACATGGCCTACCATGGTTCGAGTCCCAGACCTGGTGGCTTGCCTTCTCACTTTTTTTTTTTTTTCTCTCTCAATCTATCTCTCTGTGTCTCTCTGGTCAAATTAACATAAATAAATGAATAAATAAAATTAAATAAATAGTTCTTAAAAATTAACTCAAACTTCACCTGCAAAATTCCTTTTAATAAACAAATTTGGGGGAAAAAACCTTGGTAAATCATTTTCAATAAGATAGATGTTGTGTAATTTCCAATTACATTTTTAAAAATGTTTTCTATATTAGTTTAATTTGTCACTCAACATAATGCTCCACCTGGCTATCAACTATGGAAATACACTTTGCACACTTCTCAGCAAAAGTTAGGACTGGGCTCAGCCTGTTTTAGAACTCATCTAAAGTTTGGCCTAGATAGTCATTTAAAAATCCTAGGTTAGGCCAACAGATGGCTTGGTGGTTAGGGCACTAGACTCCCGCATGGCTGGCCAAGGTTCGAGTCCCAGACCTGGCAGCTTGCTTTCTCACTTTCTCTCTTTCTTTCTCTCTCTCACTCTCTCACTCTCTCACATGTGCCCTATAGGAAATTTAAAAATTACAATGAATAAAACTAAGTAATACTTTTTTAAAAATCCTAGTTCATTATCGCAAGTACTTAGCATCTGATCTTGGACTACATTTCCACTAACTGCCCTTTTACCTTGTCTGTTTGGATTGGATCTTGAATTTAGTCCTGACTTCACAGCCTGTACTGCATTCTCACTTCCGCACCAGCTCGACTGTCTCCAGTCATGTGAGACCTGGAGATTTGGTCCTGAATATCAGCTTGGAAATGGGGCTGAGTCACCTTCCACTTTTGCCTCACGCTTCCTCCTGAATCCCCACAGTTTCTAATCTGGGTTCTCTGTTGATCTTTAAGAACATCTCTCTCTTTCTGTCTCACCCAGTATTGCTGTCTCACCAGACTGCCATCTATTGGTATTTCCATTCACTCTGGATAGTGTGGTCACTCCAGTTAGATTTCTGCCAAGTGCCTGCATCTCTCCAAAAGGTGTGTAGAGTTCCCAAATCCTCTCTGCCCTGCCTGGCCAGCTCCTAAGCATCCTAGCAATCTCTAGTCCTAATACCAATTCTTTAAGTTTATATTTCTATAAAGGAAAAAAAATTAATAATTTTAAGCTGTTATCTTAATCTGACCTCAAGATTCAAGCATCTGGTACAAAAACAGAGCAACACAAAAACAAAAACCAGATGTTTAACATTTATTTTTAAAGTTTCAGAATCCCACAATCAAAGACAGGTTTTCTATGTGATCTTTTCCAGCTTCATATTCACTGTAGATATACTTGATAGACGATCCTCAAACCTTTCCAGACAATCTGTGCTGTTGTTAGATATTTCCTCCTTAGAAACAAAGAGGATGCGAAACTTTATATTCATTCATTCGGTCATTTCGTGAACATTAGCTGAGGACCTAATATGTAGCAGACATTGTATTACGTTCTGGAAAAACAATGTTACTTGGGAATCTTTTAAGGACCTTTTGGAGAGTGACTTGCTAATAAATTCAAAATAACTTAGCATGTTATAATTTCATGTTTTCTTGTATATCTCTGGCAATATTTCTTTAAATATATATATATATATATATATATATATATACATACATATATATACACACACACATATGTGTGTATATATATGTATGTATATATATATATTTTAGTTTTGTCATAGGGCACATGCACTCACCAGAGAGAGGAGGGCCTGCCACAATCCCTTCTCCTCCATCTCCTCCTCTGGATTTGGGGCACACTTGCACCTGGAATGGAGCTGGCAAGCACAGGACCTGAACCACCCAGCCATCTATGTGGCATTCAGTGTCTTAACCTCCACGCCACCTGCTGGACCTCTCCAGCAATATTTCAAAATTCTACCAGTTCTTGTTTTATTAATTGTCGCAAAAATGATCTGTCTTCAGGACTGAGCTAGTAGGATAGCCCCAAGTGTGGAAAAAGCAAGGGTGAATGAGAACAGGAAAACTATCAGCCATGCTGAGGAGAGGGAGGTGACCCAGGGTGACAGAGAAATCAGCTGGAAGCAAAAGGACTCTGTCAACTGAAGGGAAAAACTGAGATTATAGAATGGGGCAGACTACTTAGGATGACATGGAAGTTTGGGAGAAGAGATGTTTTGAATCAGAATGGAGTAAGAATTTGTCTCTTTCAATGCCCTAAGATCTCAGTAATAACAAATACTTCTACATTAGAGGTCAGGCATTTCATAAGAAATTATATAGAGCTATTAAAGATAATTTTTGGTTCACTCAATGCCTATTTTTATTACAAATTAGTTTTTTTTAATTCCTTAGGTGTAAGTAGTAGTTTCTAAAATCTATATAAAAATTAGCAATTAAAAAAAAATCCAATCCTCAATTTCTGCAGCTTCTAAAAGAAAGAACCAGAGGTCACAATAACAATAATTATATCCAGATTCTAGCCTCAGATTCTGTTTGATCTTGTAGAAGTCATTTAAACTCTGTAAGCCTGAATATCTCCATTTGTAAAATATTACCACATCACAGGGTTGTTGTAAAGCTACAGAAAAAAAGCCACCATTTATCAAATTCTGACTCTGGGCCAGATTTTGAGTTCCATGATTTTTGATACATTACCTCAATAATCCTTACAACAGCCCTGTAAGATAGCAACCCATTAACCAGATGGAGAAACCGAGACTTCCAAAGGTTCAGCAATTTGTCATTGGAACGCTAATCCATACTTGTCCAACCCCATAGCCCCTTCTCTTAGTTAGGTGCTAGACGATGGGAATTAGGAACTACAACTCCTATGTGAGCACAGGGGAGGAAGTATTAATAAGAGTCTTGTCTGCCCTGCCACATGCTTTATTTACATGAATTAGGCAGTGGATTGCTCACTACTGTTCATTTCACTGCAAAAGAGAAAAAAAAGTAAGACTATCATAAGAAAAATATTCAAATAATACAAAAGTACAAAGAGTAAAAACACAGAAGCAAAGAGTAGACTAGCGGTTCCCGGAGCGGTTGGCAAGGGCAGGACCACAGTAACATTCTGGTCAAAGGAAGAGTGCAAACCTTCGATTTGACAGTAGGAGCAAATTCTGGGGATCTATTGCGTAGCACGGTGATTACAGCTAATAATGATATGTTGTATACTTAAAATCTGCTCAGAGAGTCAACCTTAAATGTTCTCACTATATAAAATAGGTGAGTTCCTAGATGTTAATTAGCTTGATTTAATCATATCACAATGTGTATTTATAACAAACATCATATTATACACTGTAAATACATACAATTTTTGTCAATTGTACCTTAATAAAGATGGTTAAGAGAGGGAGAGTGAAAACTTCACACACACACACACACACACACACACACACACACACCTGGCCAACCCGCCAATCTCAGTTTTATTCCATTCCCACTATTAACATTTAAAGTTATAGCCTTACGGAGCTTTTCTATACACTGCACATGTATGTCCATGGAAAATTTTACATAAATAGTATCATACTACACCTAGTATTCTGAGACTTTCTTTTTCTTAACTGATCAGGGATCCCTTTCCATTTGTAGACCTATCTCACTTATTCTTACTAATGGCTGCACAATATTGCATGTGTAGATGTACCATGTTCATTATCCTAATATTGATGAAATCTTAGTGTGCTTCCATTCCAACAAGAAATGTTATAATAAGCACCTTTACATATATATCTTTGAGCATACATGCAAAATATTTCTATATGATTGTTTTGGGAAGTGAATTACTGGGTGAGCTAGGGTCATTCATGCATTTTTAATTTGAATAGGCACTGTATCAATTACCATTCTATCACATTGTGCCAGTGTGCCCTCTTCTCCACAACTTCAATACTGGACATGAGCAGACTTTTAAATTTCATCTAATTTGGTAAATTAAAAAAATAGTAACTTGTTCTCATTTTCATTTCCGTAAATGTTAGTAGATTATGCACAAGTATTCAATGCCTAGATATATTTCATCTTCCAAGAATAAATTGCCTCTCCCATATTCTTAGCTCAATATTCCACCAAAATATATTTTTCTTTTTATTGTTGAATTATAGGAGAACTTTGTATATTGTGGCTATTATTCCTTCAAATATTATTATATATATTGCAGATATTTTCTTTCATTGCTTATCTTTTAGCTTTTTTTTTTAAATATTGGACGATAGAGACCAGCAGACGGTGTATAGGTTACATTGCTGGACGCCCACATGGCTGAATGTGGTTCAAGTCCTGAACCTCATGGCTTGAAAATCACAACAGATGTGTGTGTGTGTGTGTGTGTGTGTGTGTACCCAAGATCCCAAGAGGAGAATGAAAGAGAAGGGAATGCAGCATGGCCAACCCTCTAGGGGGTGATTTCTCACTTCCCCTCTCACTGTCTCTTTCTCTCTCTCCCTCTCTCATAAGCACACATGCCCTAAGGTAAAAACCTCTAAAAAATAAATAAAATAAAAATAAATTTTGGACTGTGTAATTTCTTAACCTTTATTACACTTAAGGTTTTAGAATAATTTATTTAATTTTGTTGATGATTTTTTGAAATTTTCTACAGGTCATGTGCACTCCCCAGAGAGAGAGACCGGGGCCGGGACTGGGAGAGAATAGCAAGGTGCCGGTCTGGGACTCAACCCACAGTCTGCCATGTGGGATCCGGCACCTAAACCACCATGCCACCTGCTGGCCCTGTCTTTTAGCTTTTTAAAATTAATCTTTGTTTAACTGTAGAAAACATTTTCATTTATGATAAAATGTTATAATATTTACAGTAGTTAAACTTGTCAATTATTTCACTTATAACTTGGTGGTTTTTGTTTACATTGAAATTTCTTTCCTCATTAAAGATCATGGGAGAGTCTCACATATTTTCTTCTAGAATTTTACAGTGCTATTTTGTTGGCATTGTTTCATGTTTACATTTGTTACATTAAATCATTCTGGATTAAAAAAAAAAAAACAGTAAGGATATAATTGCGTTTTTCTTTCCCAAATGGGCAACAAATTGCCCCAATATGTAGATTAAATAGTTGATCTATTCCACTGATTTGAAACATGCTTTGATCATCACTACATCCCCATCAGTGTACCCTGGTCTTATTCTAGATGTTGTACTCTGTCCTATTGATTGTTTGGTCTACTCCTGCATGAATATCCTTTTGCATGTTAGCGTACCTTGACTAGCATAGCTTCATAATATGCTTTGCTCTTGGAAAGGCAAGTCTCCAGACATTGTTCTTCTTCTAAATTTTCTTCACTGTTTTCAGTAATGGTGCCAAGGTGTCCATATATGCTCTGCGTGCCCATTTATTCTTGGAATTTTGCTAAATTTGCTTTTTTGAATAAGTGCTTTTGATGAAAATATCATTAATGCATATCATGCCCCCCAAAGGAAAAACATGCATATACAACTCTGTCTGAAGCTACCCATAGTGGCAAATTCAACCACTACATCTTTACATGAAAGTCATTCGTGTCCCTGATTAAGTGATCCTAAGAACTCCAGTTCTCTGAATCTTTCTCTTTTTTCTCAATCATATGATCAAGAGATAAAAGTCTCCCAAATCGGTACCAGCAGTTAGCATCATGGCTATGTTGCTGAATTCCCATGTAGTCGACCACGGTTCAAGACCCGGACCCAGTGGCTTAAACTCACGCTGGGCGCATGTGTGTGCATGCCCAAGATCCCGAGAGGAGAATGGAGGAGAAAGGATTGCGGCGTGGCCATCCCTCCTGGGGGGTGATTTCTCGCTTTCTGTCTCTCTGCCTCTCTCTGTCTTTCTGGCGAGCGCAAGAGCCCTATAGCAAAAACCTCTCAAAAAAAAAAAAAAAAAAAAAAAGTCTTCCAAATCTTGTTTCTGGAAAAGGAAGGAAACTGATCAAATATTCTGGTTTTTCATAAGTGCCAATATAACATATTGACAATATAACTTAAAGCATTCATTTTTACACAATTTTAAAATAATTATGATATATAATACATATATTTGAGTAATTAGAACGAGAGTACTCTGGTGATTTAAATTAGGAGCTTTAAATTCAGATACTTGGATTGTCTCTGGAGCCCTGATTTTCTGATCTATCTAAAGATTCAATTGACAACTTTATTATTTCTAAGGATTAGAAATATTATATGTAAAACATGTTTATATTACCAAATAAATTGTGATTATCACTGCTATTCTGTTTTTTTTTTTTAGTTGCATTACTTTGTATGGATATAGCATCTTTCTCTTTCCAAAGTGCTTCCATGGATCTGTTATCTTTATTTTCCTCTATGGGTGCACTATGGGTGCAGGGACATTAGGGCAGAAGGCTGCTGGCAACCATCCGCTGCTGTCGAAAGGAGCAAGCACTGCACACTGAAGTATCTCAAGGGCTCAGATTCCCCCTGAATCCCCAGTCAAGACCAAAGAGGCAGAGCTTCTTTGAGAGTGTTTGAGTGCTAGAAATTTATGAGGTTTTTATGAGATGATCCACTTAAAATAGATCATATTTAATCCCATTTAGGATCTGGTTTAGATGAGCTTTTCTTTTCTATTTAACCAATGTTAATGAAAAGTACTATCAAAATTCTATCTTCTTTACATTTGCACAAAATCAGTGGGCAAATAAAGTTGCACTTACGTTTTGCATCATTTATTTGATCTTCCAATTCATTACATCTTAAATTCTTCAGTGTGTTTAACTTACCCGATAAATTAGCCAACTGTGCTGTGTAACTTTTACTATGGGTGCTATTTAGGGGTAAGCTTAAACCGCTAAGCTAAATGATAGTTTCAGTACAAGGAACAGTTGTATTTTTCCAACAATGTAAAATAATTCAGTTTCCATCCATTTGTTAAGAATGACTTGCCTAGACATTTCCTTTGTATCTCTGAAGCATTGATCAGTGTGATTTGGTATATGTGCAATTTAGCATAGCATAACAAGAGTTAAAGAAACAAACCTTGATTTGCTCATAACTAGGTCATTCTGGGACCAAGTCAGAGAATATGTCTGTGGTTGGGGAGAGAGGGGTGGGGTTGTGGGGGGAACATTTTTATGGACATTAATTATTGTGTTTTTAAGGTAGAGTATTACTTCCTAGGGCTAAATGCCCAATATGGATTTCCTTTCAAGTCATAGGATAATATGAAAATTAACATTATATGTAAAAAACAGTGAATAACACATAATTTAAAAGTTTGCAACATCATATCTGAATATGTAGATTATTTTCCTTATGAATGGCAATGTGATAAAAGTATAATTTTAAATCAGTTCTTAAATGGACAATAACCATGTTTAAATGAAAAAAAGAACAATCTTTTTATAAAAAATAACTAAAAGTCCACTTAGTACATACATGACCATATATTTTTATATTTTGCATTTGCAAATAATGAAGCTCACATGAGTTGTAATAATTGTTACTGGCTTTTAGTATTGGGCAAAGCACAAATACAAAATGTACTTGAAGCTCAGCTTTAAGTAGATTATGAACATTTAATATAGAATGTTATCATAATATTCAGAGCACCAAATTGCAGACTTCTGTCACCCACTTTCAAGCATGCTTCTGAAGATCATAGTTAATTCTGCTGATTTATGGTAATGCTGCAGCATTATCGTCCACGGCATCAGAAACCACTAACAAGCTTAGTATAAGCTTGGGCTGAAATGGTTTGAGGTTTAAATTTCTGTAACGATTATAAAGTAGAAGGAGTAAAATCCCACTTCAGCAAAAAAAAAAAAAAAGTACTGCATTTCAACTCAATATCACAACCATCCCCCACCTCCCAGTAGCCTTCCCCCACTGCATCAGGAAAAGTAACTTTTAATGGACTGACATTTTAAATTCTCCATATAGTCTTCGTGAATGGTAATATTCTTAATTCGAACATATAATGCTTATAGATTTTCCTTGCTGAGGAAGATTGCTCTAAAAAAGTTCCCTCATTCCATACTGCTAAAATGATTGCTCTTTTAAAAACAAATTTTATTCTAGATACCCCTTTTTGAACATTAATTTACATTACATTCAATCTCCCAGAAAATGGTTAGAAATCAGAGAGTTTTAATGGCCATTATCCTCTTCTGGCCAAATGATTGTGTAGCGTTAATGCATGTCCCTTAAACAGGTAAGACTCATTTATTGTTTTCTTCCAGGCCATCAAAGTCAAAGGAAGCTTCTGGATTGAATCAGTACAGTTTAAAAGAAAAAAAGCTAGACAGTTCTGCAAAAGATATCGGTATCTTTGAAAACAAACACAATGGGGGCCAGCAGGTGGTGCAGTGATTAAGGTGCTAGACACTCCCATTTGGCTGACCACAGTCGAGTCCCGGACCTGGTGACTTGCTTTGTCACTTTCTCCCTCTCTCTTTCTCTTTGTCTCTGTCTTTTTCTGCTCAAATTAAAATAAATGAATGAACAAATTAAATAATTCTTAGAAAAAAAAAACAACAATGAATAGACACCAATTGCATCGAGAGATTTATGTCATCTTCAAGATGAAAAATACAGTGACATCAATACCATCCCTGCTGTGAAACAGAAGATCAGTTACTTTGGTCACAAACTAATTTAAGAAAGTGAGCTACTGAAAGAACCCTGTGCCACCATTCAGATCTTAGCAAGTGTCTTTGTATGAAAAAATCCAGCCCTTGCCTTTTGTTTCTTGGGAAATAGGGACAGTTGAAAAGTAGGGAGTGGTGGAAGTATATGTTCCAGGAAAGGGCTAATGGTCTGGAATGGAGCAGATCTGGGCACAGGTCCACCATAAATCCTTCCTGGAAGGATTGGAGATGATCTAGCAGCATGGACCTCCCTGACTCTAATTTCACAATCAACTCAGAAACAGGCTGGTACTTAAGACACAAGAAGACCACAAGAGGAGAGAAACCAGGAATAATAATGTGTGTTGATTTGCATTGCTCATCTTGGCATCTAAAACCAAATAAAAAAGACTATTTCATTACACTTAGTTGAAAAAGTCTGACCAAATTTTAATATCTATTATGGCAAATCTTGTTCATAAAAATAACTGAGATTTTTAACTTGGGTGGAGGAGGTGTCTTCTGAAGACTCTAGGCGGGCATACAGTGGCTGTGAGGAGTAGTGGTTGACAGCATGGATGAGAGTGAAAGAGTAGTGGGTCCAAGCGCTATTAGTTCAAGGGAACTAAGAAAGTAAGGAAGGAGATGGAAAGATCTGGAGATTCAGAACAACAATGGCAGAGGAGCCAAGGGAAGAGCGGCTCCATGATTATGAATGGGCTTACCAACCAGAGCATCAAGATCAGGAGGAATTTGATGGGGAGCCAGCAGGTGGCATGGTGGTTAAGGCACTGGACACTCCCACATGGTCAACCACAGCTCAAGTCCCGGACCTGGTGACTTGCTTTTTCCACTTTCCTTCTTTTCTCTCTCTCTCTCCTCTCTCTTTCGTCAAATTAAAATAAATGAATAAATAAATAAAATTGAATCAATAATTCTTAAAAAAAAAAAAGCAGGTAGGTGATGGATTAAAAGAAACAAACCAAAAAAAAAACACAAAAAAACAAAACAAAACCCACAAACCCAGAAGTAACTCGTAAGTTCACGCCTGTTAGAACCCAGGGCTGATCGAGGAAACCCATAGGCCTCCCTAAGATTCAGGATGGCTCATCTTCCGAAGTTCAAACACTGACTCCTCACTATGCTTTCTTTTCAAGATGTCACTCTCCCGCCTCCACACTCACTACCAAACAAACATAGAAATCTACTACTGTTCTCCCCACGCACTCCATTTTCTTCCAATCTGAGAGCCATTTGTGTGTATAATTGAAAATTAGCAGTGCAGCTGTTTGAAGAGAGTAATTTATCACAGCGCATTGTTCGCGCCTGACACTTTAGACCTGGCTCTAACAAGCCAGTGGTTGCTGGGGGTTGAGCTACAGAAAGTGATTCGGCTGTAATGCTGCGTTTCCCCTGCTTTGTTGCTAATTGTAGCCTCTTTTTCTCCATTGAATTGGGAGTTGAGTAAAAGAGCTTGTTTGCTCTGTGCGGTTGAGGCTGCCAGGGCCGCTTGGGCTATTATCACAAGATACTCTTGATCTTTTGAAAAGCAGGAAATAGAATTTTTCTCCAACAGGGAAAGTAATTTGCGATGCGTCCATTAGTTCTTCATTAAAGCAAGATTAAATTGCACGGCAAATCACATCTGTGTTTGGATGATTAAAGGGTGGCATTTTAGAGGCCAAAACTAATTACTAGTCAAAATGAATGGGAGTGAAAAAACAGTCATGTTTTTACATTAGATAGTGTGGCTTGTAATTAGATTCAAGCTAATTCCACTATTTCTTCTCTTTTAATGAGATGAGCCTGTCCTCATCTTTTTCTAGGCCATGCTAACAGCCCCAAATGTATAATTTTGATAATACTAAGAGTTTACTTTATTGAAATTTCTTTGCTACCTGCCACAAGTGACTGTTCTCTACAGTGGTACTTCATTATATAGAAACAAGCTACTCAGCAATAGTGTACAGTAAAAGTCATTCCTGGAGGAAAAAGACTAATTTTAAATGAATATGTACAATGTACATATGTAAAAATGTGTGTTTTTAAATGTTACTCAAATTAGCCAGCTACAGAGATTTATGCAAAACAAATACTTCTCAGCTGGGCAACTACACGTATCTTTAGCACTGAGGAGTAGGGAATAAGTTTCTAAATTCAGTGTGCACTTGGGAATTGATATTTTTTCTGCTTTGAGATAAAATTTTTCTCCTATCTCCTGTATACTCTTGGCTTTTCCTATGATTAAGGCATGTTATAATGGATTCCTCTCTGAGTTCAGTTTTTTATTAAAAGGAAGCACTAGAAGTTAAAAGCATTATGAAAAAATAAAGAAAAGAAAATCATTATGCCAAGGAAAAGAAACAAAAAATCTAGGACTCTTTAAACAATTTTTTTGCTATTACTCAAAAGTAAGTTACATTTGTTCTCAGAAATCGATTTCAGTTTTTGATGGTGGGAAACGGTAATTCCTGATAAAAAGCCATAGGTCGTATCTAGGTAACTCAAACAGTTATTGAAGGAAAAAGAGAAGTAAATGGGAATTTACTCTGAATTAGGCATCCTTGGATATGTTGCCTCTCAGAAACATGTTAGGAGGACCAGAATCCATTTGACTCTCTGGACACTGAATACACCAGCTTCAGAGGCCTTGGTCATGTTGGAACCTGTTAAGCAGGACAACACACATGGTTTTGCCTCTCTGACAGTTAACTTGGAGTTTGACATTAGAATTTCCAAATCTTGGAGCTAGCAGGTGACATGGTGTTAAGGCCCCTGATTCCCACATGGCTGATCTCAGTTCGAGTCCTGGACGTGGCAGCTTGTCTTCTCACTTTCTCTCTGTCTCTCACTCTGTCTCTCTCTGATGACTATAGCAAATTTTAAAAATAATAATAAATAAAAATAAATAATTCTTTAAAAAATTCATTTCCGAATCTCTCATGATTATGGTATTATTTTAATAAAATTTAGTAAAATCCCCATTTCATCTTCAAGTCAAAAACCATACTTTCTTCCCCAGAGTCTAGCCTCCTTGTGCAAATGGGATAAATGAATAATTGACCAAAAGAAGAGGTGAACAAATGGATAAATTAATTGAGGAAAACATTTCTTTTCGCAAATCAAATTTTCCTCAGTACCGTTTTGTGAAATTTGTAAACAATGATCTCTTCATTCTAGAGTAATATTTTAAGATGTGTAGTAATGCATGCATACCATGCTAAAGCATGTGGGCATGTGGTTTACATGTGGTACCAAAACAGAAGTAAGCACAGGAACACGATCCCTGAGATCTGATAACTATACCAGATCTTTTTTTACATTATATTGCATTCTTTAACTTTACAAACTATAGTTTTCACATAACCAACATTTTATACGAATTGTTTCCAAAGACAACAATAATTCGTACTCTGGTTCCTGTTTTTTGTTTTGTTTTAAGTTTTGCCACAGTGTGTGTGTGTGTGTGTGTGTGTGTGTGTGTGTGCACTTGCCAGAGAGAGAGGGAAAGTGAGAAATCACCCCCAATGGAGACTGGTATAATGCAATCCCTTTTCTTCCATTCTCCCCCTGAGACTTTGGGCACATATGCATTTATGCCCAGTGTGTTTTCCAAGCCACCAGATCTGGGACTCAAACCGTACTTGGCCAAGTAGGAATCCAGCACCTTAACCACTACACCACCTATTGGCCCCTCTAGTTACTGTTTTGCATCTGTGTTTTCCTTTTTTAAAAGAATTATTTTGCTTAACTTTATTTATTTATTTTAATTTGACCAGAGAGGGACAGAGTGATAAGAAGAGCAAGAGGGAAAGTGAGAAAGCAAGCCAGTAGGTCTGGGACTCAAACCTCGGTTGGCCATGTAGGAGTTCAGCACCCTTCACCACCACACCACCTGCTGGCCCCTTACATCTGTTTTCTTATATCCCTTTCTTTTGTCTTACTCTTTTGCTTCTTGTCATAGTAATGTTAAAATGTCTCAGACAAGACTCAGAAGACTTTCCTGATGTAAAGCAGGAGATGTACAAAGCAACAAATAGAGGCAAAAAAACAGAGGCCATCATGATTGGGTAGTTGCTATGCTAGTTATTCGTGTGCACAATGTGGGTGAGTAATTTGAGATGATTTCATCTGATACCAATTCAAGAAAATGGCTAAACCAAACTTCATAATCTCTGTGTCCACATAAACAAATGGGCACTCACGGTACTCTTGCGATTTACCTCAGGAGAAGGTTCAGAGTCGAATGGTCCCTCAACCAAGTATTGTTAGAAAGAAGTCTGCAATCATCACCTTTCACTGAGGACCTATGAAGAACTTCAGGATAGCACATACAAGAGATGAGACCTGATTTTTACATTTAGGGATTTTTGAATGGAAGATCCTTGTTGGTGATTTTTTAAAAGAACCTAACAGTTACTACACATAATATTACATTTTTTTATGGTTGAGTACCTTAAAAGCTGTAAATTAACAAAGTCAGTTGTTTTCTCATAAATATTTACTGAGGACCTACTGTGTGCCAGGCACTGTTCCAGGTACTGCGGCAATAGCAGTGAACAAAATGAAGTTCTGCCTTCATGGAATCTTTAAAACATAGAAATGAATAACAATAACTTGAAAACACATGTTTAAATAATGATCAGGAGGACTTTAAAATACACTATGCTGGAGGAACATTATGGTGCATACTGTATATAACCACATCCATCTATTGTCACATCTTTTTTCTTTTTTTTTTTTTTTTGGAGAGGTTTTTGCTATAAGGCACGTGCGCTCGCCAGACAGACAGAGAGAGACAGAGAGACAGAAAGTGAGAAATCACCCCTCAGAGGGGATGGCTATGCCGCAATCCTTTATCCTCCATTCTCCTCTTGGGATCTTGGGCACGCACGCACACGCGCCCGGCGTGAGTTTAAGCTACCAGGTCCTGGCCTCGAACCACAGTCGACTACATGGGAGTCCAGCGACATAGTCATTACGCTAACTGCTAGTCCCTATTGTCACTTCTTTATAAAATCCAATTCAGCAGCAAAAGTCATAAAGTCACAGCTTTGTTTTCATCATTGCTGCTCACCTCAGCTCACCTAGGATACAGGGGCAATGATGGAATGAACCAGGAAGAGGGTTGTCCAGAACACCTTACTCCTGACTGCCATTAATTCTCTCTCCAGAGACTGAAGGCTATTTAGGATAAGGAGATCTTTATAAAGGGCCAACTTGGAAACAGGCAGTAAATCAGACCTAACGATCTCTATATAATATATATGTGCGTATACATGGGAATGTGTGTGTGTGTGTGTGTGTCATGTGTATATATGTATGTGTGTGTGTGTGTGGTTTTTTTAAGATTTTGCAATTTACTCTGAGGCCAAATCATTTGGCAAAGTAACAGAATCCCCTTATTGGTTCCATTCAACAGAACTAAAATACTCCCTGCCAGTCCTACTCTGCAACTAATCTTGAGAGACAGGATGGCTGCTGGGAAGAGCGATCCTAAAGCTTTTTGTGCTATGTTTTTGCCAACTACCTGCTTCCTAGAGCAGAGATATCTGTTAGCTCCTAAGGACAAGTACCACTCAAGATTCTGAAACTCATTTGGATGTGATTATTTTCCAATTATTGGCTTAATCAGAAAAGCTATAAGCATAAATAACTCCTCTGTGTGTCCTTAGAGAGCAAGAGGACATAAGCCTTAAATTGTAGCGTAAATAACTTGTTTGAGAAATATTCTAAAATGTATTAAATTTATTACAATGCATGGCTACCTTGGGTGTTGGGGGTAGAATTTGCCATAGGGCGGGCGCCACCACGCCCTTGGGGGTAGAATTTGATCAACACTTTGACAAGGACTATGGCCCTCAACTTGAGCCCCAAGTTGTTTGATTAGACACAAAATCATCACACTAGACTAAAGATTTCAAAAACAAGTACCCAAATTTCTTTTTTTTAAATAATTTTTTTAAAAAGTCTCCTTCCATCTACTAGTCTCTCAAGGAGTGGAGGAAGTAAAAAAAGGAAAGACAAAGATAATACCTAGGCAAATATGAGAGTTAATTAAACCAGCTAATTTAGGCAAAACTGAATCACTGGTGAAACTAAGAACACCAGTTTTAGGGCACATTTTAGGGGAAAGATCTTAATGAGTCTTTCCAAGGCCAACTGCTATGGGACAGCCTGAGCAGGGAAAGAGAAAGAGTTTTCAATGTGTGAACTTTGTGTTTTAATGTATTTTAATAGAAGACAACAGTGCCCCTATCATTTTAGTACAGCTCCCCCAAGTTATATTATACACGTATAATATGACACTGCTTTTCAGGGCGGGTGGTGGTTCAGTGGTGGTGCAACTGGACCCACATGAGAGGGGTCCTGTGTTCACCTCCCAGTAACATCAAGGACACTCGCTGAACACTCAGGCTAGTTTTCCTTATCCTCATTAGAGCACATGGCACTTGAGTTTCTCACACGTCTGTGACAAAAGCATCCACTCTGTCGTTTAAAAATAAGTTATCTAGAGCTCTGTAGGCAATTGGGACGATTTACAGGTAGCATTTTTCATCCTTGCTTTAAACACAAATGTGATACCCACAGCCTACTCAGGACAGTTTGTCATAGTTTTTTAGGTTTTTGTTTTGTTTTGTTTTGTTTTTCTTTTTATTCACAAAGTGGATCTTCAAGTTCCTTTCTTTCTTCTTTCTTTTCTATATCTTCCTCTTCAAAACTGAGGAAAGTTCTAATAGTGAAGTGAGACTTTCACTTTATATCACAGGTTTCAGTTCATCTGTCCTTCAGCGATACCCACCCCAACTTGCTAAGCAGCCCAATCCTTTCCTGAGCTCATCATTATTTCTCGACTTATCCTGAAAATAGCAGTCAAGAATAGGCAAAATTTTTTCCTTCCCTTCGAATCATAAAGAAGGATGTCCCATTTTCTGCCTTTTGGTTTTTTCAGCTGAGACAACTTTACCACAGTCCATAGATGCATTAGGCTTGATTGCTGTAATGGCTTCGGTATTGTCCATGATTTAAACCTGAGAACAATTCACTAATACAATTTTTCCTTTATGTCATCCCACTGACACCAACCAATTGATTTGATGATGAAACGTGTTCAAGGAGAAACTGAAGGAAGTGTGCAAAGTACCTGTGTAAGGAAAGACTCTCCATCTTTTCAATAATGTGGCCCTTTACAACAATGAGAAAACAAGAGCACTTGAACATAACAAAAACCAAACTGTTGAAATATGTCAAAACTAGGGACGCTGGAATCAAAGCCGTATTTGGAAGAGCATTTTGAGACATGCAAAATTATCTGGTGTTATCTGCAGTTCCTCTTAAACTCCAACTCTCCCTTCCTCTAAATCCTTGAATGTCTTGGAAAGTATTTAAGGAATGGGTGGGCCTGGCTGTATTCTGAGGAGTCCTGCACTTCCCGCGGTTGCCCTGCTGGCCAGCAAACTGGAATTCAGGTGACTTCCTGCTATGGTATTTGACCAGCACTTCTGTGGCTCACTCCCAAGCACCATGACAAAACAGGATTGTTATGAGCCTAAGTCAAAAGGACCCTCTGCAAGTATTATTTTTACAGAACCACCAGTATAAGTACCAGGGAGCAACTGGCCAAAGAAATTGACCTCTGGAATCTAGAATTCAAATATGGTTTCAAAACTAGAGACCACATATTTCAGGCAGAGATGACTGGGGTCTGGATGCTCCTCTAGCAACAAGAATAGCCTCAGCCTTTGAGACAAGAATGTGTACCCAATGAAGCAGAGAGAAGTGAACACCTAACACCGAGTCACAAACCAATGCCCTCATCCACACCTCCGAGAAAAAACAATTCCTGAATCTGCTACCAGGGAAGGACTGAGTAAACAAACAGGACTTCCAAAATCCAAAATTTAGACATGGTTTCAGAACTGAAGGACTGAGCACCCAGACCAGAGCAAAAATGAACTTGTGAATTGTCTACCAGAAAGTTCATGTTGGAGACTACATGTCCAGCAGGAGCAAGTAACCTGTGCACTGTCCCAAGCAGCTCTGATCACATTTCCCTCCAAGTCTTTGGCAGCAACCAGACATTTTCACCAGCTCTCCCTCCATCCCTCATGGCCTTTGACCCTTAGAATTTCTCTGGGAGCTGCATGAGCCAGGTACGAAGGGTCATAATAATCCGTGCTGGGAGGAGAGAGTTCCCAACCACCTCTGACATTGATGAGCCATATGTCAACAGGACCTGTTGTAGGAACAAGGCTTTCCAATCCTCAAACTCCTTCCTGGTCTCTATACCAAAGAACATTCCAGGATGGAGACTAGCAGATTATGCTGGAATATTGCCCTTTAAGGCCCGTACTCAGCCTTAACCTGATAATCCTAAGCAACAGTTGCAGGGTTTGGATCAGCCAGACACGTCCTACCTTCTGCAATGGTGGTGTGGGGGCAGGACATAATGATAAAACGAGCAGCCAGAGAAGGAGCACTTCAGCAGCTTGCACATACTGAGACACCCCTCTGGCTGCAGCAGGCACAACCAGCTGAGGAGCCATCCTAGCCACCAGAGCAATCACAACAGCACTCTGTAAAACCTCAAGCCTTTTAGAGCAACTCCTGTCAATCCCAGAATTTCAGAAAAAGGTACAAACAAGCCTTCTGAATTCATATTGGCAGGAGTAGGACCTTCTACCACTGAAACCACCCTCAGTGAGGAAGAACTTCAGGCTCTGCAGGACATGCCGCACCAAGGACAGCTTTAGGAGAACCAGGGTTCACCAGAACCAGCTTTAGAAGAAGGAAGGCAACATTCTCAACATCTCTGGATGCAGCTCAGTGTGATACAGAGGAGGGTGAGCAACAAATGCACGGTCTTGGGGGACAAAATTAATGCAAGAACCAGCCACTTGGAAACTCAAAGGAAGGACTTGATTCATCGTGGGCAGCCTTGCATACAGCAGCACTTGGAGCACTTTCATTCACTTCATGGGCTAAACAGCTTTGTCAAAGTTCCAAACAACCGCCAGAAGCACCAAGGCCACCAGGACATGGATGCCTTTGCTGAATACTTAGAACTAAAGCATTTCATGGCAAACCTGAATTCCTCCCTGCCATCCTCACCTCCTGGGCAGTTTGGACCATATACAAACCAGAACCAAACCAAGGCAAGAATATATGCAAGGGGAACACATCAGCAACTTTTCCCTTTCTGGAAGGTTGAGAAGTCACATGTGAAGTCAGGTGGATGTCTAGAAAGTGGTGTATGGGAGGGGAGGGATGCTATATTTCCTTCTTCTGTGAGTCTATGACAAAAAATTTGTATCCTAGCTCTGAGAGAACTGGAAGGTATTTCACTATCATTTTATATAGAGATATTTAATTTTATTTCTCTCACCAGAGAGAGACAGAAAGAGGGAAAGTGAGAAAGCAAACTGCCAGGTCCAGGACTTGAACAGCAGTCAGCCATGTGGGAATCAAGAGCCTTAATCACCACACCACCTTCTGGTCCCTACTATCTATCTCTTAAGGAGTAATTCCATAAGCTTATATTCATAACACTGAGAGTCTTTGCATATGATTTTCTCTTTGAACATTGAAACAGAAAAAAGGACAGAGACAGAATAACAACTCCTGAAATTGCTTAACAAACCATATGAATGTTAATGCTTCTACATTGTTAGCGTTTTTCCATATATTGGCATGCATAGTTACCCATGAAGCTGCCCTCTTTATTATAAAACTAAATTTATGTTGGGGCCAGGAAGTGGCATGGTGGTTAAGGCACTGGACTCCTGGAGGAGTCCGACCCGGTAGAGCCCCAGGATCTGTTTTGAGCTTTTGACCTCTACCTCTTAGGTAGGGTCAGCACGTTGGCAAGGCCGCTGCTGTGTGCCCCCCCATCCCCGACCTAGGCATAAAACTTAGGCCGAATTAGCATGTCGGCAGGGCCACTTGCTATTTGCTCTGGAAACTGTGGTAGCCTAGCTGGGAAGCGACCCCCCTCTGACTCCCCAATACACTACTATAAAAGAATTACATAGCTCTCTTATACATCCTGAGTATATGATAAAATTTTCCAGGAAGTCCCCCAACCGCTCCCCTTTGCTCTGACCACCTACTGTTAATTACAATGCTTTACTCCAGACGATCACAATAGAGCGTGTGCTGAAGTCACATCTAGGCAGAAATCTTCTTGCCCTTTGGAAGGCCCTTCAAGATACATTTAACATAAGCTTAAGAATAATCTTTTAGGCCGAAACGGGCCCAGGGCACTCCCACCCCACTATAGCTAATGTTCTAACAAAATGCATAGCAGTGGCGCCACAGGCACAATAGAACATTTTAAGTATGCCACAAACTCACCTTAAAGTTCTTCATTAGCTTGTTAGTCACTTTATCGCCAGTTGAAAAAGCTGTCCCCGCCCTTACTTAGTGAACAGTAGTTTTACCCTTTTAAGATATATTAGGATTCCTTGAATCAAGTTTTAGATCCCTATAAAACTATATAAGTATCATTCTTTATTGAGATCCATAAGAACTAACATCTATACTTGAGATTTTCTTTTCTCAGCATCGTGCTCAGTAATCACAAGATGGCTGCCGCCGCATCAGCTGATAATTATCTCTGCTTGCTGGAGCTGCTTTCCCGAAACTACATTCCATGAAGACGCCTACATCAAACGAACAATTGCGGAACTGTACTAGACCCACCCTTAATCCAACCCTGAATGGAACCCATGATCCCTATTGTTAAAACTTTATGAGCTGATAATTAGAACACGTAGCCCCTCATCCATTTACTTGCATGTATCACATTTTCAATAAAAACGCACGATGATTCCTAGCAGGGGTCACTCCTCAGAGAGCAATCTCTGGGGGTGTCCGGCTGAGGACGTGCATGAAAAAGGCACCGAGACCTTAGTCTTCCTTTCTTGCACCGCCTCCAACGAGTCAACCCACCCCCGCCGAGGCTGGACCCCAGCAGACTCCCACATGGCCAACTATGTGGTTCAAGTCCTGGACTTGAAAATCACACCAGGCATGTGGGCATATGTGCCTCAAATCCTGAGAGGATAATGGAGGAGAAGAGACTGCTGCCTGGCCATCCTCTTTGTGGGAGGTGGGGGAGGTGATTTTTCACTTGCCCTCTCACAGTCTCTCTTTCTCTGCCAAGCATGCATGCCATACTGGAAAAAAAAAAACTTAAAAAATAGTTAAGTTTTTAAAAAAGAAACTATGTAGCTATGTGTATGCATGAGTACATCTATATTTATCTCCCCGCCCCCCATATATGTTGGTGTGAGAAAAGAAAAATAAGTCATGTGTCAGACGGGCAGGTGGCATTATGGTTGAGATACTGGATTCCCACATGGTCAAACCATTGTTTGAGTTCTGGACCTGGTGGCTTGCTCTCTCTCTCTTTCTCTCTCTCTCTCTCACCAAAATCGAAGAAAAACAACAATATATAAAATTAAAAATAAATAATTATTTTTTAAAATAATGAAGACGTCATAAGTCCATAGTACTGACTCTAGAAGTGTGGCTCTTAAATGCTCAGACTCTTTTCTGACCCCCATACCAAGAAAGATGCCTGGACAAGGACAGCAGACACACTAGCCTGGGTGACAAGGACAGCAGACACACCAGCCTGGACGACAAGGACAGCAGACACACTAGTCTGGGTGACAAGGACAGCAAACACACTAGTCTGGGTGACAAGGACAGCAGACACACTAGCCTGGGTGACAAGCACAGCAGACACACCAGCCTGGACGACAAGGACAGCAGACACACTAGTCTGGGTGACAAGGACAGCAAACACACTAGTCTGGACAACAAGGACAGCAGACACACTAGCCTGGGTGACAGGGACAGCAGACACACTAGTCTGGACGACAAGGACAGCAGACACACTAGTCTGGGTGACAAGGACGGCAGACACACTAGCCTGGGTGACAAGGACAGCAAACACACTAGTCTGGACAACAAGGACAGCAGACACACTAGTCTGGGTGACAAGGACAGCAAACACACTAGTCTGGACAACAAGGACAGCAGACACACTAGCCTGGGTGACAGGGACAGCAGACACACTAGTCTGGACGACAAGGACAGCAGACACACTAGTCTGGGTGACAAGGACGGCAGACACACTAGCCTGGGTGACAAGGACAGCAAACACACTAGCCTGGGTGACAAGGACAGCAGACACACTAGCCTGGCAGCATTGCCCTTTAAGAGCTCTACTCACCCCCACCCTCTCTTTGGGACAGAGGTAGAAAGTGAAAGGGAACAACTTTACTGTTTATTTTATATACTTGACATTATTTAAACTTTTATAATAAGTGTGTGTTTTATGACCTGAACGTATATGTCCCCCACAAAATTCACATGTTGAAATCCTAAACCTGGTGTTGCTGCATTTGGAATATGTAAGTAATACGTTTAAATAAACTCATGGGGTGGGGTCCTAATTCAAGAGGATGTGTCATTAAAGGAGAAGCACCAGATAACTTACAGTTTTCCCCTCTCTTCATACATGCACCAAGGAAAGGCAAGGTAAGGACACAGAGAAAAGGCAGGAAGGGAGCCCTCACCAGAGACTGAACTCCACCAAAACCTTAATCTTAAACTTTTAGCTTCCAGAAGTGTAAAGAATCCAATTCTGTGTTTAAACCACCCCATCTATGGCATTTCGTCATGACAGCCTAAGCAGACTAAGGTAGTGTATTTCCTTTCAGGGGGAAAAAAAAAGAAAACAAAATTTTAGAGGGCAAAACAGTAATGTACTACTCAAGGGAAACCAGATCCCACAAGGCCACTGTGGTTCAAGTCCCTGGCCTGGTCAGCCGGAAACACTCCAGGCACGCATGTGACTGCCTGAGGTCGGATGGGCTGGAGAGCTGGAGGGAGAGGATTGTGTTACGGAGAGACCCTGTGGAGCTGGTGAGAGTGCGCCTCTCTTTTTCTCTCTCTCAATCTGCATATGCATGTGCTATATCACAAATAAAGAAAAAAATGTAAGAATATTTAAAAACTAATTTTTGTACATTGTAGAAATTTTTAGGAAAAAAAGAAAAATCTTATCCCAAATTTTACTTCCTTACGAACAGCCCCTGTTAACAGGTTCAAAACTTTCCAAACTTTTTTTCTGTGCACACAAACCTTTTTTTTTTTGAAAGGTTTTTGCTATAGGGTGCATGCGCTTGCACGCACAGAGAGAGGAGAGACAGAGAGAGGAGAGACAGAGAGAGGAAAGACAGAGAGAGGAAAGACAGAGAGATATAAAGCAAGAAATCACCCACCTAGAGGGGATGGCCATGCCGTAATCCCTTCTCCTCCATTCTCCTCTCGGGATCTTGGGCACGCACGCACACGCGCCTGGTGTGAGTTTAAGCCACGGGGTCCGGGACTAAAACTGCAGTCGACTACATGGGAGTTCAGCGAGATAGCCATTACGCTAACTGCTGGTCCCCACAAACATATTTTTTACCACCACGAGATCATACTCTCCATATTTTTTTTTTGTCATTTTTTTTTTTTGAGAGGTTTTCGCTTTAAGGGCACATGTGCTCGCCAGACAGAGAGAGAGAGAGACAGAGAGACAGAAAGCAGGAAATCACCCCCCAGGGGGGATGGCCACACTGCAATCCCTTCTCATCCATTCTCCTCTTGGGATCTTGGGCACGCACGCACATGCGCCCGGCGTGAGTTTAAGCCACCGGGTCCAGGACTCGAAACACGGTCAACTACGTGGGAGTCCAGCGACATAACCATTATGCCAACTGCTGGTCCCCTCCATATTGTTTTTAAAAAAGCATTATAATAACTTCACCCCCTGTTAATATTCTTGTTTAACATTTTAAAGATGGGTACAGAGAAAAATAAAGGATGACTATACTATACCTTATTTTAAATAGGAAAAAGAGACTCTTTCACTGGTCATGAGAGTTCTATTTCCCACCCTTCTGCAGTCCTCCACACCCCACCCTGATTTCTCTCCGTCTACAGCAACTGGTAGTCAACTGTATACAATGTCATAAGAAGCCACTTAAAGAAAATTACTCTCTGGACCATCTTGATACTATTCTAGTGT
Organism: Tupaia tana; assembly: GCA_026018925.1. Lineage (NCBI taxonomy): Eukaryota > Metazoa > Chordata > Mammalia > Scandentia > Tupaiidae > Tupaia > Tupaia tana. The sequence continues at coordinate 44,591,534 of JAKSZU010000020.1, read as the reverse complement.
TTGCAGTATAGAAAGTCTCTTTCATAAACTTTCTATACACTTGTCAAATAAAAATAGAACTGGATTTAATAAGAAGGGACTTTAGGGTGGTATGGTGGTTAAGGTGCTGGATTCCCATGTGGCCAACTGCAGTTCAAGTCCCAGACCTGGTGGCTTGCTTTCTCACGTTCCCTCCCTCTCTCTTTTCCTCTTTGCCTCTGTCTCTCTCTGGTGAGCACACGTGCCATGTAGCAAATTAAAAGATTATAGTCATGATAAATAGTTAAATAAGTAATTATTTTTAAAAATAAAAGAAAGGTCTTTATTTGAAAGGATTATTATAAGGGAGAAAGGGCTATCCCGACAGGGAGAGCTCTCTGACCATGGGCTCTACAAGCCTCTAAAGAACTAGGCAGTGAAGTGCAAATATGTGTGTTTATACAGAGAGGAGTAAACCAATGTAGAAAGAAGGTAGTGTGGGAAGTAGAATGAAAGGTGATATAGTCAGAATATCGGAGAATGTCTGACCCCAAGGCCTTCCTGTTCTCAGAAGGCATCATATACTGATTCAGAATGAGCATGGGCAAAAATTCAGAGTCCTGGAGGAAAGAAAGAAGCTTGACAAAAGCTTGGACAGAAAGCATTTCATTCCAGTTGATCAAGGGAAACAAGCAGCTCAGCTAATGACAGATGAGAAAAAAAAAAAAAGAAGAAGAAGAAGAAGAAAAGAAAAATGTGATGATCTGTGTCTTGCCTTGTTAAAGGTGAACAAGGTAGATATCTTTGAGTCTTAAGTCATTTCCGGGAGCACAAAGCTAGGGGTTTTCCTAATCTTCATTGTTTTTTAGGATCAGAAGGCTCAGATAAAATTCGACATTGTCAGATTCTGCAAATAAGGTTAAAAATAGCTAGGAATTCCATTTTTTGAGAAGTTATTGGGTACCCTTAGTACTTTGCTGGGTACATTGCATTAATCTTTTCATAGTTTGCAAATCATTCTTTTACTTTTCGTTTCAGCTCATGAAATAAGTGCTATAGTTCTCACTTTCACAATAGGAACCAGATTCATGGGAGGTAATAGTCTCAAGGTCACAATACTAGTACGTGAACACAGCAAGTACTCAAACCCAGGTCAGTGTGACTTTTCAATTCTCTCTACGCCACTGCCTTCATGAAAGTTACATGGAGAGGGTTTGTAACTGAATAGTTGGTTAGTTCCGTCATAATCTTCAAAGGAAAGGAGGATTTAAACAACCAAATTATCTTACAGTTTATACAATCTTAGTGGAAGATGACGTCGAGAAATGAAACTTTATGTGGTAAACAGAAGAGGTTTTCATGTCAAATTACCTGGCTCTGACTGCATCATTTCCTGAGTAAAACATTCTGGATCAATCCATTTAGTTGTGCCTCAGTTGTTCTGTCTTTGTCATTGACAATAATAACAATATCTGCTTTACAGGGTTTCACTAATTTGATCATGCATATTAAGTGCTTTGCAACTTATAAAGCACCATTAAAAAGTTAACTTTTGCTACCATTCCCAATGTTATCGGCCAACTAGGTTTCAGACAGTGCTATTAACAAAATAAGACTCATCCAAGTTGGCTAGAAATTCCATAGAGTTGTTGACATGTTAAGTTGAAGCTGTTATTTGCTTCTACAGATAAATATGTAGAACATTTCTGACAGAATAATCCAGAGCTAATAATTTAAACCTAACAGGGTCATCAAGGACTATGGCACTTCATATGCAGAATATGTGCTAAACAATCTGATGAAAAGAAACAGAATCTCACAGAGCACTTGACCAATAACAGAGCATAAAAAAGCGAGGAGAGCTTTACTGAGATAGTGAAAAGATATGCTTCCAGTCATAATATAGCAATACACTCAACCCTCATTACACAGTGCTGCCTACATACAAATCCTGTTAGAGTTTATTCTCTTTTCCATTATAATGAGGTCCCACTTTTGAGAATTTATAATTCATCCAAAATAATTTGCTACAGGAGAGTTTCAAAAGACTTTTTTTATAACCATTTGAATAAACCCCAACATCAGAAATTCTGAACAATAAGGATCCTGCCACTTCTAAAGCAGTTGTTGTTAGATAAGTGTTAAAACTTTGGTCACGTGAGCTCTATTTCTATTATACGAAGTTCTCCTAGATCATGTTTTACTTTAGTTAATAGGCACTAATAGGAAATGAAGAGTTTCAAAACAAGTTTCTTTGGTGTACTTTTTATTAAGAGAACAAAAAGAAAAGGCATTTGAATATAAAGAAGAAAAGTTAATATATATTAGCTAGGAAGTCACTTAGTCCAGGTCTGAAAATTTAGATTTACAAATTATAAAAATTTTATTTTGCCTAAATTATAGAAAAAGCCATGCATCTGGAGAAAGTTCATTAAATTTTTCAAGCTACTAAGGATATAATGAAAAATAAAGTAAGTAAAAAAATCACCTAGTTCAATATTTCCAAACTGCATTTCTGGGAATACTATAGTAGATTTTAATAATTGTATCACCCCAAAACAAAACAAACTAAATAAAATAAAATAAAATGAATTCAACAATTTATATTAATTTATAAAACTACAAAAAAAAGGCCTCCTTGGAATGCCACAAAGTGACTTAGCATATTAAAAATTCTGAGAAACACATTAAACCTATTGAGTACATTTAGTTCAGCATTGTCCACATTTATTTTTTCTATAAGAACCCTATTTTGAAATCAACACTGTTATACACAAAATAAAAATAAAAAATCAGTACTTTTATTCATAGGGCAGTTGCTCCTCACAGTGGGGAGACACCATTGCACCAGAATCCCTTGGGGTGTTTTTTTTTATTTATTATTTTATTTTTATTTCATTTATGTATTCATTCACATACATCACTTAGCCCTTGTTAAAAACCATATTCCAGAGCCCCCATCCCAAGACTGACTTAAACTCTACAGGGTAAGAACCAGTTCTATATATTGCCAATCTCTTCATCCCTAGGATTATTTTGCACACTAAATCTTGGCAGCCACTGAGATGTTATCAGATAGGCTATCCCAAGGGTGTAAAGTTGGAAGGTGCTGCTCCTCTAGGATAGAAAAAGCTCTTTCATTTATTTATTTATTTATTTATTTATTTATTTATTTATTTATTTTACAGAATTTTAAGCTCTGAAGCCCGCGCGCTCACTCTCTCTCTCTCTCTCTCTCCTGTTTTAAATTACTTTATTAAACTTTATTTTATTAATTTATTATAATTTGACTAGAGAGAGACAGAGTGAGAGAGCAAGCAGCCAGGTCCAGGACTCAAACCACAGTTGGCAATGTGGGAGTCCAGCACCCCCAACCACCACACCACCTGCTGGTCTCCTTTTTTTTTAGAATTACTTTATTTAACTTTATTTATTTATGTATTTATTTTAGTTTGACCAGAGAGGGACAGAGCAAGAGAGAGATAGAAAGTGAGAAGGCAAGCCGCCAGGTTCAGGACACGAACCGCAGTCAGCCATGTGAGAGTCTAGCACCCCTGACCACCACACCACTTTACGGCCCAGAATAATTATTAAGGGTCAGTCTGTTGAGGAGGATACATCATCAAATTAGTATAACTAGAAAGGCACCTCTGTAGAATGACTTTATAGTAACATAGAAAGGACTCTTGTTGAAAATATATTGTTAGTCATGACAGTCAAAATTCCAGTATTAAAAATTCTATTGTTCTTGAAAGTATAAGTTGATAATAACTTTTTTCAAAAGCAATCATACATTGGCTATCAAGAGTCTAAAAAGTATTAATGGTTTTTATTTTAACTGACACAGAAAAATTGTATATACTTATGGAGTATAGTGTCATTTTTCAATACATGAATACAATGTCTGTAATGATAAAATTAAGGTAATTAGCATACTATTACCTCAAACATTTATTACTATGCCATGGTGGTAACACTCAAAATTCTCTCTTCTAGCTGTCTCGAAGTGCACACTATACTTTTAACTATAGTCATCCTACTATAGAACCCTGAAATTTAATTTTGGGTACACCTTCTGCCCCTAACTTTCCAGTCTCTGATGTACTCTCAACTTCTATGAGATCAATTTGTTTCAGTTTCTACAAATGAGTGAACATGAAATATTTGTCTTTCTTTGCCTGGCTTATTTCACTTAGCATATTGTCAGGTTCATCCATGCTGTACCAAATGACAAGACTTCATTCTTATAAATGGCTGAATAATACTGCATTGTGTATATGTAGTACATTTTCTTTATCCATTCATCTGTTGTTGAACACTTAAGTCGATTCCATATCTTTGCTATTGTGAATAGTACTGGAATAAACATGAGAGTACAGATATCTCTTTGACATAATTACTTCATTTCCTTTGGATAAACTCCCAATAGTTGGGATTACAGGACCATAAAGTAGTTCTGGGTTTTTTCACTATTATTTTTTTAAGAGAGAGATTTTTGCTATAGGGTGTGTGCACTTGCTGGAGAGACAAAAAGAGACAGAGAGACAAAGTGAGAAATCACCCCCCAGCAGGGATGGCCATGCAAAAGGGATAAATGCAGGGATAGCCCTTCTCCATTCTCCTCTCGCGAGTTTGGGCATGCACACACACGCGCCCAGCATGAGTTTCAAGCTGCCAGGTCCTGGACTCAAACCACAGTTGACTATGTGGGAGCCCAGCAATGTAACCATTATGCTATCTGCTGGTCTCTCATTTCACTTTTTTCCACTGTAGAAACTGTGAGTCTGGGGGTCTTTTTCATGTGGTACTTAGCTACTGGAGGACAGGCTTCCCAATTTAAAAGGTTCATTTATCTTACCATCTGCTGTTAGAATTCCATCTCTGCAGCCCCAGGAATCATCACAGCCTCAATTTCAAGCTCTAGGAAATTCTGGATGTTAATCTTACCCCTGGATCATTGTCTATGTTTTTCTGTGGGAAAGAGCAAAGCCAAATCATTCCTCCTCCTCCATTTTGATGACATCACTTTTTGAATACTTTTGGGAAAAAATTTTCAATTCAAAAAATAACTTCTTTGTATAAAGAGAGTCCCTACACTCTTACAGTAGAGAAATGTTGGAAACAACCTAAACCTCTAGCAGTGTATGAGTATATTATTGTATATTCATATAATGCTATGTTAGCTATTTATGCTGAAGTTTATAATAACTTTAAAAATATGTTTAAATAGTAATTTTAAAAGCAAAGGTAGGGGCCAGCCAGTGGCATGGTCATTAAGAAGGCTGACGCTCACATGACTAACTGCACATTTTGAGTCCTGGATCTGAGAGCTTGAAGAGCATGCAAGGCACATGTGCATGTGTGAGCTCAAAGTCCTAAGAGGAGAAGAGACTGCAGTGTGGCCACACACACCACACCCCGCCCTCATCCCCCAGGGATGATTTGTATCTTTCTCTCTCCCCTTACCCCCAAGTAAGCACACATGCCTGTAAAAAGAAAAACCCAGCCAATTTAATTGAGTGGGGCTTAACAGAGCAAATCTTAACACAACTCGAATCTGGCAGTTGTTCCTGACTTCAAGACAACTCCAGATAGCCCATGGTCACATGGTATTTGAGGAATTACATGTACAAAAATGGGAAAGTGATATACAAAAATGAAAGTGAAGGAATGAGGTAGAGAAACAATTCGGGTTGGTTACATTGTGAAGGTCGTCTGCATTAGCAGTTTAAAAGACAGGATGCCTGTGACTGACTGAAGCCTAGTTGCTGTGATTGTAACCTAGCTGGAAGAAAAAAACAAAGAGGTCACAATTTGTTTACAGAAACCAAGCAGGGGTACAGAGGCTTTTTCAATATTCTTTAACACACACTATAGAAAAACTAAATCAAAACAAAACAGAAAGCAAAGGTAGCACCCAGGCATTTGGATTAAGAGAAAAGGAAAATATGTAAAGCAATTTTTACTTTTAACTTTTAAACTAAATATTAGAAATTTTTAACAACTTGCTTCATTTTGACAAAAGTAAAGTTAAAACCAACCTTAAAACTATGAAAACTGGGCCAGCCAGTGGGCGTGGTAGTGAGGACAAAAATCTGACTACTTTTTCCTATTTTCCAAAATCCTTTCCAGAGGGCCTAGAGGGAGTCATGCCCACAAACATTAACAGACCATTTTTGTTTTGTTTTGCTTTACATGCCAGTCATCTTTTATTGGATGTGAATTCTTAACTGGGATATGAAAGGACTCAACAAGTTCCTTTGGAGGAGTGCTAAGTCAAGAGATGAAGGTCTGGCCCTCCTCAGTGGTATTTGCGTCACTGCTTATGTTTGAATTCCTTGTAAGAAAGGCAGTGCTGAAGAGCGCATAAGTGGCCAGCACCGTAGAAACCCCAGCAACACCCCCTTTCTTCACATTGACTTACTTGTTGTAATACCAGTAGTAACCTCTCTGAAATACTCCAGGAATGCCTTGAGGGGTAAAATCCCACATCAGTATCCAGCTTGGCAGCTCCCCAAGTTTGACATCCATGAGTTTTGATTTGACCCATTGGTAACAGGTTTCTTCCTACATCCTGTCCCTGGCATAGTATCTTTGTGACATATATTAAGCCTCCTTATCTCTGTTAAAGTACATTCCTTTTGGATTTCAGCAACCTTTCTGTTCTAATCACCAACCTAAAAACTGTAAAACCCACCTATAACCCACAAGCCCTCCCCACTCCCCCCACTGCTTCCACATGTCCTGCCCTTTTGGCCCAAACCAATGGAAAAACTCTTCACTAAATTCCAAACTCTGTTCCTCGCTCTCAAAATCAAATAAAAGGAACCCCAGTACCTGGTCATCCCAAGAAGGGCATGTTTTGCCTCCTCTCTCGGCCTAGATCACTTAAATTCGTGCTTAGAAATAAACCACATTCCCCCCAGGGAGTGATTTCTCGCTTTCTGTCTCTCTGTCTCTCTCTGTCTTTTTGGCGAGTGCATGTGCCTTATAGCAAAAACCTCTAAAAAAAAGAAAAAAAAAAAAAAGAAAAGAGAAGAAAAGAAATAAACCACATTAATTATTATTTTTGCAGACTTGGTTATTTCCATTGATAGTAGTTAAGGCAATTCAATCCCATATAGCTGAAAAGTTCGAGTTCTGGAGCCCATGGGCTTGAAAAAAACTTGCCGAATGGGCCACTCCCATCTTCCAACCCCCGGGTACGGAACTCTGTACCGGAGGAGGACGCCCTGCCGAAGCCCCAGCCCCAGGACCCCCAAGCCAGAGACCCCTCTCTCTGTCAGCCAGCCAGGAACACCCTCAGCCCTACAGACACCCCACTCCCATCCTCTAACGCCTGGGCCAGGAACTCTGTGGGAGGACTCCCTGCTGAAACCCCAGCCCCAGGACCCCCAAGCCAGAGACCCCTCTCTCTGTCAGCCAAGTACACTTTTTTTTTCTACTCTCTCCTTCTCCTCTTCTTTCATTTGTACATTTCTCACTTCTCATTACCATATAGGAATGCCTTCAGCCCTACAGACACCCCACTCCCATCTTCCGACCCCTAGCAAAATCGTGCGATGCACGACTTTTTCTTTATTCTCCTTATTATTTTCTTCCCACTTATTTGGTCCTCACTTCATTTATCTACACCATCCCTCGCAGTTTAGGTAGGTCTAGAATTAAAGTTCTGAAATATTCTAGTATTTTAAGACTCTCAGGGATCTTTCCTTTCACGGAACCACTGGCGAAAAAGGAGATACTTTTCTTTGTACACCTGAAGAGAATACTTTTTTTGGATCACATTGCTAAACAAAAAAGAAGAGAGACTTTTGCAGTCTTCATTCCACACCAAAAAAGAAACACACTTGCTCCTATTCGAGGAAACATTCTCTTAAAAGATATTTCAAAGGGAACACATCTCCCAATGGTTAGAAGTAGAAGAAGAACCTCAGGTCTGAATAAAGCAGGAAGTAGGTCTCCATCAAAAGAGCACAGTGACTCCCTTCCTTTTCTTGAAAAAATAGAGGACGTTACCAAAATGTCTGAGATAGAATTTAGAACATTCATGTTGAACAAATACTATGAGCTGGAACAGAAAAGAGACAATGAACAATAGGAGATGAGAAAGTCCTTCCACGATATGAAGGAAGAAATGGACATGCTAAGAAAGAATAAAATGGAACTATTAGAGGTGAAGTCTGTGATACAGGAATCAAAAACCCTCTTAGAAGTATTAAAAGTCGATTAGACCATGCTGAAGATCGAATCTCTGATGTAGAAGATAAAACTTCTAACCTAGAGAAAACCACCAAAAAGATAGAGAAAATAATAACAACAACAACAAAAAAAAAAAAAAAAACATGAGGATAACATACGAGAAATACTAGATTCCATTAGACCTCCTAGCATCTGAATAATTGGTATCCCAGAAGATGAAGAAACTAATAAGGGCATGGAAAACCTATTCCATGAAATCTTGGAAGAAAATTTCCCAAGTCTAGAGAAGCACTCAAGCATACAGACCCAAGAAATACAAAGGACCCCAAATAGAATCAACCCAAGAAGATCTTCCCCAAGGCATATCATAGCCAGACTGGCTAAGACCACAGATAGAGATAAGATACTAAAGCTGGCTAGAGAGAAATGACAAGTGACTTACAAAGGTCACCCTATTAGGCTAACACCGGACTTAACGGAAACAATGCAAGCAAGGAAAGAATGGGAAGATATATTGAAAGTGTTAAGAGAGAAAAAAATTCAACCAAAATTATTGTATCCTGCAAGATTATCCGTAATATGTGAAAAAAAGATTAAAATGTTCTCAAACAAACAAAACCTGAAAGAATTTGCCAGCACCAGACCAGCTCTCCAAGAAACCCTGAAGAAAGTACTGTTCCAGGAAAACTAAAGAAGTAACAGACAGAAATAAAGGAGTAAATGGCAACTAAGACAATGGCCAACTTAAACGTCAGGAAAGATCCAGTAACGTCGATAATAACATTGAATGTTAATGGATTAAATTCTCCAATCAAGAGACAAAGACTGGCTGAGTGGATTAAAAAACAAAAACCCTCTATCTGTTGCCTACAGGAAACCTACTACTTGGATAAAGATATACATAGACTGAAAGTGAAGGGTTGGAAGAAGATTTTCCATGCAAATGGGAACCAAAAAAGAGCTTGAGTCACGATACTAATCTCTGACAAAATAGGCTTTAAAACAAAAACTGTTCGAAGAGACAAAGAAGGGCACTATATTGTAGTAAAAGGGTCAATCGATCAAGAAGATATAACACTTATTAATATTTATGCACCTAACACAGGAGCACTCTAATATGTGAAGGAAAGACTGCTAGATCTAAAAAGGGAGATAGACTGCAACACACTAATTGTTAGAGACCTCAACACCGCACTATCCCCTCTGGATAGATCATCTAGACAAAACGTAGATAAACAGAGAAAGGATCTAAATGATATCATAAATTAAATGGACTTAACAGATATCTATAGAACTTTCCATCTCAAAACCTCGAGATACACTTTTTTCTCGCCGCCACATGGACCATTCTCGAAGACTGACCGTATCATATGGCACAAAGCAAGCCTCTACAGATTCAAAGGCATAGAAACTATACCCAGCATCTTCTCCGACCATGATAGAATTAAACTTGAGTTTAATTTCAAGAGAAATCCTCAAAAATACTAAAATACATGGAAACTTAATAACCTACTCTGAATGACTCCACAACTACTGAAGAAATAAAGACTGAAATCAAAAGGTTCATGGAAGCCAATGACAATGAGGACACGAGTTTCCATAATCCTTGGGACACTGCTAAAGCAGTCACAAGAGGGAAGTTCATAGAAATAAGTGCACATAAGAGGAACATGGAAAGAAGGCAAATGGATCACCTAGCATCATGCCTCATAGAATTGGAAAAGCAACAGCAAAAAGATCCCAAAAAACTCCAGGAGAAAGGAAATAATAAAGATACGAGCAGAAATAAATAAAATAGAAAATGAATGAACTATACAGAAAATAAATGAAAGTAAAAGCTGTTTCTTTGAAAAGATAAACAAAATTGATACACCACTAGCAAGACTTATTAAGAAGAGAGAAAAGAACCAGGTGAATCAGATCTGCAATGAAGCAGGCAAAATAACAACAGACATAGTAGAACTACAAAACATTATTAGAGGATATTATGAACATCTGTATGGCAAGAAACAAGATAATCTGGATGAGATGGACAAATTCCTAAACATGTATAATCTACCTAGATTGAGCCAGGAGGATATAGAAAGTCTGAATAGGTCCATAACAAGTCAGGAGATCGAATCAGTTATAAAGAACCTCCCTACAAAGAAAAGCCCTGGCCCTGATGTATTCACCTCTGAATTCTACAAAACTTTCAAAGAAGAGTTAACCCCCATTCTGCTCAAGTTATTTCTGAAGATCCAAAAGGGTGAATCTCTCCCTAATTCATTCTACGAAGCCTCTATCACCCTTATCCTTAAAACAGATAAGGACAGGACAAGAAAGGAAAACTATATCCTTTATCCAATATCCCTGATGAATATAGAAGCAAAGATTCTCAACAAGATACTAGCAAATCGTATACAACAACTTATAAAAAAGATTGTGCATCATGATCAGGTAGGCTTTATCCCAGGTATGCAAGGTTGGTTCAACATACACAGAACCATATGTGTAATACACCATATTAATGGGAAGAAGGATAAAAACCATATGTCATATTGATTGATGCCGAAAAAGCATTTGATGGGATGCAACATCCCTTCATGATCAAGACTCTCAGCGGGGTTGGCATGGGGGGGGGTGTCATTTCTCAGTACAATAAATGCTGTCTGTGGGGAACCCATGGCGAACGTCATCCACAACGGAGAGGAGCTGAAAGCTTTTCCACTGAAGACGGGTACAGGACAAGGATGTCCACTTTCTCCACTCCTCTTCAATATAGTACTGGAAGTCCTGGCCATTGCAATCAGAAAAGAGGAAAAAATAAAAGGCATTCAAATAGGAAAAGAAGAGGTGAAACTCTATTTGCAGATGACATGATTGTATACATAGAAGATTCAATGGTTTCCATAAAAAAATTTCTGGAACTAACACATGACTACAGTAACGTTGCAGGATACAAAATTAATATCCAGAAATCTATAGCATTTCAGTATACAAACAACAGGAAGACTGAGATAGAACTGAAAAAAGTTGTTCCATTTACCATAGCCACAAAAAGGATAAGATACTTAGGGATAAATCTAACCAAAGAAGTTAAAGACCTCCACAAGGAAAACTACACAAAGATAAAAAAAGAAATTGAAAATGACACAAAATTAGAAGGACATCCCATGTTCCTGGATTGGAAGAATTAATATAATCAAAATGGCAATTCTATCCAAATTAATCTACCTATTTAATGCAATGCCAATTAAAGTACCAGACATATTCTTCACAGATCTAGGAAAGACAGTGATAAAGTTTGTCTGGAATCATAAGAGTCCCTGCATTGCCAAAGCAGTTCTGCACAAGAAGAGTGAAGTGGGCAGCATCTCACTCCCTGACCAAAAAATATACTACAAAGCTGTGGTAATCAAAACAGCATGGTACTGGCACAGAAACAGACAGGTGGACCAATGGAACAGAATAGAATCCCCAGAAATGAATGCTCAAACATACAGCCAACTGATTTTTGACAAGGTGTCGGCGTCACTTCTGCAGAGATGACACGACACCCGGTTCTTCCTCCCGCAGTCTTTATTCACAGGTTTCCTTTTTCTTCTTCCCTTTACTTCTTCTTTCTCCCCGTATATATAGGATTCCTCCCGGCGGCCCCACCCGCAAGTTCCCTCACCTGTATGAGGCAAGTCCTGATTGGCTGTCTCTTAAACATGTAAGGAGTTGTTTGTACACGCCTCCCTATGCAGCCAGTGGCGCCATCTTGGCTCGGCGGCCAACGGCGGCGGCCAAAAACAAGGGGTACGAGTCAATCCAGTGAAAAAAGGAAAACCTCTTCAGCAAATGGTGCTGGCAAAACTGGACCTCCACGTGCAGAAAGATGAATCTGAACCCCTACCTCTCATCTCTGATGAAAATAAAGTCAAGGTGGATCAAAGATCTAAATCTAAAACCTCACACTATAAAACTGCTCCTGGAAAACACCGGGGAAACTCTGGGAGACATTGGGGTAGGGAAAGACTTCTTAAATAAGATTCCCAATGTACAGTCAATAATCCCCAAAATAGACAAGTGGGATTACATCAGACTAGGAAGTTTCTGCATGACAAAAGACACAGTTATTAGTGTGAATAGACAGCCCTCAGACTGGGAAAATATTTTTGTAAACTATGCGTCAGATAAGGGACTGATAACCAGAGTTCACAAGGAACTCAAGCAGCTGTTCCGGAAAAAGACAATCAATCCTATTAAAAGATGGGAGAACGAGTTGAAAAAAAAACACTCTCTAAAGATGACATACGAATAGCTAAAAGGCATATGAAAAAATGCTCAACATCCCTCATCTTAAGGGAAATGCAATTCAAAACAACAATGTGATACCACCTAACCCCAGTCAGAATATCTTAGATTAAAAAAACAAAAATGATAAGTGCTGGCAGGGGTGTGGTGAAAAGGGAACTCTTACACTGCTGGTGGGAATGTAAATTGGTCCAACCACTGTGGAAAACAATTTGGAGATTCCTCAAAAATCTAGAAATAGAACTACCGTATGATCCAGCAATCCCATTCCTTGGTATCTACCTGAAGGACAGAAGAATACTTAATCGGAAAAGTGCTTGCACATCGATGTTTATTGCAGCACTATTCACAATTGCTAAGTCATGGAAACAACCCAAATGCCCACGAACTGATGAATGGTTAGAAAAACTGTGGCACATATACTCAATGGAATACTATTCATTCATTCATTCAAAAAAAAAAAAAAAAAAAAAAACCAAACCTGGGTTTTGAAAGAAAATGAATAAATATGGAAGACTTACTGCTGAGTGAAGCAAGCCATGCTTTGAAGGAGAGGCATTGTATGTCCCCACTTAATATATACTGAGTGTCTGCACTCTGTGACTGAAACTAATTGTCTAAAGGATATAGAAACTCAGTATACAGATGTAATACCAGATATAGTGTGTGTGAAGGAGGAGGGTCTGAGGAAGGACATTTGGGAGAGGGACAAGGAGGCAACTCATTAATGGCACAAAGAGGTGTGGTATTATCTGTTGAAGATATTTCGTAGTTTTTCAACAGTACTAGGGAGAAATGTTCACCTGTTGAAATATCCATTTTGTAAGATAAATAATAATGTGATTGAATGTATGGAAGAAAATTAAATGAAAAAAATGTTTATGAGGTAAAAATATTTAAACATGTAAATAATTTGTTTAAAATAAATAAATAGAAAGAAAGAAAAGGGGTGGAGATGGTGGCATCCTTGTCTTGTACTAGTTTTTGGTGGAAGAGCTTTCAGCTTTTCTTCTTTCAGGATGGTGTTCGCCATGGGATTTTCGTGGATGGCTTTTGTTGTGTTGAGAGATAACACTTCTATGCCAATACTGCTAACAATCTTGATCATGAATGGATGTTGTATCTTGTCAAATGCTTTTTCTGCATCAATTGATATGACCATATGGTTTTTATTCTTTCTTTCTGTTAATATTGTGTATTGCATTTACAGTTTTGCATATGTTGAACCAATCTTGCATTGCTGGAATGAATTCTGATTTCTACAAAATTGCATCATGATCATGAAGCCTGCCTGGTCATAGTGTATAATCTCAAAAAACAAACAAACAAACAAACAAACAAAAAAACTTGCCAGATGGTATGTGCATGTGTTCCCAAAATCCTGAGAGGAGAAAGGAAGATAAGGAATTGTGGTGCGATCATCCCCCCTGGGGAGCGCTTTCACACTTTCCTTCTCTTTCTCTCTCTCTCTCTCTCTCCCTGGCAATCACACACACCCTATAACAAAAAGAGAGAAAAAAAAAAAAAAGAAAGAAAAGAAGGAAAGAAAAAATACCCCAAAACTTAATTGTAATTGAATTAAATTTGGAGTAATTTTAATTTTTTTCTTCAATCTTATATATTTTCTAAATTGTTTCTTATAAATATATATTCCTTTTATAATCATAATCTGAATATTATTTTTAAACTTCTACCAGTTTGAGACAGACACTGTTATTATGGTAAGTGGGACTATAAGTTGGCATAAGACTTTTGGAAAACATCCTGGTATGAAACTAAATTCGTAGTTTGAGACCAGCAGTTGGTATAATGGCTATGTCGCTGGACTCCCACGTAATCAACAGTGGTTTGAGTCATGTACCCAGTGGCTTAAACTTACACCAGACATGTGTGTATGTGTGCCTAAGATCCCGAGAGGAGAATAGAGGGGAAGGGATCGCAACATGGCCATCCCCCCTGGGGGATGATTTCTCGGTTTCTGTTTCTCTGTCTCTCTCTTTTTGGCAAATTCACACCCCCTATAGCAAAAATATCTCAAAAAAAAAGGAAAAAGAGTCATAGTTTAAAATTTTATAATCATAATATAAAATTTTATTTATAAAAATTCACTGGAGAACGGACTCATGGCCTAGTGGTTAAGAGAGTCAGATTCTGCATGGTCAACCATGAAGTTCAATTATCAGCCCTGGTGGCTTGAAAAACACACTGGAGCATGTATGTGTGTGTCCAAAATCCCAATGAAATTAAAAGTTAGAAGAGAAGGGATTGCAGCACAACCATATCTCATTGTTGCAGAAAACCAGACAGGGAGAAACAAACAAACAAAAACAAAACAGCACTCAGAGATAAGGAGAACTGTTTATTATGTTGGTGGGCATAGAAGAGTTAACACTGAATCTCCTGCCCCAACAGAGCAGTGGGACACCATCTTTTATGAGAGAATAGGTCTCAGGATGTTAGGAATAGGGATGGGGCTCAGACCCTGCCCTAAAATGGAGATGATAGAGAAGCAAGAAGTCTAACCTATTCAAAGTTTCAGGTTACCCTATAGCTTCAGGGAGGGGTAGTAAGTTTGACAGAGGGCAGAAACCTCAGCCAGCTATCAGTCCTAAGTTATTCATGAATTCAGAGTCTCTCCATTTCACCATCATGGGTGCTTTCTCTCTCTCTTCCCACTCTCTCTATCTTGTCTCTCTTTGGCAAGTGCACAGTGCCCTCTTGCAAAGGATTTTTATTTAATTTTTTTTCCCCAGGAAGTGTACAGCAGAGAAGTAACCTTGTCCAGGGTATGCAACAATAATTTGCTTCATAACATAACTAATACTGCTTGGAATTCCTTCCAAAAAATCTAACTGTTTTGGAAAATGGATGCAATTACTAAAACTTGAGAGCCTGGAAAATGGGCTAAAAGAGCTGGAACTCACACCTGAGAGGAGGGGGTACTGGCCAGTAGATACTCAGTGTCTCTGAGAAGTTACATTAAGACTTCCTCAAGAAAAACCTCAAACTAAACCCAAGAGTTCCTTTACAAACCACTGCTTCTGGAGACAACTGATAGGAACAAGAAGCAAAAGCAGAACAGAAAGCAAACATAGAAGGACAATCCCCTTTTTTCCCCTCCAGTATCTCTCTCTCTCTCTCCTGCTATTGACAGAACCTAACAAGGAAGGAGCTGTCAAAACAGATATACCAGGGAACCAGCAGTGAGCGTAATGGCTATATGGCTGGACTCCCATGTAGTCGACCGCGGTTTGTGTCCCAGACCCAGTGGCTTAAAGCTCACACTGGGCGCGTGTGCGTGCGTGCCCAAGATCCTGAGAGGAGAATGGAGGAGAAGGGATTGCGGCGTGACCATCGCCCTCAGGGGGTGATTTCTCGCTTTCTGTCTCTCTGTCTCTCTCTGTCTGTCTGACGAGCGCACGCGCCCTATAGCAAAAACCTCTCAAGAAAAAAAAAAAAAAAAAACAGACATACCATTGTAGCGTCCTAGCCCTAGAATCACAGAACAAAGAAGGATGACTTTGAAACTGAATGACAACTGAATAATCAGCATAACAACACATTATAATGTAGAACAAGCAACTTGAAAAATGATCTGTAGACCAAACTATATCCACCTCCTTGTCTGAAGATTCCAACAATTAATGATTGTCTCCATTTCCTGCAGCTTGTCTTGTTTTAAACACATAAAAGAACAATTAGATCCTTGTTTTAAAAAAGAAAAATTGATGTTTTAGCCCGTTTTTAAAAAGAAGAAAAAGGTAAAATTAGTTTTATTAATACCACATGTATAATTTAACCCAATGTATCCAAAATCTAAAAATTTCAATGTATAGCCAACATTAAAATTAACATGATATTTTACATTTTCTCTTCTACTAAGTCTCTGAAATCCAGCATGTAATTTCTTACCTAAAAATCTCAATTTGGTCTAGCTAGCTTTTAGCAAGTGAAACTCATTGCTAGAGACTGCTATATTAGACAACGTAGTTCTAGAGGGTGAGCTTCATCCAACCAAGAGATAACTAAGACAACATGGCAAAACGAGTGTGTGTGTGTGTGTGTGTAATTGAAGATTATTACAAGCAAAACATATGGACAATGGAGAAATAATGGGCAAATATTACATATTGTGACAAATAGAAATAATGCAAAAATGGGAGACAAAGAGGAGAAAAGAAAAATCGTTTGCTGTGCAATGAAGTCTCTTAACCTCATAGTTTTTAATGTTTTGGAGCAGAGGATTCTTTGTTATGAGGGCTGTTCTATCCATTATAGGATGTTCAAGAAATTCTCTAGCCTATATCAATTAGATGCCAGTATCACCTCCCCTAACACAATAACCCAAAATGTCTCCATTACTAAATATTTCTATAGAGCAAAATTACTCCAGTTGAGAACCATTACTATCTAGGCAATAGGTGGAAGATTTAAAGGAGAGTATTAAAATTAATAAATCAGGACCAGCAGATGGCATAATGGTTACATCACTGGACTCCCACATGGCCAACTGCAGTTCGAGACCCGGACCTGGCAGCTTAAAACTCACTCCAGGGGCATGTGCATGCATGCCCAAAATCCCAAGAAGAGAATGGAGGAGAAGGGACTGTGGCATGGCCATCCTCCCTGGGGGGTGATTTCTCTCATTCTGTCTTCCTGTCTCTCCAGCAAGCACGTATCTCTCTTAAAAAACTTGATCAAATAATGAAAGGTTACATGAGAAAGTAGGGGAGTAAAGTTACTAGAAAAGATACAAATACATGAGAACCACTAGGATTAATAATAAATATGTTTGAGGCCAGCAGATGGCATAGTGGTTAAGGTACTGGACTCCAACATGACTGACCATGCTTTGTATCCCAGATCTGGCAGCTTGAAATTCATGCCTGGTGTGTGTGTACACATGCCCAAAATCCTTAAAGAAATGCCCATTCCCCTTGGGGAGTGATTTCTCACTGTGCCTCTAAGTGTTTCTTTCTTTCTCTCTGTTTCTCCATCAAGCACACATACCCTATGGCAAAAAACCTAAAAAAAAATCCTTTGAAACACTGAAAATAAAAAATAAAAAAAAAACAAAGAATACACATCTCATAAAAAGAACAAAATGAATATTATATAACACAGATAATTATACATATCATGTCAGAATCAAGAACAAACATCAGTCATATCAATAAATGTAAGCTTAATTTACCTACTATTAATAAAAATATTTTCAAAATTTGGTTCACAAAGTAACACCTAGCTATATGCTGTGTACAAAAGACATTCGAAGACAAAATTATTTAGAGTGACTAAAAATAAAAGAATAGACAGCAATACCAGGCAAATAAACATTAACAAAGCTGTAGTAGCAATCCTGGTATCAGAACTCCAATTAAAAAGCATCAAACATAACAAAGAAGGGAATATTTACAAGCTTAAAGCAAAAATTCACAAGGTATGTCCTATGCACCAAATAATGTAGCAACCATTTTTATGAAAAAAAATTATACAAATACAAGGAGAAAGACTGAAATGTGCTACTAATAGGCTAACACACTTTTATCACTTTAAGAAAGATCAGATACTGTCTTGTAAAGATATAGAAGACCTAAATAACACAATTAATAAGGTTAGTTTTAAGACCAAATAGCAAATTTTGCACACAGAGTAGACAGAATATAATTTCTTCTCAAGTGCTCATGGAACAATACAAAAATTAATCATGTATTAGGTCACAAAGAAAACATCAGTAAGCACCATAAAATAAAAATATCACAACAATAGTCTCTGATCACAATAAAAAATATTTACAAATTACTAATAAAATTTAAAGACCAGAAAGAACTTTCTATCTGCTATTTTTTTATTTCAATTTCTTTTATACATTCAATCACATATGTCACTTAGTTTGCAAAGTGAATATCCCAACACCTATCTTGTATTTTTTTAAGTCTATTAAGAATCTCTTGGATGAAAAAATTATTATTATTATAAAATGTCTTAAAATAATAAAAATGAAATCTTGATCTTATCAAGATCACTTTTATCACAGTCACAATAGTGATCAAAGGAAGATTTGTAGCTCTAAACACTTTTATCAATAAAAGTAAAAGAATTGGGGCCAGCAGATAGCATAGCAGTTACATCAGTTGGACTCCAACATGGTCAACTGCAGTTTGAATCCTGAATCCAGTGACTTGAAACTCATGCCAGGGTCATATGTGTGCATGCCCAAGATCCCAGGAGGAGAACAGAGGAAAAGGGACTATGGGATAGCCATGCCCCTCGGGGGAGGGATTTCTCACTTTCCCTCTCACTGTCTATGTCTCTCCCTGTCTCACCAGTGAGCATATGCACCGTAGGGTAAAAACATCTAAAAAAAAAAGTAGAAGAATGAAAATAAACAAATTATATTCCCAGATCAAAAAACTAAAAATAGATAAGGGAAAAACAATAAGGTGCACCAAAAGAAATCATAGTAAGAAAATAAGGAAAGTAAATGCAAAAAGTAAGAAGTATAGAACAGAAAAACAATAGAACTGGGGCCTGCAGGTAAAATAGTGGTTAAAGTGCTTCACTCCCACATAGTCAAATGCAGTTCTAGTTCTGGACCCAGCAGCTTATAAATCATGCTGGTCATTGTGCTTTTGAGGCCAAAAATCCCAGGAGGAGAATGGAGAA
The DNA here is from genome assembly GCA_026018925.1 of Tupaia tana. Lineage (NCBI taxonomy): Eukaryota > Metazoa > Chordata > Mammalia > Scandentia > Tupaiidae > Tupaia > Tupaia tana. The sequence continues at coordinate 44,572,427 of JAKSZU010000020.1, read as the reverse complement.
GGGACTGCACAGTGGTCATCCCCCCAAGGGGTGATTTCTCACTGTCCCTCTCACTGTCTCTTTCCTCTCCTGTGAGCACATACGTTCTATGGCAGAAACCTTAAAAAAAAAGAGAGAGAGAAAAAAAAAAACTTATTAATATATCAGATCATGTCTTTTAGGGAAAAAATAACAAAATGGGCAAATTGTTATTTATATTGGTTTTTAAAAAGTATAAATACTCAAAACATATGACAGGAAGCAGACAGCCAGAGCAATGGAAGTTAAGGCAGATGGATTTCACATGGCCTACAATGTAGTTCAAGTTCCAGACCCAGAGACTTGAAATACATGTCAGGCATGTGTGTGTATGCCCAAAATTCCAAATGGAGGGAGAAATGAAGAAGAGATTGCTCTGTGACTATTTCCCATGGAGGTGCTTTCTTTTTTTAAATTTTTTATTTATTTATTTTTATTTTTTTATTTTTTGGAGAGGTTTTTGCTATAGGGAGCGTGTGCTCACCAGACAGACAGAGAGAGACAGAGAGATAGAAAGTGAGAAATCACCCCCCAAAGGGGATGGCCATGCCACAATCCCTTCTCCTCCATTCTCCTCTCGGGATCTTGGGCACGCACACACATGTGCCCGGCATGAGTTTAAGCCACCGGGTCCGGGACTCGAACCGCGGTCAATTACATGGGAGTTCAGCAATATAGCCATTATGCTAACTGCTGTTCCCTAATTTTTATTTATTTAAATTTACATTTTATCACGTCTTTACAGTATACATTTCTTTTTCCAACACAAAAACCATGCATGTCAGTCAAGACAAGATATTACTATATACATTATCATCAGCAAATAGCTTCTCATTTTTTTGTCAATTAAGCATGCTTTTATGGAGGAGTCTGACCTGACGGGGCTCCAGGACCCGTCTGAGCCCTTTGACATTTGAGCTCTGCTTCCGGTTGGTTCAGTACGTTGGCAAGGCCGCTACTGTGCACCCCCCCCCCCCCCGACCTTGGAACAATGCTTGGGTCAATTAGCATATCGGCAAGGCCGTTTGCTATCCGCTGAGGGAAATGTAGTAGCCTTACTGGGAAGTGACCCCCTCTGACTCCCTGGTATACTACTATAAAAGAATTACATAGCTCCCTCATACATCTTGAGTGTGTGGTAAGATTTCCCAAAAGTCCCCTGACTGCTCCCCTTTATCCTGACCACCTATTGTTAATTACAACACTTCATCCCAGTGGGCACAATGGAGGGTGTGATGAAGTTCTATCTAGGCAGAAATCATCTTGACGTTTGGAAGGTCCTTCAAGACACATTTAATATAAATAACCTTTTCACATACAATAGGACTAGGCCGAAACTGGCCCAGGACACTCTTGTCCTATGGTAACTAATGTTCTAACAAAATACACAACAGTGGTGCCATGGGCTACACAAGTGAATCCACAGCACCATAAACCCATTTTAAAGTTTTTCATTAACTTATTAGTCACTTTACTGCCAGTTGAAAAGGCTGTCCCCGCCCTCACCAAGTGAACAGTAACTTCACCCCTTCAGGATAGGCAAATATATTAGGATTCCTTAAGTTTTAGATTCCTATAGAATTATATAAGTATCATTTTTTTATGAAAATCGATAAGAACTAATATCTATGCTTGAGATTTTCTTTTAGTAATCATAAGACAGCTGCTGCTGAACATCGGCTGATAATTAACTCTACTTGTTGGAATTGTTTCCTGAAACTGCACTGCTTGAAGTTACAGAAACCTGCTTTCATCAATCAAACAATTGTTGAACTGTATCGATGATTAATAGACCTGCCCTTAATCAAACCCTGAATGGTCTCTATTGTTAAAACTTTATGAATTGATAATTAGAACATGTAGCCCCTCTCCTGTTCACTTGCATGTATCACATTTTCAATAAAAAGGCACGATGATTCCTAGCAGTTGTCACTCCTCAGAGAGATATCCCAGAGGAGTGTCTGACTGAGGACGTGCATGAAAAGGCACCGAGACCTTAGTCTTCCTTTCCTTCGCCGCCTCCATTGAGTCAACCCACCCCCGCCAAGGCTGGACCCTGGCACTTTTACCCATTTTTTTCCTTCCCCTTTCCCCTCCCTCCTTTCCATACTAAAAATTTTTTTTCACATTTTATTGATTCACAAAAGATCTTAAAGTGTAGACTTCCAAAATATTCAGACAAGAAGCCATTTTAAAGCTGAGTTGTATCCTGGTGTGTTCAGGAAAGCTATGCTCTAAACCCATCTCCTAGACTTCCAAAATATTCAAACAAACACTGTGGTGTAGAGATTTTGTTACAGAATGACCAGAAACAACCACAGAGGCACAAGAAACATGATAAACTGAGAAAATATCTCTCCCCTAAGGGAAAAGAACAATCCCTCATCATCCACAGACAGTACAGTAGAATTCATGGAAATGTCTGATAGAGATTTCAGAATAGTCATAGTGACAAAACTAAATGAGATGCAAGAGCTGAGAGATAATGAACTCCAGAAGATGCAGGAAAAAAGAGACAATGAGTTCCAGGAGGTGTTGAAGTTCTTCCATGACCTGAAAGGAAATACACACCATAAAAAGGAATCAAATGGAGCTATTAGAGATGAAGGCTGCCATTCAGGAAATCAAAACCTCCCTCGAAAGTATCAAAAACAGATTAATCCCTGCTGAAAATCAAATCTCAGATGTTGAAGGTAAAACCTCTGATCTAGAAAAAACAACCAAAAAAACTGAGAAAATAACCCAAAAAATTAGAATACTATACAAGAAATGCTAGATAGCATTAAGCGCCCAAACATCCAGATAATTGGTATCCCAGAAGATGAGGAAACTAATAAGGGCATTGATAATCTAGTCCATGAAATCTTGGAAGAAAACTTTCCAAATCTAGAGAGGCATTCAAATATCTAGACATAAGAAATACAAAGGACCCCGAATAGAATCAACCCAAGAAGATCTTTTCCAAGACATGACATAGCCAGACTGGTCAAATCTACAGACAAAGACAAGATACTAAAATTGGCAAGAGAGAAAAGTCAAGTTACTTTCAAGGGATATCTAATCAGGTTAACATCAAACCTCTCGTCGGAAAACAATACGAGCAAAGAAAGAATGGGAAAATATATTCAAAGTGTTAAGTGAAAATCAGTTTCAACCAAGAATACTATATCCATCAAGATTATCTTTCACGTGAAAAGAAAGAATAAAAACATTCTCAGATAAACAAGACCTAAAAGATTTGCCAGTAGCAGACCCACTTGTCAACAAGTTCTGAATGGAGTGCTCAACCAGTAAAACCAAAGACACATACAGAAATAGAACAAAAGGCAACTAAGAAAAAGACAAATTTAATGCTAGGGACAAGAAATATCAATAACAACATTGAATGTTAACTTCCAGGATTTAAACAGAAAGACTGGGCCACAGCAATACTGCATATTCAACAGAAGAGAGTTTGAACATAAGACTGAACTGGCAAAATAGAATTTTATGACTTTTGAGTAAAACATTACTGATTTTTTTTACTATGCTTTGTTTTCCCAATTTAAACATTTTACTCTCTTTTGAGTTGTTGACAGGTTTAGCAATTTGTTAAAATATTTTTCTTGTTTGTTTCTTTAAATGGAAATATGAACTTTTCTTCCTTCCTGACCCCTCTTGAATTGAAAATATTTGGGAGTATTCTTATTTTGTGGCAGAAGGGTTATTTGTATAAGTTCAATAATGCCTGTTGTATAAGATCAATAATGCCTGTTGCATTGAATCAGAAATTGGAAATACTTATTATGGACAGGGCTTTGACTGGAATGTCATATCTGAAGATCAATCAGAAAATTATGGAACTATGGTGGATTTCTAGTAAGACAACAGAAGCTCTTAGAAAGATGGCCTGGCATCATAAATAGTACTGCCTGGCAGAGAGGATTAGAGAAAATATATGAAAGAATTTCTAACATAAAATAACCTAGACTTTTCCAGCCCAGCATTGTAACCAGTAGAGATTGAAAAACAAAACAACCACACCAGAGGTTTATCTTGAGAAAGACTTTGAAGGAAGAAAATAAGACTGATCTTCTCTAGTAGATGGTGTATCACAGAATACTTGGTAGGCAGGGCTAAATTGAGAAGGTTTATGTGTGACTAGTGTGCTGGGCATTTGCTTTTCAACAATTTGAGTAGTTGACATGTAAATAGTTTCTCAAAAATATTTAAAACCATATTGTTTCTATTGTTATAGAGTCATAAAATTATAAGAAATATTTTGAACATTATCTTTAAAATTCTGTATTTTGAAATTTTGAAAGTTGTTTATAAACCGTCAAGAACTATGGAGTATGAGCTAAAATTTTTTTGATATGTAAAGTAAATGTTTGTGGAAAAATGTAAAAATAAATAAATGAAAGAAAAAAAAAAGATCTTAAAGTATGCACAATGCTAGAATCTAGTGACAAGTGCACTGTAATTTTCTTCTGAAACAATTTTTTCCCTCGCTCTCCATCCTCCCTTTTACAAAAGAGAGGTATAAGTTAACTTATTTGCCAAAAAAAAAGAAAAAAAAAGATTAATCTCAATTTGGCCTGTTATTTGCACAAAGCTCCAAAAGAATTCAATTTCTGATGCCAGGCAACAGATACTATTGTATTATTGAACTTATTCAAATAACCATTCTGCCACAAAATAAGAATGCTCACAAATATATCCCAATTGCAAAGGGGTCAGGAGGGAGAAAAGTTTATGTTTCAATTAAAAAAATTCTTTAACAAAATGCTAAACCCAACAACTCAAAAGAAAACAAAAATCCCGGGTGTGGTGGAGCCCGCCCTATGGCAATAATAATAATAATAATAATAAAATAATAAAATAAATAAATAAAATCCTTAAATCTGAAAGACAAAGCATAGAGTAAAATCAGTAATGTTTTAGAAAAAAATCATAGAATTCTATTTCAACAGTTCAGTCTTGTGTAATCTCTTTCGTTGTATTTGCAGTGTTACTGTGGTCTGACCTTTCCATTAACATTCAACATTATTATTGATATTTCAGAACTTGTCCCTACATTAAGTTGGCCTTTATCTTAGTCATTTTTTGCTCTCTTATTTGTTTGTCTTTAGTTTTTCTAGTATAGTACTCCCTTCAGAACTTTATGAAGAGCTGGTCTGGTGTTGGTAAATTCTTTCAGATTTTGTTTATCTGAAAATGTTTTTATCTTTTCTTCCCACATGAAGGATAATCATTTTGTATACACTATTTTTTTGTTCAAATTGTTTTTCATTTAACACTTCAAATATATTTTCTCATTCTTTTCTTGCTTGCATTGTTTCTGATGAGAGGTCCGATGTTAGCCTGATGGGATATCCTTTGAAAGTAACTTGACATTTTTCTCTTGCCACTTTCAGTATTTTGTCTTTTTCTGTGGTTTTGGTCAACCTGCTATTAGGTGCCTTGGAGAAGATCTTCTTGGACTGATTCTATGTGCATATCTTAGGTCTGGATATTTGAAAACCTCTCTAGGTTTGAAAAGTTTTCTTCCAGGATTTCATGAAATAGATTATCAATGCCCTAATTAGTTTCTTCAACTTCCGAGATACCACTTATCCAGATGTTTGGGCATCTAATGGTATCTAGTATTACTCATATATTATTCTCTTTTTTGGGGGATGGTTATTTGCTAAGTCTTTTTGGTGAATTTTTTCAGGTCACAGGTTCTATCTTCTACTTCTGAAATTTGATCTTCTGCATGATCTAATTTGCTTTTAATACTTTTAAGGGAGGTTTTGATTCCTGTATTACAGCCTTCATATCTAACAGTTCCATTTGATTCTTTTTTCTGGTGTATATTTCCTCTTTGCAATTGTACAAGAACTTCCTCACTTCCTGGAACTGATCGTCTCTTTCTCCTGCATCTTCCGGAGTTCATTGTCTCTCTTCTCTTGTATCTGTTAGCCCTGTTGCTATGAATATCCTAAAATCTTTTTTTTTTTTTTTTTTTGGAGAGGTTTTTCGCTATAGGGCACGTGCGCTTGCCAGACAGACAGAGAGAGACAGAGAGACAGAAAGGGAGAAATCACCCCCCAGGGGGGATGGTCACGCCGCAATCCCTTCTCCTCCATTCTCCTCTCGGGATCTTGGGCACGCACGCCCGGCGTGGGTTTTAAGCCACCGGGTCCAGGACGCGAACCGCGGTTGACTACGTGGGAGTCCAGCGACATAGCCATTACTCTAAGTGCTGGTTCCCAATATCCTAAAAATCTTTATCTGACATTTCCAGGAGTTCCATTGTGCTGTCTGTGGATGATGAAGAGTTGTTCTTTCCCCTTGGGGGAGAGATAGTTTCTTGATTTCCCATATTTCTTGTGCCTCTGTGGTGGTCATTTCTGGTCATTCGATATATTATACAATACTTCCTGGCTTTTCGCTGGGTGTTGGGCTGGAAGCTGGGGGTGCTCTTTCACTCTTTCTCTCTCTCTCTCCAGTAAGTACATATACTCTTTGACAAAAAAAATAATAATCATAATAACTAAAAAGAGGAAATAATCATTCAAAGAGAAAAATGTTTTTTATTCATAAGACATTAGCTTGCAGACCTCTATGCAATTATGTTTGAAAATCTAGAAAAAAACTGGATCATTTCTGGGTAATACAAATTAGCAAAATTGATCCCATTAGAGAGAGAAAGCTTAAGTCGAACAATTTCTTCCAAAGAAATAAATGTATGGGAACCAGCAGATGGCATAATGGTTATGTCGCTGGACTGCCATGTATCTGACTGCAATTTGAGACCCAAACCTGGTGACTTAAAATTTATGCCAGACACCTTTGTGTGTGTGTGTGTGTGTGTGTGTGTGTGTGTGTACCCAAAATCCCTAGAGGAGAATAGAAGAGAAAAGATTGCAGTGTGGTCATCCCTGGTTGGGGGTGGGGGTGATTTCTCACTTTCTGTCTCTCTGTCTCTCCAGCAGCACATGTGCCCTGGAGCCAAAACCTCACAAGAAGAAGGAGAAAGAAGGAGAAGGAGAAAGGAGGAGGAGGAGAAGGAGAAGGAGGAGGAGGAGGAGAAAAGAAAGAAATTTATGAACGAACGAGCAAGGGCTGAGGTAGTTTCACAGGTTATTGTTACCAAAAGATCAGATAGTAATAAAGTCCATATATTATTTCAGAGCATTGAAGATAAAGTCACTTTATTACCTAAAGAAAAAAGGCAGAATATTGATAATTGTATTCAAAGAAAACACAAAAATGAATATTACAAACCAGTAATACTTAAGAATATCAATGCAAAAGCACTAAATACAGTGTGAGCCCACGTGATCTAAAACCAGAGCAAGAAATTAATAAACCATGAACAAGTAGGATTTATTTCAGAAATGCACAATGTATCCCACAGTATCCAATCCATTAATACAATAGCCTGGTTATTAAGAGATATGAGGGGGAAATGCATTTGGTTATCTTTATAAATACTGAAAAAAAAATCTTTGATAAAATTCAATACTCCAGCCTAGCTGTGTCGGTACAGATGCATGATATTAGAAACCCAGGTACAGTCCCCAGGTTCACATAAACATGATCCTGGCTGGCTGAAAACTGCGGGGGGGGGGGGCAATCACAGTGTGGCAAGACCCCGTGTGCATCCCTGTTTTTTAATTCTTTCTCTTTCTCAAGAAATAAACTTTTAATTTATTTATTTGCTATATGGAGCATGTACTTGCCAGAGAGAGACACAGAGAGAGGGAAAATGAGAAATTAGCCTCCCCAGGGGTATGACCATGCCACAGTCCCTTTTCTTCTGGGATTTTGGGCATGCAGTCACACACACCTGGCGTTATTTTTCAAGCCACTGGGTTTAAGACTCGAACCACACAGTTGGCCATGGTGGATCCAGCTGCCTTTACCTCCACACCACCAGCTGGCCCAAGAAATAAACTTTTAAAAATTCAACACTTACTATTATAACAAGAAAATTTATTCCAGAGAATAAAAACTGGTAGGTATTTTTTTTAACTGCCTAAACTACTTAAGCTTTAAAGTATCTAACATAATTTGGAATCTTACTTGAGGGATTTTCACTAAAATCAGGAACACATAAGAATGTAAAATATTTCACTGTTTAACTTTGTACTAGAGTACAAGGCAAATGAACAAAAGGAATAAATCGGAGGCATTAGAATTGTTAAAGAGAGGTAAAACTATCTCTACATGTGGATGATATCATAGTAAAAAGTAAAACACCTGGAAATTCAAAGATAAAAGTGGCTAATATGGGAAGTTTTAAAAAGAGCAATAAGGTAGGGGAAAAAATAAAGGGCATCAAAATCGAAAAGGATGAAGTTAAATCGTCCCTGTTTGAAGATGATATAATTTTATATATAAAAAACTCTAAAGATTCCACACAATAAAACTCATAACTAAGAAATACATTCAGTAAAGTTGCAGGCATACAAAAATTGTTAGCACTTTAGCGCCGGCCCCCGGGCCCGCCCCCGGGCCGCTTGCTTATACTTTTCATCTGGGCGCCTGGCTTGTCGCAACCCGTGATGCCAAGGCCGCTGCGAGGAGCGAGGAAGATCCCCCAGCTGAGCTGAGGACTCCGCTCGTTGAGCCTCCTGGGTCCGCTCCACCTGAAGATATGAGTGGTGGATTGACTCCTAGTGAGAGTACTGTGTATGTATCCAACTTGCCCTTTTCCCTGACAATGACTTATGTCGGATATTTTCCAAGTACGGCAAAGTTGTAAAGGTTACTATAATGAAAGATAAAGATACACAGGAAGAGTAAGGGAGTTGCATTTATATTGTTTTTGGATAAAGACTCTGCACAAAACTGCACCAAGGCAATAAACAACAAACAGTTATTTGGTAGAGTGATTAAAGCAAGCATTGCTATCAACAATGGAAGAGCAGCCAAGTTCATCCGAAGGCGGAACTACTTTGATAAATCTAAGTGTTATGAATGTGGGGAAAGTGGACACTTGAGTTATGCCTGTCCTAAAAATATGCTTGGAGAACGTGAACCTCCAAAGAAGAAGGAAAAAAAGAAAAAAAAAGAAAATTCCTGAGCCAGAAATGGAAATTGAGGGGATACAAGAAAGTGAAGATGAAGGGGAAGATCCTGCTCTCGACAGCCTCAGTCAGGCCATAGCATTCCAGCAAGCCAAAACTGAAGAACAAAAAAAAAATGGAAACCCAGTTCAGGTGGTCCCTCAACATCAGATGATTCGAGACTCCCCAGGATAAAGAAAAGCACATATTTCAGTGAGGAAGAAGAACTTAGTGATTAAGATTATTTTTATTATGTAAATATTAAAATAAAAAAAAATCTGTAAGTACAAAAAAAATTGTTAGCACTTTTATTCACTAACAATGAATGACTGAAAAAGGAATAAAAAAATAATCCATTAGAATCGCTACAAAGAAAATAAAATATCTAGGAATAAATTTAATTAAGGAGGTGAGAGATCTCCACAATGAAAACTTTAAACCACTGATGAAATAAGTTGAAGATACATACACACAAAATGGGAAAATATCCATGTACATTGGTTGGACGAATCAATATTGTTAAAAAAAAAAGTAAAAGAATAATCTACAGATTCAATGTGATATTTATCAAAATACCGACATTCTTCACAGATATAGAAAAAATATCAAAAAATTTGTATGGAATCAGGCCAGCAGATGGGAACTGGGAAAACTGGACATCCTTATGAAGAAGGAAGCTACACCTATATCTCTCATCATATACAAAAATCATTTCAAATGGATTAAAGAGTCCAACATAAAACCAGAAACTATGAAGCTACTAGAAAAAAACATAAGGGAAACATTTTAGGGCACTAGTACTATCAGAGTTGATAAATAAAACCTCTAAAATACAGACAATAAAAGCAAAAATAGATTAAAAAATAAAAAACCTCTGCACAGCAAGCAAAGCAATCAACCAAAAATACATAAGCTGAAACAACTCAATAGCAAAAACAAACAAACAAACAAACAAACAAAAATAATCCCATTGGCAAAAGATGTGAGGAAACAGTTCTCTAATGAAGACATACAAATAACCAGTAAGTGTATGGGTAAAATGCTCAATATTACTAATCATAAATGAAATGCTGATCAAAACTACAATAAACCTCTTTTTGTTCCTAGTGCAACCATGGCCCATGATCCTAAGATGCATCTGAAGCAAGTAGCAGCTCCAAAGTATTGGATGCTGGATAAATTGACCAATGTATTTCGTCCTCGTCCATTCACAGGTCTCCACAAGCTGAGAGAATGTCTTCCTCTCGTCATTTTTCTAAGGAACAGACTGAAGTCTGTCTTAACAGGAGATGAAACAAAGAATCTGCATGCAGTGGTTTATGAAGATTGATGGCAAAGTCCATGCAGACATAGCCTACCTTCTGGCTTTATGGATGTCATCGGAGCATTGACGAGACCAGAAAGAATTTCTATTGGACCTATGATACACGGATCACTTCGTCGTCCATCGTATTACACCTGAGGAAGCCAAGTACAGGTTGTGTGAAGTGATTTCATCTGGTGATTCAGGATCCTCACACCATCTGCTACCCAGATCCTCTCATCAAGGTGAATGGCACCATTCAGACTGATTTGGAGACCAGCAAGACTACTTATTTCATCAAGTCTGACAGTGGTAACCTGTGTACGGTGAATGGAGGTGCTCATTTGGGAAGAATTGGTATGATCATACCAACAGAGAGAGACAGCCTAGCTCTTTCTATGTGGTTCACATGAAAGATGTCAATGGCAACATCTTTGCCACGCAACTCTCCAACACTTTTGTTACCCACAAAGGCAACAAGCCATGGATTTCTTATCCCCAAGGAAAGGGTGTCTGCCTCACCATTGCTGAAGAGAGAGACAAGAGACTGGCAGACAAACAGAGCAATGGGTGAAATGGTCTCTAGATGTTATATTGGAGAGGTCTGCATGCTTAATTAAAGATGATACAGCATGATTAAAATACATACACAAAAAGATATTATCTCACCCTAGTTAGAATAGCTATTATCAAAAAAAAAAAAATCCTGCTGGTGTGGATGCACAGAAAGAAGCACTCTTTTACACTGTTGGTGGAAATGCAAATTAATACAGCCATTATAAAAAACAGTATGGAGGGTCCTCAAAAAATTAAAAATAGAACTTCTGATGATCTAGCCATCCTACTACTAGGCATGTATCCAAAGGAAAGTAAATCGGTATGTTGTAAAAATACCAGCACTCAATGTTTACTGCAGCACTATTCACAAAAGCCAAGAGATAAAGCAATCTAAGTGCCCATCAACTGATGAATGGATAAAGAAAATGTAGTATATATGCAATGGAATACTACTCAGCCATTAAAAGGGACAGAGATCTGTTTACAGGAACAGAAGGTTCTAGGTCTGTGAACTGGTGGAAACCTTTAAAAGGTACCTTTGACAAATAGAAGGAGACTGAGTATGACCTAGCATGAGATGAAAAACTCTAGGGGACCACAGTTTTGGGGTGTAAAGTTTATACTTTCATTGGCTTTGCTTCCAGGAGCCCCACCAGTTTCTCATAGACAAGATCCAAAAAGATACCCTCATTGGATCTACCAGGGGATAGTAAAGAGTAACAGTTAAAAAATGCAAAAATAGGGACCAGCAGTTAGTTAATGGCTATGTCGCTGGACTCCCACGTAGTCGACCACAGTTCGCGTACCGGACCCAGTGGCTTAAACTCACACCGGGCGCATGTGCGTGCGTGCCCAAGATCCCGAGAGGAGAATGGAGGAGAAGGGATTGCGACGTGGCCATCCCCCCCAGGGGGTGATCTCTTGCTTTCTATCTCTCTCTCTCTGCCTGTCTGGCGAGCGCATGTGCCCTATAGCAAAAACCTCTCCAAAAAAATAAGACAAAAAATGCAAAAATACACCAGAGATTTTTCCGTTAACAAAGGCTTATTTCCCAGAGGAATATATATTGTCAAAGCCATGACAGGAACTTTGTCATTTCTGTGATAACCTGATGAGGTTCCTAAAAGTGAAGCATTCTTCCCACTCCAATCCTACCTACCTTCCTGCCTCACCTAGAGGAGTGTCTGTGTGTTTCGGGTATAAAGTGCTCAGCCACAGTGGCACAAAGGAAGGTGCCAGTACTCAATGACAGAGGCTACCTGAGAGGACTGTCTTTAGTCCAGCCCAGCCTAAACAGGCCAGGTACAGGGGTGCGTGCTGATACTCTTAGCCAACCAGGAGGCTGGGCAGGAGGATCTTGGTATGATAAAAACTGTCAAAACTACCCATATCTTGCTTCTCCCTTTTTATTTTCTCCCCATATGCATCCTCTCTCCCATTAAAGAACAAAAAAAAAATTGAAAGGTGTCCAGAATTAGAGAAGATAGATTGGGAATGCTGTAGCTGGAGAAGGGAGCAGGGCACAAGGAGATGAAAGAGGAGAAACACATGTGGGTCACAGCCCCAAAAGAGAGGACCACTGAAACACTCATTGAGGTTTTCAGTGGAATAGTAGATTGAGTTGTCAGAAAAGTCATGACTTATATTTTCTATGTTTTTTCAAAGGTCATTTATTTATATAAAGGACAAAGATCAATCAATGATACAGTGCCCATTTTGTTCAATAACCTTTTGCCATCTTTCAGTGGGCTTCATAATTCCTTGTTCATAAAAGGACCTGTGTGAAGAAAAGGTACACATTTGCACCCTCATCTGAACTGAACATTGTACCATGCAAGGAATTCTGAAGAGGGCAAACCAAGTGGAAGTCTGACGGTGCAAGGTCAGGTGAGTACTGTGGGTGTGGCAGCGCATCTCATCCACGCTCCAACAATTTCTGACAAGTGGGTGTGGTCTCACATCGTCCTGATGGAACATGACTTCTTTACAATCAATGAGCTCTGGACGTTTCTGGATGATGGGTTCAAACTGTCCAATTGCCGAAGGTACACATTCGGTTCCTCAGTAGGAGCTTGAAAAACATGATACCTTGAAAATCACACCACACTGAGAGCATAGCCTTCCTCTGATGAATGTCCGCATTTGATGTCATTTGAGGCAAATCATCACGTCAGGACCAAGAACATTTCTGTTCCACATTGTCGTAAGCAATGCACTTATCACCAGTTATCAGTCACTTCAGAAAAAGATTGTTTTCCCAACTAACATACTGCAAATGTTTATGCGTGCCATCAAGTGAACCTCTCTGAGTTCATGAGGAGCCCAAATACTGAGCTTCCTTTTATATTCCAGCTTCTTCAGGTTGTTGTGAATACTTGAATGAAGGCTGTTCAATGTTTCTGCCATCTCTCGTGTCATGTTACATGGGTTTGACTCAATCAATGCCTTTATTTTGTCATCATCAACCGTGGTGGGCCTCCCTGACTGAGGAGCATTGTTGAGATCAAAATCACCAGCACGGAATTTCACGCACTATCGCTGGCACTGACGTTACTGTAGAGCATTGCCACCGTAAACTGTATGCAACCTTTCCCAAGCCGGGTGTGCAGGCTCTCCTTTACAGAAGTAAAACAGCAAAATGTGGCGACAACGCACAAGTTGGTCTTCCATCTTCAACTTGTAAAATCTCCAAAACTTAACCAAATCACTTAAATTTTTTTTAGAATGAAGCTGGAACTGTCAGCAGTCAAATCACATAGCAATAACATAGATGTGAGTGATTCTAGTACTTCCAAAAATGAACTAATGCCATCTGTTGCAAAAATGCCTCATGACTTTTCTAACCATCCAATAGGATGTGCACCTCATCCTCCCACCCACCTTACCACCTTACTACACACCAACAAGATTCCAGTATTACTGACCTTCTATGCTTTGTTTTCCAGTGTTAAGAAGTTTTGTCTTCTCTCAAGTTGTGGACAGGGCCATGTACCTACTATTTTAACAGAATCCTAACCTGTCTCCTGGCTTTAAGTATTAAGCAAAGTTCTCTTAACATTTTTTGATTTATTAAAGATAAAACTGCCTTTCTTAAAATTAAAAACTGTATTTTAAAAATGCCTATTTAGTAACCACAGTAAGCTATATAGCCTCAGCTATGTGCTATTTTATAGTATATTCATCCTACCCACAGAGTTTCATGCCTGAAGTCAACTTTCATGCCTAAATATACATATCAGCTCAACTTACTATTGAAAATATTTTGATTAATTAAGATATTTTGTGAATCAATACATTGTGGGAAAGAATAAGGGAATGGAAAGCAACTGAAGAAACCAGAGACAGGGGCGGGAGGAGGATGGGAAATGGCAGAGGGTGAGAAATGGGGAATTATTTGTTGATGATAACATGTATGATCAAGCCACTTTACAGTGTATTCTGGCTGGAAAATCACATTTTGTATGCTGTGGTGATCTTCAGTGAAAGTATGTAAAGTGAATAAATTAATAATAAAAAAAAGAAAAAAATTTTTTTTTTAAAAAAGGAAAACCAGAACCTACATGACTGACCATGGTTTGAGTCCAGGCCCCAACAGCTTGATAAACACACTGAGCATGTGCTCATGCACATCCAAAAAACTGACGGGATGGAGAAGTGCGGTAGGGATTGCAGGGCGACCACACCCCAGTGGGGAGTGCACCCTATCCTCTTCTTTCTCTTTCTCTCTCTCTAGAGAGAGTGCACGTGCCCTCAGGCAATTTAAAGAAAGAATGAGAGAAGAAAGAAAAAAACGAGAAGAATGAAGGAAGGAAGAAAGACTAACAGAATGAAAGAAAAGAAAATTACCATTTGGCAAACAGCGCAGCAATAATCTTTTAAAGAAAGAATCGTGGGAACCAGCAGTTAGCGTAATGGCTATGTCGCTGGACTCCCACGTAGTCGACCGCGGTTCGCATCTCGGACCCGGTGGCTTACAACTCACACCGGGCGCGTGTGCGTGCGTGCCCAAGATCCCGAGAGGAGAATGGAGGAGAAGGGATTGCGGCGTGACCATTCCCCCTGGGGGGTGATTTCTCGCTTTCTGTCTCTATCTCTCTCTCTGTCTGTCTGGCGAGCGCACGCGCCCTATAGCAAAAAAAAAAAAACCTCTCAAAAAAAAAAAAAAAAAAAAAAAAGAAGAAAGAATCGTCAGTGGATGCTAAAATTTATGAGCAAAATTAGAATACAAACAAAAACCATTTGTGTCCCAAAATATCTCTCAAGAGATTTATCAATTATGAAAGAGAAATGTTATGTTTATGGTAGAAAAGAATCTGATAACACCACCTCAACCTAGAGATCTGATTGGCATCACTACCCAATGGAACAAAATGTATCCTGATGTAATATGCTAAAATGGTATGACATTACTTTTTGATATTTTTGTGAAAAGGTATAACATGGGTTTAATAATGACATATCAGACAAATCAAAATTGAAGGACTTTTAATAAAATATCTAACCTATTTGTTTCAAAATGCATGGGACATGGAAAACTAAGAATAAGTTATACATTACAGAAAATGAAGAAGACATGAAAAGTAAATGCAACACATAGTCCTATAGCAGAAAAAGAGCATTAGCAGGACAATTGATGAAATCTAATAAAGTTGATAGATTAATATAACAATGTTAATGTCCTGATTTTGAAATCTATAATGTGGTTGTTTTTGAGAAATAATTCTCTATGTCTTGTAGACAAAGGTACCTACTGCCTTTGTTTTTAACTACCTTCTCAGGAATTTTTAGATAACAATCTTCATCTTCCAAGATGCAAAGGGCAGGCATGCTTATTAGCTATTATAAAAGATCCAGTGTCCCTAAGCTTGAAATTCCTTTCCTATAAGGCAATACATTGCTTGTGCAGGCATCTTTCTATCTAAACCCCTTCATATGTCCCTGTGGGAACTGAGGCACAGGGAATCTATGCAAATGTTGATATGATGACTATTATCATGAATAATTAGCTGCCCTAAAATTTTGACCCAGAAGTTTTATGTCTTTTATCAGCATGAAACTATGGCAGACTCCAAGAAATACTGGCAGCCTCGAGCAGCTCAGACAGAGCCAGGCTCACGGCCAGCAAGAAAGTGGTGATTTCAGGCCTACAAGCTTACAACTGAATTCTGTCAACAATAAGTGATCTTGGAAAAGAAGCCTGAGCTCCAGAAAAGAACACAGCCCGGACAACACACTGATTTCAGTCTTGTGAGACTAAGAATAGGACCTAGCTCAGCCATGCCCAGACTCCTAACTCACAGAAACTGTGAAGTAATAAAGGTGTTTGTTTTTTAATTGCCACTAAATCTGAGGTAGTTTGCTTCAAAGCAATAGAAAATTAATACATTATGAAACTGAGCTCCACTCTGATATTAATGTCCTTAAGGACCTACAATAGTATGTTTTAGAGGAAACACTTTCTTCTGTAAGGGGTCTTCACTTCGAGGGTCAAGGAGCCTCAGTCCAATACAATGTGTTAGTGGCAGAATTAAGCCTTTGGAAATATTCCATGAGCAATAGGGTTGAACGCTTTCTGTAAAAAGTAATTCTCAGTAATTACACCTTCTCTACTCCACAGGGAAAGAATGATGACTTTCTTCTTTTTGTTTATCTGTATGAGCATGGAATACTTCTTTAATAATACTTATGAGTAGCTAAAATGAACATTGCATTAGAGAAAGAAACAGAGAAACCAACTCTATTGAGATGTTGCTTTGATAGCCTACTTATGGCAGAATCAAGCCTCAGGTGGCTCCCAGTTCTACGGGAAGATTGTAGAAAAAAAGAAAGAAGTTGCATTGAAAAATAAAATAAAAGCATGCAAGGGAGAAGTAGCATGAGAGTTTCTTAGGGGCAGATTATGGCAGGGAATGGGACAGAAAAAAGAGATACCTGATAAAAAGAGACAGCTAGAAAATTCCTGGGAGATGACATGGTTCATGAGGATTTTTCTGGAAAAACTCTGAATTTTAGTATGTGAGACTCCTGTTGTGCCCCCACATATTTTCAGTAAAAAAGCAAACATTTTGCTAGGCTTGGTTGGATTGGATTTCTTGTGGAGGTTACACGTGACTGAAACAGATTAGTCTATGGTGACTCCAGATAGGGTCGGTCAACATCTGTTTTTTGTTTCTCTTTCAGACTAGAAAGACCCTGAAGTGTACAGTTATTAATCTGTGCTGTCATTTTCACAATAATAACTCTAAAAATGATGGCACTTTGAAAAAACTATAACCTTTTATCCTTATATCAGCTTTATTTTTGTTGTTGATGTTTATTTTTTTCTTCTGCATAAGAAAGACAGAGAAACACATCCAACAGCCCCTTACACTGTGATCCAACTCAAGACCTAGCAAGCCTGAACAGTGGACACATGTGCACACACGGTGTGGAGTGGGAGGCCCTCCAGGACACAGCCCAGGACTTCGTCACAGGGGTCCAGTTGCATAACTGCAGAGCCACTATCTGGCCATTACATGGACTTTATTTTATCAGAGAAATAAAAGTAGAGGATTTACACAACCTAGGGAATCCCTTATAGTTTTCTAATGTCTATTGTCACAATGAAAATGAAGAATTAGAAATAGGAGAAATTGCAAAGACTGTCACTACAACCTGAGACATTAAGACAAAGTTTACTTTCAACCAATTTTATTTTCCATTTTATTTTAGCTATTTTTCTCCCTTTTTATTTTTATTTTGTTGCCCACATTCACTTCTTTTTTGGAAGGCAAGTCCTCTTCATATCTGCTTGAACTAAATACTGAACACATAATTATTTCCTTCTGTTTTATTAAAGTAATGATAGTGCATTTAATCTTCAAGTTTTTCCTTGCTTCATTTGCAAAAGTAAATAAATAAAATGTAATGTGCTATGTTAATTAGTATATTCGTAATTACCATTTGGACAAACTGTACTTTTAGTAGTTCAAAATAATTTTTATTAAATGGAGTTTGCACAAGACAGCAGTATGTTGTGAAGGTTATGTGTAAATTCTTCTGAAACATGTGTTGTATGATTTCAATTCTGTTTCCCCTTTTCTTTCAGTGGAAAGGAAATCTTTTTACAAAGTTGCAAACTGTTCCAAAAATCGCTAGTACCATCCCTCCCATCCTGCCTTTTTCTCTCCAAATACCCACAGGCTCTTCCTGAGATACTCCCAGGAAGTCTGTGTTTTGTCCTTTATTCATGACTGAATGCATGCATGTACACATGAAAGTGGAAGAGAGGTGGGAGAATACCCTCAAAGAGTCTGGCCCTGCCATAACTCCCTGCCTCCAGTCTTTCAGTCCTGCCCTTCAGACTTTTGGCCGCCAGGAACGTATGTGCCCAGTGTGTTTCAGGCTGACCGGGCTGGAACTGGAACGGTGACCTCCATGTGGGTTCCGGTTTTTCTTGAGCAGAACATCATTTCTGTGCCACAGAGCTGTCCCAAACTATCTATTTGCTTATCTCGATAAGCAAAACTGATCGAGACCTTCATTTAAGAGTAGCTATAAAAATTTCTATTTATGGGGAACAGCAGTTAGCGTAATGGCTATGTCGCTGGACTCCCACGTAGTCAATTGCAGTTTGCGTCCCGGACCCAGTGGCTTAAAACTCACGCCAGGCACATGTGCGTGCGTGCCCAAGATCCCGAGAGGAGAATGGAGGAGAAGGGATTGCAGCGTGGCCATCCCCCTGGGGGATGATTTCTCGCTTTCTGTCTCTCTGTCTCTCTGTCTGGCTGGCGAGCGCACGCACCCTATAGCAAAAAAAAAAAAAACTCTCCCCCCCCCCAAAAAAAAAATTCTGTTTATGAGATTTCTCCTTAGGTATAGTTGTAAATATTTCAGTTTATCAATGAAACAAATAAAACACAAAGCTACTAATAACCAGAATTCGTTCATACAGTTTTGCACTCCATTCTCTTTATAAATTGTAGAGTATTTATTTATTTATTTATTTATTTATTTATTTATTTATTTATTTTAATATTCTGGGTCATGAGCAATGGACTCTCATGGAGTCACAAAGCCCCTCTTTTTTAATTTATAGATTTGTTATTATTATTCATACATTAAATTGCTATACATCATTTAGATTATGAAGAAACTTTACCCAGCATGATATACATACACCTCAGTCCAGTTTTAACTTTTAAAAAACATTTACTACTGCCCTCTGGTGACCACATGCATTGAAATTAATAAATGTGACACAGTCCCCTATTCTAATATGCCATTTTTCTTTAGAAATTGGAAATCGAGACTATTTATAGAAGCATGGGACAGCCTTCACTGTTTCTGTCCTGTTCCCACTAAACAAGTCAACATGAATTCATGTATTTTTATTTTATTCCACTTGTTTCTATCTCTTTTTTTTTTTTTTTTTTTGCTTGTGAAAGAGCACACTTTACTGGGAAGCAGAGTGCTGCATACTGCCCAGCAGACGCAGGCTGCCCAGTGGGCGCCCTCCACGTCACACACCAGCAGACACACGGGAGGCTTGTGGTAAAAATCAGTCGGAACGTGGATTCTGGGCACGTTCCCAACCGTGTTCCCCACCTCAGGACACTGCCAACCACTTTCCTGAAGCGATGGTGGTTCACTAGAGATAGAGCCCCTCAGGGGTGCCTTCTTGTTTTTTATAAAGAACATTTTCTTTAGATTTTTTGAAGTCTTCATTTGTTACTTTCATTCTCCGTTCTCTCAAAGTCATCAAGCCAGCTTCTGTACAAATTGCCTTGATGTCGACACCAGACAGGTCATCCTTAGCCATGATCAGTCGTCCAGGGTTACATCATCGGCCAGCGTCATCCTGCTTGTGTGAATCTGAAATATGTGCTTCTTGGTCTTTTCATCGGGCAAGGGAAACTCAAGCTTCCTGTCGATGCGGCCTGGTCTAATAAGCGCTGAATCCAAGTCTCTATTCTGTTTGTGGCCATAATAACTTTCACATCTCCCCTTGAATCCAATCCATCCAGCTGGTTCAACAGTTCCAACATTGTTCGCTGAATTTCTCTTTCACCACCAGAATTTGAGTCATATCTGTTGGTCCCAATGGCATCGATTTCATCAATAAACACAATGGATGGTGCATGCTCTTCAGCAGCTCAAAAGAGTTCCTGTACAAATTTGGGCCCATCACCCGGTACTTCTGAATCAGTTCAGAGTCAACAACTCTCAAGAAAGTGACTGAAGTTTGGTTTGCAACTGCTTTGGCTAACAAGGTTTTTCCTGTGCCAGGGGGACCATAGACCCCCTTGGGGGGCTTTATACCCATCTCTTCATAATATTCAGGATGGGTGAGAAGAAGCTCCACATATTCCTTAATCTCCTGGATTTGGTTGTCCAACCCCCCAATATCGGCATAGGTCTCCCACGGGGCCTTTTCCACCTTCATCACTGTGACCAAGGGATCCGTGTCATCCATCAGCACCCCTATCACTGCATACACCTTGTGGTTGAGCAGGACTGAGCAGCCTGGTTCCAAAAGATCCTTGTCTACAAATGAAAGAATGCTGACATAGTGTTCTGAGCCCACAGATGTAGACACGATGGCATGATTGTCATCAATGATCTCTTCCAAGGTTCTTACCGACATCGGGGTCCCCCTCAGATCATCCACCTTTGATCTCTCCTCCTCTTGCTTTTCTTCCAATGGTTTTATCTGTTCCTGATTTCTAATGAATTCTTCTTCCATGAGAAGGTAGTCTTTAATTCTCTCTAGTTTCAATAATTTTAACCGGCATTGTGTGTGAGGTGTCACCAGTGGGAGTTTGCTGGCAGCATCTGGTCCCTTAGTTTTCTTCTTTTTTTCCCCCCACTCTAGTTGGGACAGGAGGTTCATACTTCTTTTTCTTGTCCTTGTCATCCTTCTTACCACCTCTAGGACCATGACCACCACTCTGACTTTGACCCATCTTGCTCCGGCTGCTCTCCCACTTGTTTCTATCTCTTAAAGTTCTGAAAACTGGATAATCAGCATGGGAATGATGCAGTGATACCATATCGTCACCTTTTATATCTGCTACATGCTTATCAAAATAATTTCAGTTTTCCATTTATAAAAACATGAGACAGAAAGCAACACCCAATAAGGAGTGGTCACATCACAATCCTGTCTCCTCCATTTCTCCATCCTGTCAGGATTTGGGGCAAACGCACATGCACATATGCCCAGCCTGTTTTTCAAGACACCAAGGCCAGGATTTGAACCATTATTGGCCGTGTGAGATCCAGCTTCCTTATCCACTAGTCCACGGGACCAGTGCACTGTTGCTATATTTACTTATTTCAGCTTTGTATTTGTTAAAAAATTGCCATGGACTTTGTTATACTTAGAGAATCAGTGTACAGTTTCCCAATGGGTTTCACAGAACTTTAGTCCCCTGAAATGCTTCATGAAATAAAGATTCTACAGCCTTGTAAACTTGGGAAATTGTACTCCTATATCTCCCTCCTAGAGATTCACAATTCAAAAGAGGCAATTCAAAGAATCAGAGTAGTCATGTAGGAAAGAAAATGGCTTAATTTTGTTAACTCAGTGTTAGTTAAATTTATTTGACTTCAGAACACTTTTTTTCATTATAAGACTCTTAGCATCAAGCTACCATTCAAAGATTATACTTTGAGAAATATTGACTTTAAAAGCTCATAAACCAGCACATTTTATCATTTACAATTTCCATATAATGAGTTTGTTTGGAAATTCATAGAAATAAACCTAAATCAGTGGTTCCTGACCCCAAATGATCTTGCTTTCCCAAGAGACATTAGCAATGCTTAATGTTATTTTTTGTCACAACTTGGAGTTGTTATTAGCATCTAGTTCTAACAGAGGCTAGGGATGATGCTAAACATCCATGATGGACAGAGTAGTTCTACACAACACAAAGTATCTCTCCTATCTGCAAACAGTGCCGATATTGTGAAATTCTGACCTAGACAGTGGGGTGGGGTTGGAGGTGGGGGTGAAGAAAGTTTCTTTTTGATTTTATGCAAGCATATTTTAATTACTTTTGTAATTAAAAACATAATTAAACAATGTGTTTACCTTATAGAAAAGTTGAAAAAATACACCAAATGTAAATTTTAAATTATCCAGACAAAATTGCTGTTAATGCTAGTAGAAATATTATAGCATGAGTATACATTCTACCTCTACATCCCATTCCAAGTTTCTAGAAATGGAAAAATAATAAGTTCACAGACTAGCTCTGCATGCAACAATACCAAGCTGCTCAAAAGGAGCCAAAGCCTCAGTGGCAACAGCAGTTTGAGTCCCAAACCTGATCAGCCGGAAACAAGTCGGTCTTACCCACGACTGCTCAAGATCCAAAGAGCTGGGATTAGGACCACTCAAGACCTTCTGCCCAGACTCCATCCTCCTGCCCCCCAGATCTAGCCAGGATCCAGGACAAGTCAATCAGCTGCCATCTATATCTGAGTTCTGAGTGGCCCCATTCAGGGATTAGGACCGCTGAAGACCTCCTACCCAGCCTTTGCGCTCCTGCCCCCCAAATCTAGCCAGGAGCCAGGACAGGCCAATCAGCTGTCAGTCAAGACAAAGACATTACTATATTCATTATCATCAGCAAGTAGCTTCTCATTATTTGTCAAATAAACATACTTTTACTCATTTTTTTCTTCCCCTTTTCCCTCTCCCTCCCTCTCATACTAAACTGTTTTTATCCGCATTTTATTGATTCACGAAAGATCTTAAACTAAAAATATGGACAAAGCTAGAATTTAGTGACAAGTGCACTATAATTTTCTACTAGAACATTTACTTCTCTCTCTATGTCCCCGTTTTTTTTTTTTTTTTTTTTTTTTTTTTTTTTTTTTTTTTTTAGAGAGGTTTTCACTACAGGGCATGTGCACTCGCCAGAAAGACAGAGACAGAAAGCGAGAAATCACCCCCCGGGGGGATGGCCACCCCGCAATCCCTTCTCCTCCATTCTCCTCTCGGGATCTTGGACACGCATGCACACGTGCCTGGCGTGAGTTTAAGCCACCAGGTCTGGGACTCAAACCGCAGTCGACTACATAGGAGTCCAGCGACATAGCCATTATGCTAACTGCTGGTCCCTCTATGTCCCCTTTTACTAAGGAAGTATAAACTAACCTATTTGCAAAAAAAAAAAAAAAAAAAAAAAAAAAAGTTAATATTAATTTGGTCTGTTATTGGCAGAAAGCCCCACAAGAATTCAATTTCTGATGCAAAGCAACAGATACTATTTGTATTATTTAACTTATGCAAATAACCATTCTACCACAAAATAAGAATGCTCACAATTGTCTTCCAATTGCAAAGGTGTCAGGAGGAACAAAAGTTCTTCAATTATTTATTTTTTTTTTTACGAATTGCTGAACCTAGCAACAACTCAAAAGAATACCAAAATCCTTAAATCTGTAAAACAAATCAAAGAAGAAAATCAGTAATGTTTTAGACAAAAGTCATAGAATTCTATTTCACCAGTTCAGTTTTATGTAATCCCTCTTTTGTTGAATTTGTAGTGTTATTATGGTCTGATCTCTCCATTTAAATCCTGGAAGTTAACATTCAAAATTATTATTGCTATTTCCAAATGTGTCGCTACCATTAAGTTGACCTTTTTCTTGATCATTCTTTTGTTCTCTTATTTCTGTCTGACTTTAGGGTTTTTTTTAAATTATTTTTTAAAAATACTATTTTATTTAAACTCATATATGAAAAAATGACTATACTATCATGTTTACATACTTACTGATATTGGAGACAGAATTCAATAACAAGTCATATTTAAATTTTATAAAGAACACAAACATTAAAACAGATTGGTTATAGAAAGCAAAGTGGGGGGTGTTAACTTTAATTTTCATTTTTATTAAAGAACAGCACCCTCTGAGAAGAATCAGATCTATCAGTAATATTCATCTATACTGCAAAATAATATATACAAATGAAAGTTAGTGATTGAACTGATTTTATTATTCTTACTAAGCCATTTTATCTCCCTCACACTCAAGGCAACAAAATAAAACATAATCTGAAGAAAAGTATGTCTTCATCATTTTCACAATAAAATGAGTGCAGCCTCCGGCAGGCATGGGTATTTTACGTAGGGAGCAGGCAATGGCTCTGGCAGACCGACGTATCTTTCTGATTGGGATCCACGGAGCGGCTTCCCACCTGTGTCAGGTCACGGGACTAATCCATGGGAGCTGTGATAGACTGAGCCGTTTCTGAGGCATCTTCAGATCTCACTAAATACGAAGGGACCACACGCAAGGAGCTGTGACAGGTGATCGACGTCATCCACAGGCTCTTTCTTTAGTTAAGGTGTACTTTCTCGGGTACAGGGTACAAGTAGTCCTGTGGGCTAAGGATTGCTGTTGATACTGGGCTGTTACAACGCAGGTAAGGTCCACGTTGAAATCACTGTCAGATTAAGAAACTTCCACAACTTGTTTCAGTCCTTCAAATAATGGAGCAAGTTCCTTTTCTAGGCTGACAATTAGTCCTGTATTGGCATTGCTGCTGGCTATGAAACTCACCACCAAAGGTAAGCGATTAAATTGAGCCACCTGGTAGGTGTTGTAGTAACAGAGGATACTTCTGTTCTTTGAAAGTCCCAGTTTGCTCCCTCGGTCTGTTGCAAGGGCAAAAATAGACAAGAAGCCAGGCCTCAACGCATGCTCTGGAGCATTGTCATTGGCCACTTTAATAACAGGTACTCTGCCTCGATCTGACACAACGATAGCATGGAGCCCTTCAACACCAGGTAACTTTTTATACAGGAATCGCTTTAGATCATCTGCCATGATGAATTCCCTTCTGTAGATCAAGCTCCATGCTTGGGTTTCTGAGCTTTCTGGTTCCTCCCAATGCCGCCTCTGGGACAGCTTCAAAGACAGGTTCCTCTGCAAGACGCCATCACATGATTCGTGTCTGACTAGTTTTCCTGGTATAACACTCCCTTCAAAACTACTAGAAGAGCAATCTGGTGTTGGTACACTCCTTCAGGTATTGTTTATCTGAGAATGTTTTGGGCTTTTCTTCCCATATAAAGTATAATCTTGCTGGACATAAAAATATAAAGTTGTTTTTTCACTTAGCACTTTGAATATATTTTTCCACTCTTTCTTTATTTGCATTGTTTCTGATGAGAGGTCTGATGTTAGCCTGATGGGATAGCCTTTAAAAGTAACTTGACTTTTCTCTCTTGCCGATTTCAGTATCTTGCCTGTCTGTGGTTTTAGTCAATCTGGCTATGATGTGCCTTGGAGAAGATTTTCTTGGATTGATTCTATGTGGGGTCCTTTGTATTTCCTGGGTCTCAGTATTTGAGTGCCTCTCTAGGTTTGGAAAGTGTTCTTCCAGGATTTCATGGACTAGATTATCAATGCCCTGATTAGTTTCTTCACCTTCTGGGACACTGATTATCCAGATGTTAGAGCATCTAATGGTATCTAGTATTACTTGTATATTATTCTCTTTGGGGGGGGGAGGGTTATTTTCTCAGTCTTTTTTGGTGAATTTTTCCTGGTCAGAGGTTCTATCTTCTACATCTGAGATTTGATCTTCTGTATGATCTAACCTGCTTTTTTATTTTTAAAGAATTATTTATTCAATTTTATTTATTCATTCATTCATTTTAATTTGACCAGAGAGAGGCAGAGAGAGCAAGCAAGAGAGTGAGAAAGCAAGCCACCAGGTCTGGGACTCAAACGGTGGTTGGCCATGTGGAAGTGTCCAGCGTCTTAGCCACCATGCCACCTGATGGTCCCCTAATCTGTTTTTAATACTTTCAAGGGAGGCTTTGATTTCCTGTATTACAGCCTTTATCTCTGTTTCATTTGATTCTTTTTTTATGGTGTGTATTTCCTCTTTGAGATTGTATAAGAACTTCCTCATCTCCTGGAACTCATTGTCTCTTTTCTCCTGCATCTTTTAGAGTTCATTGTCTCTCTTCTCTTGCATCTCTGTTAGCTTAGTCACTATGAATATTCTAAATTCTTTATCTGACATTTCCATGAGTTCGATTGTATTGTGAGCAGATGATGAAGGGCTCTTCTTTCCCCTTGGGGGAGAGATATTTTCTTGGTTTCCCAAATTTCTTGTACCTGTGTGGTGGTTTCTGGTCATCTGATGGATTATTTTCTTTCTTTCTTACTTTTTTGAAGTTAATTCTGAGTGTTAGAGGCATGTGGGAGGAGATGACCCCCAATATTTCTGCAGTTCTGTTTCCCTGATCCTCACCGAGCAACCACCATTTTTGTCATTGGTACTGGATATTACAAAGGGCTCATAGTTTCTAGAAAATGGTGTACCTGGGCTGAGCTGTGGGATTTCAACTGAGAATTCAGAGGTGTTTGGGAGGAGATAAATCACACTCACTGCAGCTCTGCATATCTCCCTGCTGCTCATTTTGCCATCTTTCTTCTCTGATTTTTAGTCATTTGCTGGTATATCCACATTTGGCCAATTTGTTTGGCAAATCTGCTACTGAAAGTGCATATGCTTCACTTTTCTGTGAGGTGCTTCTGTGCCTCTATTACTGTCTTTTACAACATGGATTTGAATTCAGATTTACAAAGATGAGTTTCTCCCTGTCTGTAGCAGTTCAGTGGGGGTTGAGGTTTTCTAGGACTGTAAAAGTATTCAAATATTTTGCTGCTGTGCACCAGCACCTGCCTAGACACTCAATGAGAAGCAAGATGAGAAAGTCAGGTAAAATAAAAGGAAAAAAGTAAAAAAAAAAAAAAAAAAAGAGAGAGA
The DNA here is from genome assembly GCA_026018925.1 of Tupaia tana. Taxonomy (NCBI): domain Eukaryota; kingdom Metazoa; phylum Chordata; class Mammalia; order Scandentia; family Tupaiidae; genus Tupaia; species Tupaia tana. Next base: position 44,545,726 of record JAKSZU010000020.1, on the reverse strand, counting down.
GAAAGAACAAAGAAACAACAACAACAACAACAATGAAAAGTGAAAAACAATTTCTTTTTTTTTTTTTTTTTGCTATAGGGCGCATGTGCTTGCCAGACAGAGAGAGAGAGAGACAGAGAGATAGAAAGCGAGAAATCACCCCCCAGGGGGGATGGCCACGCCGCAATCCCTTCTCCTCCATTCTCCTCTCGGGATCTTGGGCACGCACGCACACGCGCCCAGCATGAGTTTAAGCCACCGGGTCCGGGACTCGAACCGGTCGACTACGTGGGAGTCCAGCGACATAGCCATTATGCTAACTGCTGGTCCCAACAATTTCTTTTTTTAAAAAAAGCTAAAGAATAAAAGGGGCAGGGCTGGGCCCACCTCAGATGCACATGGATTCTGAAATTAGCCAGGGAAAGGAGAGGTCAGAACAAGAGATGGTACTTACAGAGTTTTTAAAAACATATATATAAATATATAATATATGGGAAAATTTTGAGAGAAAGGGAAAGGGGGAGAGAGACAGAGACAGAGACAGAAAGAAGGCAGAGACCCTCCTACCTCGCTTAGCTCAGTAGTGGGCCAGATAGAGAGGTTTGGAGCAGAGGCTCAGGCTCTCCAGTTAAAGGGGCAGAGCTGGGCACACCTCAGATGCACATTTATTCTCAATTCGCTTGGTGTTGGGCCAGCTATATCTGAATTCTGAGTGGCCTCCTTCAGGGATTAAGACCACCAAAGACCTTCTCCCCAGACTTCACCCTGCAGCCCTCCAGATCTAGCCAGGAGTCAGGTCAGAACACGCTATTTATTTTCTCTGTCTCTCTCCATCAATCTCTCTCTATATATATATATATATATTTAATTTTTGTTAATTTTTAAACTTCTTAGCTCTCTGCCACTCTTTCGTCTTGCTAATTCTTACCTTTCTCCTTTTCCTCATAGAAGAAACCAATCAGCTGCCATCTATAGAAACTTCTGAGGTCCCCACGCACTATGTGGTTTTTATTTTTTGCTCAAGTTTCTTTTTTTTTTTTATCATTTTGGTCTTGTTTTTTTCTCTTTTTTAGTATTTTCTTTTTACCTTTCTCACGTTTCTGCTCAGCCTTCACATCACATACTAATTTTCTGAATAGGTCTAGGCGCTCAGTAGCCAAATATCTGAATACTTTAGGGTCAGATTAATTCTCAATTTCCATTGAATCAGCTGTGAAAAGTGAGAAAATGGTACTGTTTAGAAACTTCAAGTCACCTTCTTTTGTATTCCTCTGATGATCAATTTAACTCCAAAAACTAGGAAAAAACATATAATCCATCAGATTAACAGAAACCACTGCAGAGGCACAAGAAATATAAGAAACCAAGAAAATCTCTCTCTTCTCATGGAAAAGAATAATTGCTCTTAGAATATAAGAGAACTCATAGAAATGTCTGATAAAGAATTTGGAAATATTCATAGTGACAAAGCTGAGATGCAAAAGAAGAGAGACAATGAACTCCAGAAGTGCAGAAGAAGAGTCAACAAGTTCCGGGAGGTGAGGAAGTTCTTACACGATCTGAAAGAGGAACTACACATCATAAAAAAGAATCAAACAGAATTGTTAGAGATCAAGGGTATAATACAGGAAATCAAAACCTCCCTTGAAAACATCAAAAGCAGATTAGACGCAGAAGATCAAATCTCAGATGTAGAAGTTAGAACCTCTGACCTAGAAAAATTCACCAAAAAGACTGAGAAAATAACCAAAAAAAAAGGGAATAACATACGAGTAATACTAGATACCATTAAATGCCCAAACATCTGGGTGATTGGTATCCCTGAAGGTGAAGAAACTAATAGGGACATTGATAATCTATTCCATGAAATTCTGGAAGAAAACTTTCCAAATCTAGAGAGGCAGTCCAGTATCCAGACCCAAGAAATACAAAGTACCCACATAAAATCAACCCAAGAAGATCTTCCCCAAGTCACATCATAGCCACATTGACCAAAACCACAGACAGAGACAAGATCCTCAAATTGGCAAGAGAGAAAAATCAAGTTACTTTCAAAGGATGTTCCATCAGGCTGACATCAGACCTCTCATCGGAAACAATGCAGGCAAGGAAAGAATGAGAAAACATATTCAAAGTGTGAAGTGAAAAACAATTTCAGCCAAGAATACTGTATACCCAGCAAGATTGTCTTTCATATGGGAAAAAAATATATAAAAAAAAAGACAAGACAAAAACATTCTCAGATAAACAAAATCTGAAAGAATTTACCAGCACTAGACCAGCTCTCCAAGAAGTGCTGAAGGGAGTGCTATACCAGGAACACTGAAGTCAGACACACAGAAATAAGAGTACAAAAACAACAAAGAAAATGTCCAGCCTAATGGTTGGGACAAGTCCGGAGTTGAATGTTAACTTCCAGAGTTTAAATGGAAATATCAGTCCACAGTAACACTGCAAATTCAATAGAGGAGAGATTTATTATGTGAGTCTGAACTAGTGAAATAGAATATTTTTACTTTAGACTAAACATTACTGATTTTCTTCGATGCTTTGATTTCCATAGCTAAGGGTTTTTTGAACTTGTCGATAGTTTCATCTATCTACTATTTGAACTAAATCCTAACCTTTATTTTGGATTTAAGTTTTGAGCAAATTTCTCTTAACATTTCTTGATTTTGGTCTATTAAAATTAAAACTGTTTTTTTAATTAAAAATGCATTAAAATACTTATTAATACCTATTTAATGACTGCAGTGAGCTATGTAACCCCAGCTAGGTGCTACTTTATAGTATGTTTACTTTACTCACCAAGGTTTACACCTAAAATCAGACATGTGTTCATAGGTATGTATATATTAGCTGTGCTTGCTATTGAAAGTTTTTTAGTTAATTAATATCTTTAGTGAATCAATAAAATGTGAAAAAAGGCATGGGAAACAACTGTAATATTGGAGACAGGGTGAGAGAAGCAGGGGAAATGGCAGAGGGTGAAAGATAGGGAATCAAGGGGGGTGGGAGCAAAATATATATGAGAACCAAGAAATAGAAAATTATTTGTTGATGATAACATGTATGGTGATATCCTTGATTGAGTCAATATATAATGTATTCTGGATGAAAATCTCATTTTGTATATTGTACTGATGATACACTGAATGACTGTAAATAAATTAATTTTAAATAAATCCAAAGGGCTGGAGAACTGGAAGATGGGAAGAGCAACACGACCAGACCTTTCAGGGTTGCTTCTCTCTCCCGCACTCTCTTACTCTGGCATGTACACATATATACTCTATCATAAATAAAAAGAATAATAACAAATATAAATAAATAAATATCTCACAAAAGCCTCGGATAATAATAAAAGATGTTCATGTTGGTCTAGAAAGCATATGAAATTCCCAAAACATGGGAGGCAAATGTCATGAAGGAGAAATCACAGCCCAAATAGACAGAAGTTAAAAAGAAGCAGCTTAAATGGTACTTCAAGATGGAAGTAGCATATGCCAGAGCTAGAAGAACTTAGAAAAACTACTAGGTGATTATCTGGAAATCCACAGAAAGAGCAGCCTGCTGGGTCTGATTTTACTACCCTGCCCCCACTTATCTAATGCAGAGCACCTGAGGGCTCAGGCCTCGGAGAAGAGCAATGAGAGCGGAGCCCTTATTCCAGAGTCAAGCTGGTGCCCAGTGCGGATGGCCAGTCTCTGGAGGTCTGAATAGCCCCTGCACCTAGGATACTCCACTCTGTCTACAACATACCACCTCTCCCCACTGATCACTACAGTTGGGTTAAAGTTCGAAAAAGAGACACACAGCATTCACAGATGAAACAAGTGAGAAACTAAAGTAAGATTCTAAATAAATATTCATCAAGCATCTGAGAAAAACCAATTCCTGTCCTCACAATGACAGAGGCAAAAGCAAACCCAATTTGAAGGGATAGAGCTTTTCTCCAGGAAATTAATGGTGTTCGATTTGGTGAAATATAGTGGGTGCCATTGACAAGGTGTATTTTTTAAATTAATGTATACAGTTGTGATAGGAGCTATGAAAACATTTCATGAGTATCTTAATACATTTTCTTTGCTAACTTTTTTTCCCTGTGTACAAACAGTGATATATAATAATCTGTGTTTAGATAAAGCCTGCAAAAGCTATTTAAAGAAACATAAAATAAAAAATCAGCACCTGTGCTGCACCCAGTAGCATACTGGACTGTGGGGCCAGCAGTCACATGCTGACCATCGTTCAAGATCCTGACCCAGTAGACCTGAAAACTTCTGGGTGTGTGCTGAGAACTAGAGGAGGGGGATTGCGGCACGACCAATCCCAGCGGAGGGCATTTCTCTCTCTCTCTCTCACTCTCATGCCGCTGCACATGCTCTATCATGAATAAAATAGTAATACATAATTTAAAGTTTTTTTAAATTAATCAATGGGATAAAAAATATTCAGTAATAGTTTAGTTGACAGCATTTTTTGTTCTTTCATAGTGCATAAAATAATGGCATCTTATATTCTATCACATATGATAGATGTAAAATCACTAAACTAAATATTAGGAAGCTGAATCCAGCAATTTATACAAAGGATAATTTATAATTTCTAAGTTGTATTTATTCCCAAAATGCAAGAAATGAGGAGAATAACTTCTTATTAGGTTTCTACCATAGGGTGTGTGCACTCACCAGAGAGAGACAAAGAAGGAAAGTGATAAATCAATCCCCAGGGAGATGGGAACACTACAATCCCTTCTCCTCCATTCTCCTCCTAGAACTTTTGGACATGCACACACACATGCGGAGCATGATTTTCAAGTTACTGGATCTGGAACTCAAATTTCACAGTAGACCATGTGAAAATCTAGCACCTTAACCTCCACCCTACCTGCTGGCCCAAAAAAGAATGACTTTATTACTTAAGAAAAGTGAAAATTTTTGTAACTAAGACATAAATAAATAAATAAAATTTGAGAGCTGTCAGAATATTGATAGTATTTAAAGCCTTTGGGCTAGATGGAATTACCTCAGGAGATAGTCAAGCTAAAAGGAAGGAAGGGACTGTGGTCAGAGCCCTGGAACACTACAACATTTACAAGTCTGGTAAAGAAGGACTAGCCACTGAATGAGTAAGAAAATAAAGTGTATGTGCCATAGCAAGAGACTACAGGAGAAGCTTTATTCAATAAGATGGGAATAATCAACAGTTTCAAATATGGTGAGAAGTCAAGTAAGATGAAAATAAAGAATAAACAATAGGGTGGTACGAATAGACACATATGGGAAGGTCCTGGCTTGTGTCCTGAGACCTCCCTGTGAAAGCCAGGGGCAAGTGATCCAGACTGGCTGAGGTGGATCACAGCATGAGGACCCTGCTGGCAGTGCCTGTCTCTCCCTTTCTCTCTCTCTGTTTCTCTCTCTTTCTTTCATGGAATAAACAAACTTAAAAGAGAGAGAGAGAGAGAATAGACAGGAGCCAGCAGGTGGAGTGGTAATTAAGGCACTGGACTCCCACATAGTCTACCACAGTTTAAGTCCTGAATCTGGTGGCTTGCTTTCTCACTTACCCTCTCTCTCAGCCTCTCTCTGGTCAAATTTTTAAAAATAATAATAATTTTTAAAAAGAATAGACAGTAGGTGTTTGTGGTCATCCTTAAAAATAGTGAAGGTGAGAACAAGATGGAATACTGGTGTTACAAGTCTTTACTAGAGTAGGTTAAGACAGAAACAATAATCCTGTACAGAAATAATAATTTCATAGTTATTTGAAAGAAAGAAAAAAGAAGAAAGGAAGAAAGAGAAGAATGAAGGAAAGAAGTGTTTGTGATGGTATTTCATTTAAATTGGTGCCCTCAAGATTAATGTGAAGACTTTTTTAGCTATTAGTAAATCCAAACCAGTTGGACTTTTTTTCCTAACGGTACCTCATACTCAAAGATTATGTTATGATGAACATTGTCATCCCTGTGTGACGATTAGTAAGTTCTACGGAACCACTCTGGTTACATGGACCTGATTGCCATTGAGCTCATCTGCAGCCAGCCCCAGGTCTCCATGCCATGGGCATGTTTGTTCTATCAACATCACGGCCTATTCCACAGTCTTCTATCAGTAATAATAAATACTGACAGTTGTTGGGATTTTTTTTAAAGTATAGATTTACCTTGATTTACTTGTTTTTTTTCTTTCTTTTCCTTTTTTTTTAGAAAGAGAGTGCATGTGTGCTCATGAGAGAGTGAGAGAGAAGCACCTTGATGACAGGATCTCGTCATGCTGTGGTCCCCTCTCCCAGCCCTCCAGTCCTCAGGATTCTGGGCACCTGCACATGAGCATGCTTGATGTGTTTTCATGCTGACCCAGAAATTCAAAACCATGGTTGGCTAAATGGCATATAACCTTCAGGGTGCTCCTGTTACTGCTGTGACAGTGGTGAGGCCTGTCCTGGCTTTTTAACTTCTGTTTTTGCTTTTTTTATTCATTGTTATACTATTTGCTTCACTTGATTGATTATTTAGCTATGCAGTTATTCTCTAACTGGTCATATACTTAGCTAGTCCATGCTAAGAATAAAGATATCACAGCTTTAAAGCTGGTGGCTTGCCTGCATTTTGGGAATTTATCATGGCTTGCTCAAACATGCTAATGATAGCTATAGCATAAGTGATGTTGATGACAGTAATGGAAGCGAATTCAAGTCTTATAACTATGAAACAGTTTGAACTGTCTATTGCTCTATTAGCCTGAAAGTATATTACAGTAATACTTCATGTTAAATTATTTTAAGAATAATTTAAGGAAAAACTCATATCTGCTTTTAAATACAATATTTTTATTCATTCTTTAAGAAACATTTATGAACTGTCTCCTCCACATAATGGCTATAACAAATAGTTTCTTCCCTTGGAAAACTTCTGACCTAATGGAGTAGACAGACAATTAGACAGTTGATATAAAATGATACGGGTGTCCTTGTAGATCAGGCTCTAGGTGCAGCGGGAGAACATCAAACTCGAGAGAGGACCTCTGCAGCAATCTTTTTGTACATTGATAATGCAGCCTCACATGGCATCACGGGCCATGTCTTCCTGACCCAGACATGAAGCACCCAACCAAGACAAATTCTCGTGTTTAATTTTGCTACTGCTAGGGGATGAGCGCATTCAATTGACATGTCCCTGCGTAGAATAGACAGGACTTCTGTTTATAGGTTCACTGAGTCTGAAATATCCTCTAAAAGAGTTCACACACCTAGTTTGCTCTTTTTTATATTATTATTATTCCCCTCAAAGATTATATTTTCTTTCGTGAGCAAGAAAGACAGCACCCCCACCAGGGTCTTGACATAGAAACTTACTCCCCGGCTTCATCCAGCCCCAATCGCCAGCATATGCCTGCCCAGTGTACTCAGAGGTGGTCTCCACATTCCCTTTTACGTCTGCACCTCTATCTAGTCCCTTGTTTATCTTTTATACTTGAGTATGAACGTGTTTATCAGATTCTGCCCAGAAAGCATATTTTGATGAGAAAAACAAAGCATCTTCAGACCCATTAGCTCTGAGGTGATGCTACAAAGTAACAGAAAATGGAGCAAAGTAGAAGACAGACTACTCAAGACAAACACTAACTAGTCACAGGTGGGCCTGGGAAAGGTTATGGATGTATCTAGATTCATAAATACGTGGAGGAGTACCACTCCAAATACGCTCTCTGAGAAGTGCCCTTATTCCCTGTTCCCAGCTGAACCTGGCTTATTTAAAGTCCACGTCCTTTGCTTCACTTTTACTCTAGATGGCAGCAGCAGAACAAAAAAGAGAAAATACTGTTTTCAATGAAATGTATCCTGGAGCATCTACTACAGAAAAAAGATCCAAGATATTTTTTGAATTAAAGTATGCTCTTTAAAATTTTTCTCTCAGTATGTAAATACTTTAATAATATTTCAATAATTAAAAATAAATGTGCAGATGTCTTCACAATAGTTTAATTTGTCAGGCTGCTGATATTATGATATTTATAGAATTTTTATAGCAGTAATAATAATATTCTGTAAATACTCTCATCTTATAATCATAAGTTTACATTTAAAAGTTGAGATGTCAAGGTTGAATAACAATATGCTTTAAAATTGATGTGAACTCATCCTAGAAAGGACCAAATTGTCAGATGGACAATAAAAATTATCTGACCATATATTAGAGAAATAAAACATTTTTTTTTAGAGCCAGGTGTTTATTGCCCTCACAGGGGACAGCTCACAGACACAACACACAGGCATCGGCACTGTGGGAGGGTAGCACCCCGGCCTTGGGGGGATCTTGGCCCCATGATGGTAGAAGGCAGAGGAAGATGGTTTCTTCCCTCACCGGGACCTGCCGGGACCCATGAGCAAGCTCCACCCCTCCCACCTCTCAGCCAAGGAGAAGCCACCTTGGTGACATGTTTAGTTCCAACCATTATTGTGAGAAGGGATTGGCCTGGTCCCAACCATTTCTGGGGAAGGTACAGTTTGGATGAGGCCACAGGGCAGAGGACACCATCAGAAGCAGGTGCAAGGTGGGGGCAGTTATTTGGCTTCTGGGCTGCCTTCTGGCTTAGCAGGCAGGGCAGGGGGATGGATGGGGCTTATTTGGCATTGATGATGTCCACGAACTCAGGCTTGAGAAGCACCACCCACGAGGAAGCCGTCCACGTCGGGCTGGCTTGCCAGCTCCTTGCAGGTCGCCCCCATCACAGAACCTCCATAAATGATAAGGGTGCTCTGAGCCACTGCCTCAGAGACGTTGGACTTAAGCCATCCCTGGAGCTTCTGGTGAACCTTCTGAGCCTGTTGGGGTGTTGCGGTCTTGCCAGTACCAATGGCCACACAGGCTCGTAGGCCAGAACCACCTTGCTCCAGTCCCTTCATGTTATCTGCAATGACCTTGGTTTGCTCAGACACGACCTTCTCCGTGATGCCAGCTTCTCCCCGATGCAGGCATCACTCCAAGTCCCTCTGCCAAGACATGGACCACTTTCTGCCCAATCAGCTCATCGACTCCCCCAAGGCGTGCCTTCTCTCCGAGTGTCCCAGGACGACCCACGTGGCTCCAGTCTCTGATCATGCCAGGGCTGCTCTCCCCAGGGAAGTCGCCATGGCCACTTTGTAGCAGTTGTGTGCGGCCACCGCAATCTTGGGATCTGGCTTCTGTCTGGCAAAGTCGATGTAGGCAGTGGGGTGCGCGCACACCGCCTCGGTGTCGTTCAGGGTGTTAATGAGATCCCCCGGATTCTGCTTCCGCCTGTTCATTTTCCAGTTGCCTCGCACGAAGAACTTCCTGGAGGGCGCCATGGCGCTGGATCCGACACACTGAAGGTCAGTACCCTAGAGAAATAGAACTTTAGAAATAGAACTTTAATAATTTTCTAGTAAATCTGTTCTTAAAAGTGTTTCAAATAAAAATATATTCATAAAATTTGCTTTTCTGTATATTCAAAATATCATTTATAAATTGTCTTCATCTATTTTTGCATTACTAACAGAAATGCCTGACATTGGGTGATTTATAAAGATTCTAGTGGCTAGAAAGTCCAAAGGAATCGCAAAATGACAGAAGACAGAACTTCTAGCAGAGCAGAGCATGGCCTGTATCTGTGGATTTCTTTCTGCCATTGTAATTTCATTCCCTCTGCTTGTACACCCAACAGAATAGGAGCACTGTCCTAATGACATTATGGAAACCAAAAGCTCCACCTTGGGACACCATAAAGGAACTAAATTTTCACTTAACATCTTTACAATACAATCAACTTCCAACACCTGAATTTGGGGGCACATCTGAACTACAGTATAAGTATTTGGAGTCATTTTGTAGGTGGTATGGTGGTTAAGGACTCTCACATGGCTGACCACAGTTTTAGTCCCAGACCTGGTGACTTGCTTTCTCACTCTCTCTGTCTTTCTTTATCTATCTCTCTCTGGTGAGTGCATGTGTCCTTAACAAATTAAATGATAATGATAAAATTAAATAATATATTTTTAAAATAAGATTAATTTTATTTTCACCATCACTCTCTAAGCTGAGAGGATTTGTGATCCCTGATCAGAATTTGTAGATGAGACTGAAAAAACACTGGAAACGTTACACAAACAAAGAGAACTGGAAATGAGTCAGGAGATTAAAATAAAAGAAGGATGAAAATTATTATTTTCAGAAAGAGGCTTCCAAGAAATATAGTTTTGTTAGCTTTACATAATATCCTTATAAAATTCTAAACTAGATTAAACAAAAGGTTCCAAAACACTTAGAAAATAAGGCCATCCAGTGGCATGGTGGTTACGGTGGCCAAATCCCAAATGATCAGCTACACAGTTTGAATCCTGGACTTGGTGGCTTGAAAAACATGCCAAAGGGGTGTGTGTGTGTGTGTGTGTGTGTGTGTCCAAAATCCCGAGAGAACAATGGAGAAAGGACTGGGACTGTGGTTGGTCATCTCCCCTAGGGAGAACTTTCTCACTTTCTCTGTGTGTGTGTGTGTGTGTGTGTGTGTGTGTGTGTCTCATCTCTCTGGAAAGCACACACACCCTGTAGCAAAATTAACAAAAAAAGAAAAGGGTCCAAGTTTTTTGCCTTATGGCTCCAGAGCATACAATTCGTAACTCTGTAGTAATAGATTTATGTATTTATTAAGCTAATTTTCTAGCACATGGCATTAGAATATCTTAGAGAAGAAGCATCTTTTTCTAATTCACACAAAGTTGCCGTTTGGACCTAATGATAACCCTCCAGAATGCATTAGAATGACTTTACTAAGTTAAAGTCCTACCAAACCCTTTTTGTGTGTGCTAGAATGACTAACTTGATAAGTTAATTAATTGGAATTCATCAGAATTAACTAATCAGAATCTTTACATTACCCTTGTTCAACCAATTACTTAACTAGATCAAGGGAGAAACAGCATAGAACAGTGTCAAGGACCCAAACTTTGGAGTGGAGATCTTACTTAAATTTGTAGTTTTCTCATTTACTCTTAGATCCTACTGGTGTTCGTGTGACTTGGAAAGCAGTTTGGCAACATGTAATTGCAATCTTAATATTTCTTACTATCTTTGATATAATCATTTCATCTGATAATCTAACATAAAGGGAAAAACCAGAAAGGAAGAAAAAGCTTTACACACGAAGTTCATTATTATGAGATTTTCGATAGTGGACAAACTGGAGATGATGTACAGTAGGGGAATGTTGAGTAAATTACAAGATATAGTAAGATTCAGTAACTGAACACATACTCGTCAGAGTTTACTGCATGCCACGTACTCTACCATACGCTAGAGATTCAGCAGGGAACACAAAATATGGACCCTGACTTTTCTATAATAGTGATTTAATATCAAGTTAAAAAAAGGAAAAGGCATACCCTTATAATAGTATACTATCCTATATAATTTATATATATATATATATATATATATATATATATATATACACACACACACATATGTGTGTATGCAGAAAGTACTAGAAAAAAACACACCAACATTTGCTTTATTTATAAATAAAACAATTATCTCTTTTGCTTGAATAATTGTCATACACTTCTCTATTTTCTGTAATGAAAACATTACTGTTCAAATGTACTTTTAATTATACAAAAGAGTGTTGTACCAAAGGTGAGCAGGGATAGAGAATCTTTTTTTTAAAATAATTATTTATTTTATTTATTCATTCATTTATTTTTTAGTTTGATCAGAGAGAGACAGAGGGTGAGAGTGAGAGAGAGAGGAAGTGAGAAAGCAAGCCACCAGATTCAGGACTCGAACCCTGGTCGGCCATGTGGGAGTGTCCAGTGCCTTAACCACCACGCCACCTGCTGGTCCCAGGGATAGAGAATCTTAACCAACAACACATTCAAAGGTCCAGACCACTTCATGGTACAGAAAATCTCAATGGATATGAAGACAAATTACGTTGTCCATTTTGTGTTTTGATTTGCAACAGTGTTCTTTGCAGCTCCAGCTTCTCCCTCATTGGGAAGATCTGTCCTTAGAAAGCAGGAATGCTGTCAACACATTCCATCCAAGTGTCACAAGAGGGTACATAGTCCCTGCTTCCCAATGCTTCCCTTTGTCTTTCAGGAGAATAAAGGGAAAGACAAAGGGAACACAAAAACAAAAAACAAAACCACTGGCATTTGATTTGGTGACCAGTTAAATGTTTCAGTAGCGTTATGTATACAGTCCATAGTTCATTTCTAACCTGAGAGATCTCTAAGGACATGATGCTCTGTACAAACCACCTCTGCTTTCCCGCATTTGTTTCACAAGAAAAAATACTGCAGAAGAGTCAGTGACCTTTTAAAGCACACTTAGTAAAACTGGAGATGGTCTAAATGGCCAAGAATAGGGATTATTAAATGAATTATGACACATAATAATAAACAGTTTGGAAAATGGCTTTTAAACACCATGTTCACATGAAAGGACATTAAAAAGCAATTTATGCAGTAGTATATACAAATTGGTCTTTTATTTATTTATTCATTTATTTTGCGAGATTTTTGTTATAAGTCACATGCACTCGTTAGAGAGGCAGAGATAGAGAGACAAAAAGCGAAGAATCACCCCCTCCCCCAAGGGAGGATGGCTACACCGCAATTCCTTCTTCTTCACTACTCTTAGGATTTGGAGCATGCACGTATATACATCCAGTATGTTCAAGCTACCACATTTGGGACTCAAACTGTGGTCGGCCATGTGGGAGTTCAGTTCCTTAACCACTATGCCACTTGCTGACCCAGTCTTTTATTAAAAAAATAAATATGTTATTACATAAGTTAAAAATATGCCAAAATATTAATAGTGTTATCCTTGAGAAGTGGGTGACAAGTTATTTTTTATTGCCTTCTTTCTTTATATCTACATTTTATAATTTTTGTCTATAATGAATAGAGATTTGTTTTTGAAACAACAATAATAAATGAGTATTGCCAAATTAAAAAAAAATGTACTGGTTCTTATGGATGTCGTTAAATAAATATATATGTAAATCACTATAAATCACCCGGGGATATGGTGACAATATAGTTGTTTGCCAAAGACAGTACCACTTTATAAGTGTTGCTCTGGTTTGATGATTAATAGTAGCTCCTTTATCCTCAGAAGTTTGAATAATATGTCACCCAATGGTGTATTTCTCAATTTTTCCTAGGAAGTTAGTGTGCTTGACAGCTTTTCCTCTTATATCAGCAGCTGCTTCCTATCCAAAATATCCTAGTTCTCATCTTTACCAGTGTGTTAAGATGGGAGACTGGACCACTGTGGAGAACAATTTGGAGATTCCTCAAAAATCTGCAAATAGAACTGCCATATGACCCAGCAATCCCATTTCTTGGCATCTACCCAAAGGACAGAAGAATTCCTCATTGGAAAAGTGCTTGTACATCGATGTTTATTGCGGCACTTTTCACGATTGTTAAGACATGGAACCAACCCAAATGTCCCCATACGGCTGAATGGATTGAAAAACTATGCCACATATACTCTATGGAATACTATTCAGCCATTGAGAACAACAAAACCCTGGCTTTTGACAGAAAATGGAGGAATATGGAAGATTTACTGCTGAGTGAAGCAAGCCAGGCTCTGAAGGAGAGACACAGTATGTCCCCACTTAATATATACCGAATGTCCGCACTCTATAACTGAAACTGACGGGCTAAAGGATGTACAAACACAAGAGATGGATGTGAATGCCAGATGTGGTGTGTGTGGAGGAGTGGGGCCTGGGGAAAAACATTTGGAGGAGGGATACAAAGACAGCATTGTTGAGACAGGGAGGTAGTGTTGTTATATTTTGATCAACTCAACTGGGGAGAAATGTTCACATATTGAAATGATCACCTTATAAGCTAAATAATGTGATTGAATGTATTAAAAATGTAAATAAAAATAAAGAAAGAAAAAAAAAGATGGGAGACTGGGCCAGAAGTTCTGAAATTCCCAGTGCTCTATCAGGGTCGGTGTAGAGCCAGGATATCCTCAAGACCCATCCAGATCACAGTCAGAACAGAAAGTGTTATTGAAACCTATCTTGACCCCTTGACTGAAGCGGTCTTAAGGTTGATTTATTCACTGAATACAATAGCAGCACCCTGTTACAACCCTACCAATGACACACCTTTTCAGAAAGAACCCTGGCATTTCCAGGATAGTTAGTATTTTTCAAAGTACTACCATAAAAGAAAAATCAACAACTTTACTGCCTTGGTCAAAATTCTTTGAATTAGAAGTTACAAACACAACTCAAAGTACAAGTAAAAATAAAATAAAACTTTTGAATTTAATCTAAAAATATCTCCTGGAAATTAGAGCATGAAGTGTTGCATAGGACCAGAGCCAGAACTATTGTAGAATGCTCAGGAGGCTAACTCTTTCCTTTTCTATCTCCTTTCCACTTCTTCCTACCCAGGATACTCGTGGTTTCTTAACTCTGCCTCTTTGTGCATATCTGTGTCATTCTTCTCACTCTACAGAAGTGCATATTCTGATATTCCATACACAGAGCCAAAGACGCCCCCTTACCCCCCACTCCCCAGAGTGCCCCTACATGTCCTCTCAGGTTAGCAACAGTGAATTATTACTAGCACCTCTGAGTCCTAATTCCCAAGGAAGAAACTCAATTGATTTAGTGCAGTGAATGTATTGGTTCCTTCTGAGTGAAGTGTCCACCGTGACTCAATCAATGATAGCCAAGAAGGGGTGGGATAACAGCACTGAAATGGCTCACTCATGTGGATTAGGGGAAAGGAATTACAGCCTGGTAAACACCCCCAAGTGAATCTGCTCACCTTCCCTCCTTCAGAGAACTTGGCCAGTTCCTCTTGTTCAGTAACACACACTGATCCCACCTACAGAAATGAAGGAGCTCTTACCCACACACATCACGTGTTGTGATGGAACTTCCAGTCCATCCTCAACCGTAGCTTTCCCCACAGTTGTCTCATATTGTCTCAGTTCTATTGCCAGCTTCCAAGGAAACTAGGACTGTAGTCCTTTTCCACTTCCTTCTGCACCTTAAATTCTATTATGAGAAGTCATGAGGAAATCATGGATCACCCATTTGATGAACAAAATCCTTTTTTAAGAATTATTTATTTAAATTTATTTATTATTAATTTGACCAGAGAGAGAGTAAAAAAGTTAGCTGCCAGGTCCAGGATTTGAACCATGGTTAACCATGTGGGAGTCCAGCGCCTTAACCTCCAGGCCACCTGCCAGCCCTGATGAGCAAAATCTTTATTCTTTTGCTTTTTCTTCTATTCGGTCCCATAACAAACATTTATTGCATTTCCACCATGTGTCTCGTACACACTGTTCGTGGAAGCACACCCTGGAGGACAACTTGTCATCATTTATCAAGACTCACTCCTAGATATTGGCCTTAAGAAAATAACTAAGGGGACCACAGGTGGCATGGTAGCTAAGATGCTGGACTCCCACATGGCCAACCACGGTTCAAGTTCTGGACCTGGTGGCTTGCTTTCTCACTTTCCATCTCTCTCCCTCTCTCTCTCGTGAGTGTATGAGCCCTATCGAAAATTAAAGTAATGATAATAATTTAAAAATTAAATAAAATAATTATTTTTAAAAATAATTAAGATTTTAGGCAAAGCTAAAATTACAAGGATGTTCACCTCAGTATTGTTTGTACTAACAATCTAAGGTGTCCAACATTGTTGTCATAGAAAATTAAGTTGTAGAAATATATTTAATGAATAGAAATATGTCCATGACAGATTTTTAAAACCAGAATATATAGAATAGCCTCCATTATTTTATTTTGTATATGTATGTATATAAATATATTTACATGCATATATAAATTAAAAGTACATTTATTTTATTTTATTCTATTTTTTTTTAGAGAAATTTTTGCTATAGGGTACTTGCGCTCCCTGGAGAGACAGAAAGAGACAGAGAGACAAAAAGCAAGAATAACCCCTCAGTGGGGATGGCCACGCTGCAATCCCTTCTCCTCCATTCTCCTTTCAGGATTTTGGACATGCATGTACATACACCCGGAGTGAGTTTTCAGCCACTGTGTCCAGGATTCAAACCACGGTCAACTACATGGGAATCCAGCAATGTAACCATTGTGTCATCTGCTGGTCCTGGCACATATATTTTAAATATATATTTGTTTAGAGATGTATGTCTCACTTAAGTATATATTTTAGTTTATAAATGTATATATACAGTGGTATGATTATATATATAGGGGTGTGTGTGTGTGTACATATATATATATAGGTGTGTGTGTATATATATCTATATAATGAAACTTACATGAAACACTTGAAAGATACACACTAAAATGTATCAGTGAACCAACCAGTGGTGTGGTAGTTAAGACGACTGGATCCCACGTGGCTAACTGTGCAGTTTGTGTCCCAGATCTGGTGGCTTGAAAAACATGCTGGACACGTGTGTGTTTATGTGCCCCAAATCCTGAAAGGAGAAGAGATTGCAGCATGACCTCCCCATGGAGGGGGTGCTTTCTCACCTTCTGTCTTTCTCTCTCTGCTTTTCTGGAGAGCACATGCACCCTTCAAGCCAATTTTTTTTTTATTATTTTATTTAACTTTATTTATTTATTTTTGCTTTGACCAGAGAGGGACAGAGAGAGAGAGGGAAAGTGAGAAAGCAAGCCACCAGGTCTGGGACTCAAACCATGGTAGGCCATGTGGGAGTCCACCACCCTTAACCACCATGCCATCTGCCAGCCCCTCAAGCCAATTTAAAAAAAAAATTATCAGTGAATTCTCTGAATAAGAATTTAGGTGTTGGTTCTTTCAGTTTATCTTTATTTTCAATTTTTTTGAGAGATTTTCGCTATAGGGTACATGCACTTGCCTGAGACAGAAAGAGACAGAGAGACAGGAAGCAAGAAGTCACCCCCAGGAAGGATGGCCACACCGCAATCCCTTCTCCAATCTCCTCTCAGGATTTTGGGCACGCACGTACACGTACCCAGCAAGAGGTTCAAGCCACCAGGTCTGAGACTCAAACCACAGTTGGCCATGTGAGAGTGCAATGATGTAACCAGTAAGCCATCTACTGGTCTCTGTCTTCAAATTTTTATATAGTAAGATATTTTCTGTGAACATAAAACAAAAATGAGAGCTTACGATGCCATTTATAGATTGTAATTAATCTAATTAGTTATTTGCCTTTACCATACCAAAGAACTTGATCTCAAGGTATAACCTATACCCAACAAAAAATTCCTTGGAGGCTGGCCTTAGAGTTCCGTGATTAAACTGACCCCCACACGGCCCACAGTTCGAATCATAACCAGGCAACTTGAAAATCATATCAGGTCCATGTGTAGGGGGTTTGAAATCCTGATGGGTAGAGAAGTGAAGGGAGGTGGTGCAGCATGACCGTGCTCCACGGGGATGTTTTTCTCTCTCTCAGAAGCACGCACTCTCTCTGGCAATCAAAAATAAAAATTAAACTTTAAAATTTAAAAAATAACAATTACTTGGGGGACCAGCAAATGTCATAATGGTTATGTCGCTATACTCCCACATAGTTGACTATGGTTTGAGTCCCGGAACCAGCTACTTAAAACACACACCGGGCGCATGTGCATGCATGCCCAAGATCCTGAGAGGAGCATGGAGGAGAAGAAATTGCAGCATAGCCATTCCCCCGAGGGGTGATTTTTCGCTTTCTGTCTCTCTCTCTCTCTGTTTCTCCAGCAAGTGCATGCACTCTCTAGCAAAAATCTCTCTCAAAAAAATTTACTTGATGTTTATATAGGAGTGGAATCTCTAAAAGTTGTGGCAAATTCTTGCATCTTTTTTAAAAATTTTTTAAATTTAAATTTATTTATTTGCATTTATTCACTGTACATCATTACAGCATACAAAATGAGATTTTCCACCCAGAGTACACTGTATATTGTCTCAATCAAGCACATCAACAAACATGTTATTGTCAGCAAATAATTTTCCATTTCTTGGTTTTTGTATGTTTTGCTTTTTTTCCCCCATCCTTGATTCCCTATCTCTTACCTCTGCCATCTCCCACTCTCCTCTCACACTGTCTCTGGTATCTATGTTTGCTTTCTATACTGTTTTCCCCCCACATTTTATTGAATTACTGAAGACCTTAATTAATCTAAATATTTTCATAGCAAACACAGCTAATATATACATTTCCATGAACACAAGTCTAACTTTAGGCATTCTATAAAGTAGCACCTAGCTGGGGCTATATATCTTACTGCAGTCATTGAATAGATATTTTTTTTCTGAAACTTTTTTTTTGTAACTTAACTTACATTCTTTCCTAAGCATCATCACAGCATACAAAATGTGATTTCCCATCCAGAATATACTGCATAGTGACTTAATCATGCATATTATTATGAAAAATTTTCCATTTCTAGTTCCTAAAATTATTTTTACCCCTCTTTCTGACCCTCTGTCCTTTCCCACCTTCTTCTCCCACTGTCTCTGGTGTCTACAATTGTCTTCTATTCCTTTCCCACCCACATTGTATTGATCACACAATTTCTTACATAATCTAACTACTTTCAATGGTGAGTTCACTCGTTACTATTAAGAAAACCAGTTTTAACTTAAATCAAAGAAATGTCAAGGAACTTTGCTTAAAGCCAGGAAACAGGTTAGGATTCTGTTCAAATGGTAGGTGCATGAAACTATTAGTCTCATGTACTTTTATCTTCTGTTCTGGTTCAATTTTCCTGATTAAATTCTGGGATATAATATTCAACTCCAGACTTCTCCCTACGATTAAGTTGGCCACTTTCTTAGTTTTTGAACTCTTCTTTCCGTGTGTCTGTATTTAATTTTCCTGACGTATCACACCCTTGAGAACTTCTTGGAGACCTGGTCTGGTGCTGGTAAACTCTTTCAGGTTTTGTTTATCTGAGAATGTTCTTGTCTTTTCTTCCTACATGAAAGATAATCTTGCCGGGTACAGTATTCTTGGCTGAAATTGCTTCTCTCTTAACACTTTGAATTTATTTTCCCATTCTCTCCTCGCTCGCATTGTTTCCGATGAGAGGTCTGCTGTTAGCCTGATGGGATGTCCTTTGTAGGTAACTTGATCTTTTTCTCTTTCCAATCTTAGTATCTTGTCTTTGTCTGTGGTTTTGGTCAGTCTGGCTATAATGTGTCTTGGAGAAGATCTTCTTGGGTTGATTCTGTTTGGGGTCCTTTGTATTTCTTGGGACTGGATCTTCGAATGTCTCTCTAGGCTTGGAAAGTTTTCTTGCAGGATTTCATGGAATAGATTATCAATGCCCTTATGGGTCTCTTCACCTTCTGGAATGCCAATTATCTGGATGTTTGGATGTTTGATGGTATCTAGTATTTCTTGTATATTATTCTCAAATTTTGGGGGCATTTTCTCAGTCTTCATGGTGGATTTTTCTAGGCCAGCTATTTTCTCTTCTACGTCTGAAATTCTATTTTCTGAATGATTGAGTCTGCTTTTAATACTTTCAAGGGAGATTTTGACTTCTTGTATTACAGACTTCATTTCTAACAGTTCCGTTTGAGTCTTTTGTAAAGTGTGTAATTCCTCTTTTAGATCTTGCAAGAATTTCCTCATCTCCTGGAACTCGTCAACTTCTTTCTACTTTCTCTTTAGCAGTTCACTGTCTCTCTTCTCTTCCATCTCAGTTAGCTTTGACATTATGAATGCTTTAAATTCCTTATCAGACATTTCCATGATTTTCATTGAACTGCTTGTGGATGAAGAACAGTTACTCTTTTCCCTTGGAGGAGAGGTATTTTCTTGCTTTCCCATATTTCTTGTGATCCGGTGGTGATTTCTTGTCATCTGATGGATGGTATGTTTCTTTCAAATTCTTGAAGTTCAGTCTGAATGTTCAGGAGCAAGCAGACAGAGGTGATCTAGAATCTCTTTGCCATTCTGTTGTGATCGCACGCTAGCTTGTCTGCTGGAGGCTGAATTATCAGTAGAAAATCTTCATTTCTCAGGTGCCCTGAAACACCTAGTTCACAGGAGCCATGAGGAATCTTCTTCTGAAGGCCTGGCCTCTCCTGCCTAGTTCTCAGGAGCCAGGAGTAATCTTCAAATTCTTGCATCTTTAACCAATATTTTTGTAGTGATTATTACATATCCAAATTATATCCTGTTCCGATGAAGCTGAAGAATCTGAAAACAGGAAGTTCCCAGTCTACCACTTTTCAGCATTAAGCTTTCATACATCACTTAATCTACTGAGCTTCATAATGATTATCTATAAAAATGGTTGTAATAACCTATTTTACTAGTTCTTTAAGGGTTGAATGAATGTGTCTGTGCATACTTTATAAAACTTTATACTAAAGTTCATGTGGAATTTTAACTGAGATCAGATATTAGGTCCTTTGGTTCTCCTTTGGAATCTTCTAATTTTTGAGAATGTCCATTGACTTTATAGACCACAGATTTATTCTTTTTAATTCAATCACATGAAATCTATGAGATGCTGCCAACCCCAGAAAATGTTATTGTTCTCTTTAATGGGTTTGCCACTGCTCTCACAGCTTTGGAGATCCACCATAAAGAAGGAATTTCACATTGCTATATGAAACCTTTTGTGAAACTGATTCAAGCTTCTTAATATGTTTAATTGCCCCTTTATGGCCAAGTACTATCCCGACAGGATAGCCAATAATAATGCCCATGCTAATTTTAACTCATTGGTTATTTTTTGTTGCTGTCATTGTTGTTGTTTTTTGTTTGTTTTTTTTTTTTTTTGGTTTTTTTTTTTGTAACCAGTTGCACAGGGATCCAAAATTAAAGTAGCACTTCTCTCAGTCTGATCAAAAAGCTAGTTATTTTAATCACTGGAATTCCTTTTTCACTCTACCTCCTTACGCTCTCCCTAATCTGAGAAGCTATTTTTAAACATGCCAACCATGAGATTTTATTAATCCCCCCTTTCATCTGTTGAGTTCTATCTCTGTGTCTTACAGTGTCATAGACACCTGTTTCCTGTACATTATTGGAAACCACAATGTAATATGGCATTAGAGAGAGATTTTAGTTATTCAAAGTCATTTTCCTTATTAAAAAATTATTTTCTAATTTTTACAAACATAGGCCTTGCCTCAAATCAGCTTTTGACAAATACTTAAAGTCATATTGGCAAGGTTGTAAGCATAATCACTTGGAAAACCAGAGAAAATCCTAATTTTGGAATCTTCAAATCTTTTGGCAGTCTGGATTTGAAAGATGATCTGGGTGGTGAGCTTGTAACAGTGTGTTCTAATCTTCTTTGGGTCTATGACACCATTATGAATGTCCTGGAGCACATCTGAGAGGTCCCCACCCTGCCTGTCACCTGCCAGCCCAGGTACAGTCAATCAGGCACTGGACTCCCTCATAGTTGGCTGTGGTTCAAATCCTGGACCCAACAGCTTGAAATTCACACTGGGCACGTGTATATATATGCCCAAAATCCCAAGAGGAGAATGGAGAAGGGATCATGGTGTGGCCATATCCCCAGAAAGATGATTTTCTCGCTTCCTGTCTCTCTCTGTCTCTCCAACGAGCACACACACCCTATAGGAAAAATCTCTCAAAAAAAAAAAAAAAAGTCATAGCATTCAATGCTTTTTATTAAGACTGCTTATTGGAGTCTAATGTATTGTATTTACTTCCACTTTAGACCATAAGTTCTGGTACTATTTACACATTACCTAACATAGTGCTTGCTACAAAGAATGTGTTAAATTATAATTTATTGAATGAATAAATCTTTTCTCTCCATCCTGGTTCCTATTTTCATCAACCAAATTAATCAGTCAAAAAGATGTTGTCAAGGGAATGGCTGAGTCAGTCCCTGAAAATATAGTCCACCCATGCTAGGGAAAATTTGATTCTGGAATGCAAATGAGTCCCCATTGTCACCCACAATAAAGATGTTTTCACGATGACAAATGGGTGATATTCAAGTAAAAATGTTAAAATGATGTATGTTAGATCAATGGCAAAGAATCCATCATACTTTTCATTATTTTTATGTCAACCAGCTGCTGCCACCTCTTGTTATCAATTATCTCACCTCAAGTAAAGGGTTTTTCTCTTCATAACAATAGCAAAGTTGTGTTAAATATGTACATGTGGTAGGGACCAGCTGGTGGCCAACTGTGTGGTTTGAGTCCTGGGTGCTGCAGCCTGAGAAACACTCCAGGCACATGTGTGTGTGGTCAAAATCCTAAAAGGGAAAAGGAATGAAGGAGAAGGGATTGTGACATAACCATCCCTTCGTGGGGGGTACTTTTTCACTTTCTCTCTCTCTCTCTTTCTCTCTCTCTCTCTTTTTGTCTCTCTACAACTAGAACAGGTATCCTCTGGCAAAAATTTTAAAATATGTATATATGTGATAAAAACAGTCCTGAACACTTTTGTAAATGTGTTACCTCTTTGACAACATTGTAATGTCTATATAATTATTAAACCCATTTTATAAGTTAGGAAACAAAGTCATCAGAAATTGATTGTCCAAGGTTCAGAAACATAATAGAACCAGAATCTGTTTCTATTTGAATCGAGAGTCCAAGCTTCTATCTACTAAACGTTACTATTTCAGCTAACACTCTGTATTTCTAGGGGTGGCCAACCCTGAGGTGTGGTGGTTAAGCATGGTACATATGGAGTGTCTAATCTCACTTGCCCAACTGTGGTTTGAACCAGCCCCAGCAGCTTGAAAAATGTGTGGACATGTGTATGCATGCCTAAGATCCTGACGAGAAAGAGAAATGAAGGAAAAGAATCGCAGCATGACCACACTTAATGAGGAGAAGGGGTGCTTTCTCTCTCTCACTCTAAAGAGCACATGAACCTTCTGGCAAAAAATTTTAAATGTATTACTAGGTTTGTTTTAGTTTAATTGTACTATATTCAAAGAAAGTTTTAAAACATTGGCTGAATTTCATTTTATGGCACTGTACATTATCTTTTTTTTTTTTAAGTTTCTTTCATGATAGTGAGAGATAAGAAGGACACTCTTAGGACCAGCAGTTATAGTAATTGCTATGTCACTGGACTCCCACGTAGTCAACCATGGTTCGAATCCCAGACCTGGCAGCTTAAACTCACACCGGGCGCGTGTGCGTGCGTGCCCAAGATCCCGAGGGGAGAGTGGAAGAGAAAGGATTGCGGCATGGCCATCCCCCCTGGGGGGTGATTTCTCGCTTTCTATCTCTCTGTCTCTCTGTCTTTCTGGTGAGCGCACACGCCCTATAGCAAAAACCTCTCCAAAAAAAAAAAGAGAGAGAGACACTCTCAACAAGATATTATGCTGCCATCCACAGTCCACCCCACCTCCCCACCGCAAGCCTTCCCAACCAGTGAGGATGCTGGGCACATGTCCCAACATGTATGAATTGACCATTACACTGAAATGCAATCTTTCACATGAATCCAACTTGGCTTAAGCCACACACTACCACTGTACCACCAAGCTGCCCCTGGAGCATTGTCTATCTTGGTTAATGTTCTTGGTATACTTGAAGAGAAAATAAATTCTGCTGTTACTGGGTAGAGTCTATGAATTTTAATTAGATCCAGCTGGTTACTGGTGTGTTTAAGTTTTATGCCTTTGCTGATTTTCTTTCCATTTTTTCTCTCAGTTAATGAGTTGATAGCAAGAAAAATCAAGTCAAAGTCCTGAACTTTTTTTTTTTTTTTGGAGAGGTTTTTTTTGCTATATGGCATGTGTGCTTGCCAGAGAGACAGAGAGACAGAAAGCAAGAAATCACCTCCCAGGGGGATGGCCATGCCGCAATCCCTTCTCCTCCATTCTCTTGGGATCTTGGGCACGCACGCATGCACACGCAGCCAGTGTGAGTTTAAGCCACCAGGTCTGGGACTCGAACCGCGGTCTACTACATGGGAGTTCAGTGACACAGCCATTATGCTAACTGCTGGTCCCAAGTCCTGAACTTCTTATTTGTCAGTTTTATCAGTTTTCAACTAATGTATTTTGGAGCATTGTTGCATACTCATTTAGAATTGTTATGTCTACTAAGTAAATTAGTCTTTTTATAATTATGTAATGTCCCTCTACCCTAGTAACTTCCCTCCCTGCGATATCTACGTTGTCTATCACTTATCACTTATATATATCATATGTGTGTGTGTGTATATATATGTGTGTATATATATATATATATATATATCACTTAATATATTTATTTCTTTCATGAGTGAGAGAGAAAGATAACCCCCAATAAGGTCCCTATGTCATAATCTATCTCCAGCTTCATCAGCCCTGAATCAGGCATGTTCAAGGAAGCTGCAGACGCGGACGTGGAGCCCTCTCATGTGGGTCAGCCGTACAGACCATTGCGTCATTGCACCGCTATCCAGCCCATGCTTTGTCTTATGTTAATCTAGTCATTCAGCTTTCTTTTGAGTAGGGCCTGCATTTCATATCTTTTTGCATTCTTTCATTTTGAGCCTATTATATTGCTAAATTTAAAGTAGGCTCCGTTTTTGTTCTGTATTAATGATAGTGTTTATGAGTGTACATGTGGGAGTAAGAAAGGGGTGGGGAAGAAAAACATCCTATACAGAGTCTGGTCATGCCATGATCTTCCTCCAGTTCTCTAGTCTGTCAGATCTTGGGATCTTGCATGTGTGCTTGGTATGTTTCTGTGGGAAGCTGTGCACCAGTGAGTCTGCCGAGGTTTCTCAGAGAGCAAACAATTGCCATGATTGGTTCCCTTCAAAAATCCTGACCTTCGAAACCTTTCTCTGATTGGCCGCTAGAATCCCTCAGATTTGCATATCCGGCACCTCATGATTGGTCCAAAAGCAACCAATCATAACCCACCGTTTACAACCAATCACGCCCCACCGTTTACAACCAATCATGGCCCACCATTTACAACCAATCATAACCCACCTTTTACGATCCTTCATTCAACCAATCACGGCCCACCAGCGTGTATATAACCACGATGCCTGGCCCACAATAGCCAGACGACCAGGAAGACAACGAAGACGACACAGAAGACCAGGAAGACGACGACCCTGGAGAGCCTGAAGAGCTGAAACACCGCACAGTCTCCAGACGACCCTGAAGAGTTGTGACACCGCGTCGTCTCCGTGCTGCTCACAACAGACGACGCTACCCTAAAGAGTTGTCGTGCTGCCCACAACAAACAGACGACACTGAAGACACTGTGTCGTCTCGGTGCGTCTCCGTGTTGCGACACTGCACCGCTTGTCCCGGCTCTCACTCCTTCCCTCAGGAAACCTGTTCGACTGTCCCCCCAGGTTGGGACACGTTTCAGGCTCATCATGGAATTTGAACCATAGTCGTCATGTGGAATCTGGCTCCTCTTGAGCACTGCTTTACCATTGCACCATAGAGCCAGGCAAAAGTTTGAGTGTGGGACCAGGGCCCACTTTGACCCTTGAGACTACCTGAAGGGCCAGAGTGACTCCATTTCTTCCGGGGCGACTGCATTTTGTTAAACCCACCTTGCTGAGAATTGGCGCCATTTCAAGGAGGCGAGCCAGTCATGTAGGAAAAAGTCATGAGACCATCACCACACTGGGACTGGCCAGAGAGAAGCAAAGGAGATGCCAGAAACCTAAAGTAACTTTTCTGCTGAGAGAAACAAAGGAGATAGCAGAGACAGCTACACTCCCTGTAAAGGAGAGGCAATGTGTAGCTGCTGAGTGCATTCCTCAGCATCCCTCAACCTCCCTCACAGCAGCCAAATAAAAACTCAGCCCAACTAACACCAGGGCTCTCTGACCCGCTGTGCAGGTGAGATTGGGAGTCCTGGCTCGAGCCTGAATAAAAGTGACCCTCATGTGCTTACATCAGAACAGCTCCCTGGTGGTCTTTTGGGAACACAGTGACTGGGGCACAGCATACCCTCCCACCATTTGCAGCAGCCACAGCGTAAAAGGTAGGAGGAGGTATCTTTCTTGTACTTATCTCAGTTTACCCTCTACCCAATGAGTAGCAGAAAGAAAGCAGGACCCACCAGAGGCAGCTTTTCACCCAAGAGCCCTGCCTCATAGCAGTGTATTGTGTATTTCTTAATTCATTCTGACCATCTCTGTCTTTTAATTGGTATATGTAGATCATCTACATTTATTGCACTTAATACATATATTTGGATTTAGTTTTGATATTAAGAATAAATTGGTTCTGTGCAAGAGCCTCTCTAAGAATGAATGATTTTTTAAAAAAAATTATTTATTTCAATTTTATTTATTATTATTTTTATTTTAATTTGCTATAGGGCACATGTGTTCATGTGAAAGAGAAAGAAAGTGAGAAAGTAAGTCACCAAGTCCAGGACTTGAACTGCATGTGGCTACCTTAACCACCATGCCACCTGCCTGCCCCAGAATGAATAAGTTTTAATAAAAAGAAAACTAAACCATGTTTTTCATTTGTGTAGTAGCTTTCTCTATTTCATTTTTATTTTTCATTCTCCTCTTGGGATTTTGGGGAAGCATGCACACACACCTGGCGGGTTTAAGCTGCCAGGTCTTAAACTAGAACCACACAGTCATCCATGTGGGATCCAGTCACCTGATGCCACCTCCATGCCACCTGCCGGCCTGACTTTTTTTTTTTTTTTTTTTTTTTTTTTTTTTTTTTTTTTTAGCAGGTTGCAATTGTGTTATGGGTATTCAAAATCTCTAAATACGTTTTCTACCAGGGGTAATTAGTTTTATTAGTTTTTGGAAATGATAAATAATATTTTTAAAAAGTGATTATTATAGGCATTTCCTAGATTTGACTCTGGTTTAAATGTAGCTGCTAAAGTCACAGGCACATACACCCTCCATTCCCACACAGACCCCTGACCTTCCTTAGCTTCGAGCACCATACTGGGGAGCGCTAGTTAAAATGAGGGAATGTACTGTACCAAGTGTCTGACACTTTTGACCTACAGAAATTCTATGTTCTCTTTGTTCCTACATTATTGTGGTGTTCACACTAGGAGATAAAAGGTCAAGACTTTAGCTTTCATAAAACCACCTTGGACAAATCATGACAAATACAGTCCTGAACTTACCTGCATGTCTACTCCCCTAGTCAATGATCTCAGATGAAGATATTCCTGAGCAGGAAGATATTGTCATAAAATTCATGTTTTCCTGCTTCCTCTTTTCTGTCCATGATTAAAGTTCAGAGGGGCAAGGGTAGATAGACAATGATTTGATCTTATGAGAGTTCATATTTTGAGAAAAGAAATGTAAAAAAAGGAAAAACTCCATTTAAGAAAGTAATAAGGAGACCAGATGGTGGTGTACCTATAGAATGTAATGCTCTCGGATGCTAACCCATGTGGGAAGGTCCATATCTCAGACAGAGGTCTCTGAGTATACAGGGTTTCATGTGCCTATGATCTAGGCCGGCTGAAGCACCATGGATCACGGTGCCAAAATCTTGTTGGGCGTGCTTGTCTTTCTCTCTCTCCTCTCTCTCTCATGCCTATGGAATAAATAAATCAATAACTTTATGAAAGGTAATAGGCTTTAATTAAAGGGAAATAAATCCCTAAACTTGATAGTAGCTATTTTTTTTCCCAAGGCTCCGTTTTGATAAGAAAGCTAAAACAACACAGACTATTAATTATCTAAGGCAATAAATAAAAATCATCAATTCTGTCTCTGCCGCAGGAGCAATACCATTATCTCAGAAGATTTTAGGAAATATCTAAGATAATATATGTGGAAGTGACTAACTTATAGAGACTGAAACTAAAACAGTGTCTGCCAGAGACTGGGGTTGATTTTACGAAGCATGGGGAAGTTTTCTGAGTGATGGAGCTGTTTCACGATTTAGTTGTGGTGCATTCATGTGCATCTATTCAAACCTGCAGAGTGGACCTAGCTGCCGTGGCACAGTAGTGGTGCGGTGTTATACACAACCGGATGCCATGTGGCCTACAGTGAGTCAGGATCTCCCCACTTGGCATAAAAGCACACTTGATAGGCATGATGCGCCAGGATCCTGATGAGCTGGAGGCTGGGAAAGGGGATCACAGCCTGATGACACCCTTGAGAGGTGCCATTCTCTCTACATAGCCTTGTTCTTCTGCACATGTGTTTTCTACCATTGAAAAAAATGCAGAGTGACTATTACTGTACCTAAATTATATCTAAATAAAACATATTTTAAGTGCCTTGCACATAGTAGTCAACAAAAGAAATACAGAACTTAGATTCTACTTAAGATAATGCTATATGCTCAAAAATGGAAAGCATATGAAGGCCAGTGAGTTTTGTTTCTAGTTTTCATGCTCATGTCTTGAAAGCTGACGTGCTTGGTCTTGTAAGACTTTGGATGCATATAGGACTTGTTTCTGTCATTACCAGTTGACAGGGTATAGGAATAGAATTTTTCTTTTTTTAAGGTTT
This sequence comes from Tupaia tana, assembly GCA_026018925.1. NCBI lineage: Eukaryota > Metazoa > Chordata > Mammalia > Scandentia > Tupaiidae > Tupaia > Tupaia tana. Next base: position 44,517,315 of record JAKSZU010000020.1, on the reverse strand, counting down.
TGGTTTTTGCTGTATGGCAGGTGTGCTCTCCAGAGGGAGAGAGAGAGACAGTGGGAGGGAAAGTGATAAATCACCCCTCATCCCTAGGGAGGATGGCCATGCCACAATCCATTCTTCTCTCAGGATTTTGGGCATGCACGCACACACCCCCAGCATGATTTTCAGGCTGCCAGGTCTGGGACTCAAACCACTGGCCATTTGGAATCCACTGTCTTAACCACCACACCACCTGCAGGTCCAGGAACAGAACTTTTAAAGAGTAATAGCCAAATAGGTCCTGCCAGGCCTGTGTCTCATTTGAAGGTAGAAAGAGGAATTTTTCAAGTAAAATTATTCAACATGGGCGTATTTAATGGGACTTTCAAAATTGAAGACTAGAATAAAATTTTTAAATTAAAAAAACAAAATAGAAGGGCTGAATTCTACACAGCCATGCCGGCCAGGGATATTTGAATTAATGAAACATGAAATTCCCCCTAGTTTTGGAGGACTGTGAAGGACATGATTCTACAGATACATGGCTGGGTAGGTTATAGGACATGAGTTGTATGGGCAGCCACTGAAGCAGTGATGAAATAAGATTACATAGTGTAGGAGCATTTACAAGCCAAAGTCCTTGGACTATTATAGTTTATTCACTGCTAATAATGGTAAAAAGTTAACATTTCCTGAGTTCTTACATAATATATCTAAAATTTTGATAAATATTTTGGATTTATTTATTACTATGGATAATTATTGCCATCATTATATTTCTAGAGATTTTTGCAATAGGGTGCATTTATGCACCAGAGAGACAGAGAGAGACAGAAAGTGAGAAATCGCCCCCTCGGTGGGATGGCCATGCCACAATCCCTTGTCTTCCATTCTTCTCTCAGGATCCTGGGCATGTACACACATGTGCCCAGCATGAGTTTCAAACTTTCAGGTCCAAGACTCAAACTACAGTTGACTACATGGGATCCAGTGACGTAACCATTACAACATCCGCTGGTCCCTTATTACCACCATTCTACGGATGGGAAAGTTGAGGCAGAGATTTACATATCCAAAGTCACAAAGCTGTCTTGTGGGGTAGAACTGGGGTTTGAATCTAGCTTCTTGCACGTTAAACTTCCTTCTCCTGCCTGTTATCCTACGATGACTCTCAATGGAAATGCTTTTGAGCATGTTTCTGATAATGATATAATATTTATTAAAGAATAATATTCTTCTCTTTTATATATTTCCTTTTTTATATATAAATTACGTATTTTAAAAAGACCTTGAAAAGCAGAACAGATGGATTGAAAATATAAGTGTTTTGGATTTTTAAGTAAGCACCCAAGTTTGCATCTGTAGTCTGAGGCTTAAATATTTTTTTTCTTCTGAGAAAATAGAAAAACATTACAGAGGAGATTGGCAGTAAGGACTGTACTCCCAGCATTTATGCAGGACACTCTGACCTTGACCTGAAACATACCAGACAGGGTTGGAAAAGCAGTGCCTTGTGAAAATGGGATAGAACAAACCCAAGCCTTGAAAGACAGCTAAGGAAATATTGAGGTCAAGAACTCTATATGAGTCTTATTTTAAGTTCAATCCAACTCCTGGAAATCAAATTCTGTATTTCTCAAGACTGATAATGATCCTACACTTCTTGACGCCAATTCATGGAGTGATAAGGTGTTGTAAGCATCCAGGACACAGAGCCTTTATTATTCGTAGGTTCAACTTCGATAAAAGAGAAGTCCTTTAAAAAATCAGAGCTACTTTCCTTTGTTCAAAAAAAAAAAAAATTAGTGGATATTTCAGAAACTATTTTCTCTTTTAAAGGGACCATGGTAAATTTGAACATATCATGAATCATTCAATAAAATTGTTTTTACACTTGTGAAAGGTAGAACTAGTTTACAATTATTTTGTTCCTGTCTTGGTAACACATACAACTCATTATCTGTACATGCCTCACCTCTTGGATATATGCAGCTTAATTATCTCATTTAACTCTTCTTTAAGTGCTCTATTTTTATCAATTTGGCTTTCCTAAATTTTTCATGGGAAGGAAGATTCATATATTCCTATGCAATAAAATGTACACTAATGTAATATAATTCACATTAAGTGGATAAACTATCAAGCAAATTTTACTACAAATTACTTGCAAAATACCTTTTGTTTAAAGATATTTTTGAATTTAGTAATTATAGAAACCAGATTGTGGACCTGTAATAGTATGCTAAAAAGAAGCTCTATTCATTTATACAGCATACAGATTATATATATGTGGGGACCAGTAGATGGCATAGGTTATGTCACTGGACCCTCACAGAGTTGACTGGGGTTCGAGTCCCAGACCTGGCAGCTTAAAATTCATTATGGGTGCTTGTGCATGCATGCCCAAAATCCCGAGAGAAGAATGGAGGATAGCAGATTGCAGTGTGGCCATCCCCCGGGGGGTGATTTCTTGCCCTCTGTCTCTCAGGCAAGAGCACGTGCTCTGTAGCAAAAATCTACCCCCCCCCACCAGAAAATAACTCTCTCTTAAAAAAGAGCAAAAATGATTATATGTATGTGTGTGTGTTTATGTGTGTGTGTGTGTGTGTTTAGTTTGCTATAGGATTTGTGCACTTGCTGAAAAGATTCAGAGAGAGAGAAAGCGAGAAATCACAATTCCTTCTCCTCCATATTCTCAGGATTTTGGGCATGCATGCTCCTGGCATGTTTTTTAAGCCACCAGGTGTAGGACTAAAACTGCAGAGTCCTCCATGTGGGATCCAGCACCTTAACCACTATACCTTCTGCTGGACCTAGGTTATATTTTAAAATTAAATAAAGTAGCTATTCTAATGTTAAAAATAAACATATGTACAAATTGAAAAATAATGTTGAAGTAATTTTTTTAAGTTGCAGCCTTAAAAAGAGTGTATGTATTAACAATACTGAATCCAAAATTTGAGTATAATGATATTATTAGCAATATAATAATCCACTGCATCCAAATATGCTTCATATTTTGTCAAGCACTGCTATACTCATTAACACATCAGTCATCACACCAATTCTGTAAAGTAAACAAGGCAAAAAGTATTACTATTTTTAATAATCACATGAATTTTTTTTTTCTTTTTTCTTTTTTCTTTTTTTGGAGAAGTTTTTGCTATAGGGCGCGTGCGCTCGCCAGACAGACAGAGACAGAGAGATAGAAAGCAGGAAATCACCCCCCAGGGGGGATGGCCACGCCGCAATCCCTTCTCCTCCATTCGCCTCTTGGGATCTTGGGCACGCACGCACACGCACCCGGCGTGAGTTTAAGCCGCCGGGTCCGGGACTCGAACTGCGGTCGACTACGTGGGAGTCCAGCGACATAGCCATTACGCTAACTGCTGGTCCCAATCACATGAATTTTTATCTGGTTGTCGAAGTATGATAGTTGGTTTTGGAGGTTTTTTCCCCAAATAATGTGGAAAATAACAGAAGAGAAAAAAAGTTGAGGCAGTTCTTCATTTTACCGAAGAACAAATCAAGGATCATAGATTCAATGCCTAAGTAGATTCAGTGCCTGAATCTAGATCAATTGGCTAGAATAGGGACGTCAGAGTTGAAAAATTACTCTGTGGTTGGGGCTGGCAGGTGGCCCAGAAAGTTTGTGGAAAAGTAGAAGTGAGGTCTGAATTTTACTTGGGAGCAAATTTTTTTTTTTAATCCATGAATCGACTTTTCATGATACACATTTCCCTTAAACATGTTGAAGACCCTCGTATCTCCTATCAACATGGTATCAGGCTCTTTGGTTAACACATCCACTATACTACAGTGTCCCTGAGCTAGGAAACAGAAGAAAAGACAATCTCACAACCTAAATCATTCGTGGAAATCTAGATCTGAAGAAAGTAATCGCATCATACTGTTAGCAAAATGACTTATTTTCCTTTAAAGAGAATATTTAATTTGCTGTATAAAGCATAATCTTCCTTCCCAAAATTCTGTTTCCATCATGTGATAGATCCCTTGAAGCCACTAATGAATTTAGTCCTAGTTAGGGGACTGCCAGCCAATGTGGATTGGAGCTATCCCAGACTAGCCACTTCCATTCATGGCCACACTTGCTCTAAGATGGGAACTTCAACATGTACAGCTATGGATCACTGATGGTTATGAACCTATTGATGGTTAAAGTAAAAGAATGAATATAGGCCAGTTTGGTGAACTTGAGAAACTATTTCCAAAAGTTTAGTCATGCTCCTGATATTGTGATGAAACGGTTGCTATAAACTTTTCTCAGGGCCAGTTGGTGGTGTTAAGACTCCCACATGACTAACTGCAGTGCAACTCCTGCACCTGATGGCTTGCTTTCTCACTTTCTGTCTTCTCTCTGGTGATGCATGTGCCCTACAGCAAATTTAAAAATAATAATAATAATAATAATAATAATAATAATAATAATAAAATTAAAATAAATAATTAAACAAAATTTTTTTAATGGCTTTTAGAAAACTGGCTTTTAGTGAACTGACATTTGGTCCAGGTATCACCTTTATAATGAAGGACCACAATTTAGTTTAGTTTTGTTTTGTTTTTGTATTATGTGCAGTTTAGATCTTACATACAGTCTGTATTAGTTTCTTGGGCTGTTATAACAAAGTACCAGAAACTAGATGGCTTAAGACATTGAAATATATCACTTCCCAGTTTTGGAGACTAGAGGTCTAGAGTGGGAGTTTCAGGATGTCTGATTCACATTCTGAGATATCAAAGGTTGGGATTTCAATGTCACTTGCAGAACTCTAGAAAATTTAACAATCAAATTTTGCAAGCGGATACAAGCCAGCTCCGGTATATTCATTGGTTGCTATTATGAATGTTTCTGTGGTGAATAGTTTTGTATGTGTGTCAGTTTTGATTATTTGTCAGTGCATCACTGGGATAGATTTTTAGAACTGGGATTACTGAGTCAAAAGATAAGTGATTCTGTTGCAAATTCTCTTGGGAAGAGGCTACTATTTGGCATTCTCACCAGCATTATACGGAAGCTTGCTTCCCCAAATCTCACCACCACATTATATTGTTATATTGTCAAATTTTTGGACTTTTCCCCAAATAGGCATGAAAGGATATCTCAATATAGATCTCATTTACATTTCTCTTATGGGTTAGGTTGACTATCTCTTTTTATTTGTTGTTACTGACACCTCCTTTTTCCCTCGGTCCTTGGTACTTGGTAAAATAGAAAGTTTTTGTCTGTCTGTTTGTTTGTTTGTACTTTTGCCATAGGGCTTGTATGCTTGCTACAGAGGGACAGAGAGAGAAAGACAAAGAGAGAGAAAGTGAGGTATTACCCCCCACAGGGGACGGCCAGGCTGTAGTTCCTTCTCCATTTTCTAGGGATTTGGGCACGTGCACACAGATCCCTAGTGTGTTTTTCAAGCTGTCAGGTCCAGGATTCAATCTGTGTAGTCAGCCATATGGGATCCAGCCACCTTAAGGACCATGCCATTGGCTGGCCCTAGAAAGTATTTTTAGGGGGGCCAGCCCATGGCCTGGTAGTTACATGAGCTGGATTGCACATAGCTATCTATGTGGTTTGAGTCCTGGATCTGGTGACTAAAACACATTGATCACGTGTGTAGTACTCCAAATCTTGAAAACAGGAAGAGATGGAGGAAGGACTTTGGCATGATCATTCATCATGGTGTGTGTGGGGGGGTACTTTCTCATTCCTTTCTCTCTCTCTGTCTCCAGTGAGTCTAACACATCCTCTGGCAAAATTTAAAAGGAAAAAAAAGGTTCTTTTTTTTTCTTTCTTAGTCTCCATTGCAACCATCCCAGTTAAAGCTGCAGCCCACTCCTTGAATTAATATTTGGGCTTCCTATCTTGTCTTCTTGCATCATTTTTTCATCTTCTCTAATTCATTATTTATAGATCAACCAGAGGAATATTTTCAAGAAAAAATGAAATCAAATTACTCACCAGCTCTTGATATCTCAGTGGCTTCCCACTGTATTTATTTATTTCCTCAGAGAGAGCAAGAAAGACAAGAACCCTCAACAGGATCTTCATGCCACTCTCCTTCTTCTAGCCCTATAGCCTGCCAGGATCATAGGCATGCCCATGGGCCCATACAGCTTGCTCAGATAGACCCGGGACACAAGGCTTCTAGCATCATGTAATAGCATCCCTATGGCCTATGCCACCATGGCTAGGCCTTCCTACTATACTTTATCATCCAAATTCCTGGGGCCAGCAGGCAGTGGAGTGGCTGAGGCGCTGGACTCCCATGTGGCCAACTACAGTTCGAGTTCTGAACCCAAAGGCTTAAAACTCATATCAGGCACGTGTGCGTACATGCCCAAAATCCCAGGAAGAAAATGAAGGAAAAGAGATTGTGGCATGGCCATTACCCCTGGGGGGGGGGGGGGTGATTTCTCACTTTATTTCTCCCTATCCCCCTCCATGTCTCTGGTGAGCACATGCACCCTATAGCAAAATTCTGTCTTTAAAAAGAAGAATTTAGGAACCCCCAATTAGCGTAACTGCTATGTCGCTGGACTCTCACGTAGTCGACCGTGGTTTGGGTCCCGGACCCGGTGGCTTAAAACTCACACTGGGTGCGTGTGCGTGCGTGCCCAAGATCCCGAGGAGAATGGAGGAGAAGGGATTGCAGTGTGGCCATCCCTCCTAGGGGGTGATTTCTCGCTCTCTGTCTCTCTCTCTCTTTCTGTCTGGCGAGTGCACGCACCCTATAGCAAAAACCTCTCAAAAAAAAAAAAAAAAAAAAAAAGAAGAAGAAGAGGAATTTAGGGACCAGCAGTTGGCGTAATGGTCATGTTGTTGGAAGACTCCTATGTAGTCGAACACAGTTCGCATCCTGGACCTGGTGGCTTAAAGCTCACACCAGGCACATGAGAGTGTGTGCCCAATATCCCGAAAGGAGAATGGAGGAGAAGAGATTGCGGCATGGCTATCCCCCCGGGGGTTGATTTCTCACTTTCTGTCTCTCTGTCTCTCTCTGTCTTTCTGGTGCGCACACGTGCCCTGTAGAATTTAAATTCTTTAGTCTGACCTGTATATCACTGGAAAAACTTTTTCACAAAAGCACACTTAAGTGTAAAGGAGGCTGGGAAATATCGTGTATTTAACTCTTTTCAGTCTTACTAGTAAGTCCTTGAGACCGTGTTATTTGTCTCCCCCTTTACCCTAGTATTAGTGTAGATTATGATTTGAATGTTTCCCTTCCAAATTCATGTGTTGAGATTTGTTTCCTACTGTGACAGTATTAAGAGGATAGAACTTAATCTAACTATTGTGTTAAGAGATGAAGCCTTTGGGAGATGATTAGGATTAGGTAATGATATCCTGGTGGAACTGCCATGAGTGATACCTGGTAGTTTTATAAGGATAAGACTAAAGCAAACACACACATAGAGGTGCAGACACATGCCTGCTCTTGCCCTCACTATGTGGTACCCTGTGCCATCTTGAGACTCAAAAGAGAGCCCTCACCAATAAGAAAACCCTTAACAGATGCAGCCCCTTGACTTTAGACCTGTAAGCTAAATAAATCTCTATTCTTTATAAATTACCCAGTGTGCTATTCAGTTGTCAGTGACAGAAAAGAGGACTAAAATAGCATAAAGTCAGCAGTTGGCTCATGCAGCTATGGAAATAAGCAAGTCCAAAATCGGCAGCATGGGCCAACAGGCTACAGATCCTAGAGAGCTGCCAATGCCATGAAAAGTGAAGGCAGTCTTCTGGAGAACTCCGTCTTGCTCTGGGAGGCTAGTCTTTTCTTTCTATTCAGAACTTCAACAGGTCTGATGAGGCCCACCCACATCATGGAAGGCAATTTGCTTTCCACAAAGTTTATCAATTCAAAAGATTAATCTTATCCCCCAAAATCCATCAAGATGACATATAAAATCTTTTATAATCTTTATACCTTCCAAAAAGGAGATGCTGAAGTCCCAAACTTTAGTACCTCAGAACGTGAATCAGTCATACTGTAACTTCCACTTCAGACTTCTAATCTCTGAAACTGGGAAATGATACATTTCAATGGCTTACGTCATCTAGTTTCTGGTACTTTGTCATGACAGTCCAGGAAACCAATACGGACTGTATGTAAGACCTCAATTACAGTTAATACAAAAAAATCTAAATTTTGGCCCTTCATTATAAAGTCGACACTTGGACCAAATGTCAATTCACTACAAGCCAGTTTTCTAAAAGCCATCAAGAAAATTTTGCTTAATTATTTATTTTAATTTTATTTACCATTATTATCATTTTAAACTTTGGCTGTAGGGCACATGTGCTCAGCAGAGAGAGAGACAGAGAGAGAGAGGGAAAGTGAGAAAGCAAGCCACTAAGTTCAGGATTTGAACCACAGTTGGTCATGTGGGAGTCTAGTCTAGGATATTAACCACCACACCTACTGGCTCCAAGAAAAGTTTATATAATCATTTTACTACAATATCAGGGGCATGACTATGACTAACCATGGCTCATAACCATCAACAATCTGTATCTGCACATGTTGAAGTTCCCATCTTACAGAGTAAGTGTGACCATGAATGGAAGTGGTTAGTCTGGGATAGCTCCAATCCACGTTAGTTGGCAGTCCCCTAACTAGTACTAAACTTACTGGTGGCTTCAAGGGATCCATCACATGGTGGAAACAGCAAGAGACATTTTCTTACACATTACCAGATTTATTTGTGATAAGGAAAATACTGAAGAACTTCGTTTTTAGCATATTGTAGTGTCTGTGTGTGTGTGTGTGTGTGTTTGTTTTGTTTCTGATATTTGTTTTGCTATGGGCACATGGGTTATCCAGAGACGGAGACAGGGAAAGGTAAAAGGAAAGTGAGAGAGCACCCTCCTCCCCAGAGTGGATGGCCATGCTGCAATCTTATCTCTTCCATTCTCCTCTCAGGACTTTGGGCATGCATACAACTGTGCCTAGCATATTTTTCAAGCTGCTGGTTCAAGAACTCAAACCATGCAGTCAGCCATGTAAAATGCAGCTACCCTAATGACCATACCACCTGTTGGTCTCACATATATGCAACCTTAAGAAATTTTCAAGTACATTATACATAGTAGAAAATGAGTTAGAGATTATCTTACTCTGTTTTTATTTTTTGGTTTTGTTTTGTATTATTAACAGAGATACATGAGACTGGATAATTTGTAAATAAATAGAGGTTTATTAACTCCCAGTTCTGACAGTTGGAGCATCCACAGCATAAGCCTTGCATCAGGTCAGCCAAGAACACGGCTAATAGAAGCCTCAGGATGACAAGCGTGTGCAGAGAGAGAGAACATGAGTTGTAAGCTCATCTGTCTTATAACAACCAGCTCTCAGGGGAACAATGCCTTCTCATAGCTAGAACTCACATCATTAATCTATTCATCAGAGTGATTGCCTCCATGAAGCAATCACTATGATCCAATCACCACCAACTAGACTTCACCACCTCCAACACTGAAGTCCAAAATTTAAAACTTTGGGATATAATCCAATATCCAAACCATGGCATAGATCTTCCTTTCAAGGAATCTATTCACAATAATCAGTATAATTTTTTTTTTTGGAGAGATTTTTTCTATAGGGTACATTTGGTCACCAGAGATACAAAAAGACAGAAAGTGAGAAATAACCCCCAAGAGGTATGACCATGCCACAATCCCTTCTCCTCCATTCCCCTCTTGGGGTTTTAGGCACCCATGTGCATGCACCCAGAGTGAGTTTCAAGCCTCTGGGTCTGGTACTCGAACCACAGTTGACCCTGTGGAAGTCCAGCAACATAACCATTACACTATAGTGTTTAAACTCCCTAGTTTATGTTTTAATTTTTATAAAAGAGCTGTATAGCACTTAAAGTACTTGTGAGCCTGTATTTTTATTATTTATTTATTTATTTATTTATTTATTTATTTATTTATTTATTTTCACCATAGGGCATGTGTGCTCACCAGAGATAGGAAAAAAGAGGCAGAGAGAGGGAAAACGAGAGATCACCACCCGGGACAGAGGGCAGGGATGGCCATGCCACAATCTCTTTTTCTCCATTCTCTTCTTGGAATTTTGGGCATGCATGCATATGCACCAGGCATGATTTTCAAGCCACTGGGCCTGTGACTCGAACCATAGTTGGCCATATGGGAATCCAACACCTTAGCCACCACATTCCTGCTGACTCAGGGGCTTAAATTTTCAAAAATTTTGTGATAATGAAAGACAATTGGAGAACCTTACCTTTCCATCTATGTCTAGGTGATTTTAAATGTTAACCTATAGATCAAAATGCAGTTATTAAAAGGCTGTTTCTAGTCTGAAAAACAATGAGTAAAGGAAAATGGTGAGAAACTTGACATGAACTACATGATCTGAGGAAACCTGTGAAAAATAAATGTACTTCTTTTCTTCCCTAAAACCTACAATGAAATGAAAATAATAGCTCTGTAGAAAGGGCAACTATTGAACAAGAGCAGGCTTGTCTCCTTGCACGGTGACTACGTAGGGCTGGGTAAAATCACTGTAAAACAAACAATGAACAAATAAATGAGTAGCAAATGACATTTATGTTTGCAACAGTAATGGAAAGCAGGATGGTATGCTAAATAATCCAACGGTCCCCCCTTATCTGTAGTTTCAGTTATTGGTGGTCAACTTTAGTCAAAAAATATTAAATAGAAAATTCCAGAAATAAGCAATTTATAACTTTTAAATTCCTCGATGTTCTGATGCTGTTCTGAGTAGCATGTCGCACCTGGGATGTGTATTAGCCCTTGTCCAGCATGCCCACACCATAGTATTATCCACTTGGTAACCATCTCAGTTATCAGACCTATGGGCAAAGTATCCCAGGGCTTGTGTTCCGGCAACCCTTATTTTACTTAATACCCCCAAAGCACAACAGTTGTGATACTAGCAATTTGGATATGCCAAAAAGAAGCCACAAAGTGCTTTCTTTAAGTGAAAAGGTAAAAGTTTCCAACTTAGTAAGAAAAGAAAAAAATTGTATGCCAAGGTTGGTAAGACCTATAATACAAGATACTTTGAGAGAGCTTACATCAATATAATTTTTATTACAGTATATTGTTATAATTGTTCTATTTTTATTATTAGTTGTTGTTAATCTCTTATCATGCCTAATTTATAAATTAAGCTTTATTGTGTGTGTCTATGTACAGGAAAAAATGTAGTATATATAGGATGCAGTACTTGCCACAGATTCAAGTATGCACTGGGTGTCTTGGAATGCACCCCAGTAGATAAGGGAAGACTGCTATAATAGTCCATGTACTACATAGTTATTATGTGCCCAGCACTGCAAATAATTGTAGTAGCTGAGGTTTATTAAGGCTAACCATGCACTGTACTATTTACCAAACCATTACTGATTGAAGCCTCAGCAGCTTAACATCATCATCATTTCTTCTTACAAATGAGAATGCCAAAGTACAAACACTAAGTTATTTAGCCCAAATTTAAAAGTTGGCAAATGATAGTTCTTGCTTTAAACCATTTGCATTCAAAGCCTACTTTTTTAATTACCAAGCCATCCTGTATATTCTGTATGATTAAAAACTATATTTTCACATCTGTTAAGATCCTTTCAGTTCCAGGGCCAGCAGTTGGTGTAGTGGTTACGTCACTGGACTCCCACATGGCCGACCACAGTTCAAGTCCTGAACACAGTGGCTTCAAAATCACACCAGTGCATATGTGTGTGTGCCCAAATTCCCAGGAAGAGAATGGAAGAGAAATGATTGAAGCACAGCCTTCCCCTCTGAGGGGTAATTTCTCACTTTCCCCCTCACTGTCTCTTTCTCTCTCTGGTGAATGCATGCCCACTATGGCAAATGTGTTAGTACTAAACTCTTTCTAGCCTGTCTAAAGGGTCTGTTTCTACTGCCAGCAAGCTTAATTACCTCTCGGAGTATATTTGTTTACCATAGTCATTGACTGGGTAGCAGCACACAGATCAGTATAATGCAGATCCAAATCTTTGCCCTCCAGTGTAACAAGAATTGCTTAAAAACTTTGGGATAAGCAGTTGGCAAAATGGCTATGTCGCTGGACTCCCATGTAGTTGACCACAGTTTGAGTCCTGGACCCAGTGGCTTAAACTCACAACGGGTGTGTGTGTGTGCATGCCCAAGATCCCGAGAGGAGAATGGAGGAGAAAGGATTGCGGCATGGCCATCCCCTCTGCGGGGATTGGGGGGAGTGGGGGGTGATTTCTCACTTTCTGTCTCTCTGTCTCTGTCTTTCTGGCAAGTGCACACACCCTATAGCAAAAACCTCTCAAAATAAAACGAAACAAAACAAAAACAAAAACAAGAAACAGAAAAAACAATGGAAGACACAACTTCATGGCTCCTGAGAACTAGCCATTTTGGGGGAAACAGAGAAATGAAGATTTTCCACTGATAATTCAGCCTCCAGCACACGAACTCACATGATTGAACTTCAAAGTTTGGGAAAAAAACGACCATCCACCAGATGACTAGAAATCACTGCAGGACCACAAGAAATATGGGAAAGCAGGAAAATACCTCTCCTCCAAGAGAAAAGAACAACTCCTCTTCATCCACAAGCAGTTCAATGGAAATCGTGGAAATGTCTGATAAAGAATTTAGAACATTCATAATGGCGAAACTAACAGAGATGGAAGAGAGAGAGACAATGAACTGCGGAAGAGGAAGGAGAAAGGAGTTGACGAGTTCCAGGAGGTGAGGAAATTCATGCAAAAGCTAAAAGAGGAATTTCACACTTTAAAAAGAATCAGCTGGAACTGTTAGAGATGAAGGCTATAATATAGGAAGTCAAAATCTCCCTTAAAAGCATTAAAAGCAGACTAGATCATACAGAAAACAGAATCTCAGATGTAGAAGAAAAAATTGCTGGCCTTGGAAAAATCCACCATGAAGACTGAGAAAATTGTCAAAAAAGTTGAGAATAATATATGAGAAGTATTAGATACCATCAAACGTCCAAACATCCTGATAATAGGCATCCCAGAAGGTGAAGAGACTCATAAGGGTATTGGTAATCTATTCCATGAAATCCTACAAGATAACTTTCCAAACCTAGAGAGGCATTCAAATATTCAGTCCCAAGAAACACAAAGGACCCCAAATAGAATCAACCCAAGAAGATCTTCTCCAAGACACATTATAGTCAGATTGACCAAAACCACAGACAAAGACAAGATACTAAGATTGGCAAGAGAAAAACAGCAAGTTACCTACGAAGGGTATCCCATCAGACTAACAGCATACCTCTCATCGGAAATAATGAGAGCGAGAAAAGAATAGGAAAATATATTCAAAGTGTTAAGGGAAAAGCAATTTTAACCGAGAATACTGTACCCGGCAAGATTAGCGTTCATTTGGGGAGAAAAGACACAAACATTCTCAGATAAACAAAACCTGAAAGAATTTACCAGCACCAGACCAGATCTCCAAGAAGTTCTTAAGGGAGTACTATGTCAGTAAAAAAATTAAATGCAGACACACAGAAATAAGAGTTCAAGAACTAAGAAAATGGGCAACTTAAATGTATTATATCCCAGAAGATCTGGGATATAATACAATCTGGAAGATCGAACCACAACAGAAGAAAGATTAAGTACATGAGACTGAGCTGATGAAACAGCATTCTGTGACTTGACTGAAATATTGCTGCTTTTCTTCTAAGCTTGTTGTCTGGTTTTAAGGATTTTTTGTCCTGTCTTTAGCTGTCAATAGGTTCATGTACCTACTATTTGAACAGAATACTAACCTGTTTCTAGACTTTAAGTTTCAAGGAAATATCATTACCAGTTCAAAACTGCTTTTCTTGAAATTACCAGATGAGCTATTGAAAGTAGTTAGATTACTTATGATATTGTGTGATCAAGGAAATGTTGGGGGAAAAGGAACTGAAGACAACTGTAGACAGCAGAGATAGTGGAATAAGAGGGTGGGAAAGGGCACAGAGTCAGATTTGGGGTTAAAAAAAAAATATATATATATATGCACATACATACATATATATGAAACTAGAAATGGAGTATTATTGATGATAACGTGCATGATTAAGCCACTATGCAGTTTATTCTAGATTGGAAAGCACATTTAGTATGTTGCAACGATGCTCAGGTAATGAATGTAAATTAATTAAAAAAAAAGAGTTTCAGGAGAAAAAAAACTAAAACTGTTATCAAAAGTTTTTAAGAAAATGCATATTTGATGACTGCAGTAAGCTATATAGCCCCAGCTATGTACTACTTTATAGTATGTTCATTCTACTCACTGAGGTTTATGCCTAAAGTCAGACTTGGGTTCATGTATAGGTACGTATCAGCTACGCTTGCTATTGGAAATATTTAAACTAATTAAGTTCTTTAGCAAATCAATTAAATGGGGGGGAAAGGCATAGAAAGCAACCATGGATACCAGAGACAATGTGGGAGGAGGGTGGGACATGGCAGAGGGTGAGGGATAAGGAATCAAGGATGGCCAAAAAAAAAAAAAAAGAAAAAAAGCAAAATATACAGGACATAAGAAATGATGGGAACCAGCAGTTAACGTAATGACTATGTCACTGGACTCCCACGTAGTCGACCGCGGTTTGCGTCCCAGACCTGGTGGCTTAAAACTCACACCGGGCGCATGTGCGTGCGTGCCCAAGATCCCGAGAGGAGAATGGAGGAGAAGGGATTGCGGCATGGCCATCCCCCCTGGGGGGTGATTTCTCGCTTTCTGTCTCTCTGTCTCTCTCTCTCTCTGTCTGGCGAGCGCACATGCCCTATAGCGAAAACCTCTCCCCACCCCCCCCCCAAAAAAAAAACAAGAAATGGAAAATTATTTGTTGATAACACGTATGTTGATGTGCTTGATTGAGCCAATATACAGTGTATTCTGGATGGAAAATTCATTTTGTATGTTGTAATGATGTATAGTGAATTAATGTAAATAAATAAGCTTAAAGAAAAAAAGATTAAAAAAACGAACAACAACAACAAAAAACTCTATTTACTATTATCCTGCCTTGGAAAAAAGAGGCAAGTAGAGTCAGAAGAGAAGCATTACATACTGCTTACCATGCACTGACCACAGTAGTTCAAGTTCCCATTGCTACTAAATTCAGTCTCAATGAACAAACAGGCAATCTAGTCATTACAAAGTGGATCCCCATTTCTGATGAGTGGGAATTGGGTCAACAATTACTTCTGATGAAACAATTATTGTAAGAAATGGGACAGTGAGAAGCTGATCCATTCTTCTCACAGCAGAAAGGGAAAACTCACGACTGTAATAATACTGAACTCTGGTTGAGAGGTTTTCAAAGTATAATCCACATACTCCTGGAGTGTCCTGCTCTCTTACTTGTCTATGAGACCAAAGCTATTTTATAATAAAATTAACATGTTAGTTTCCATTTTCACTATGTTAATAATTACCAGTGGTGCAAAAGCAACAATGAGTAAAACACTGAGTGTTCCTTAAAAAGAATAAAGTCAGTTATATCAAAGAATAATCACATTCTTCAACACGATACACTTACAATAGAAATAAAATGCCAGTTTTACTTTCATTTTAAAATAACCTTTATAAAGCAATATGATTAACTTTATTAAATCTAATCATTGAGTACACATTAATATTCTGTATAATGAGGGCCAGCTGCTGGCATAGTGGTTAATAGAGCTGGATCTCACATGGCCTACCATGGGATTTGAATTTCAGACCCAGAAGCTTGAAAAACAGGTCAGGTACGTGTGCCCAAAATTCTAAAAAGATAATGGAGAAGGAATTGCAGTATGACTACCTCCTGTGAGAGATGCTTTCTCATTTTCCTTCACTTTCTCTCTTTCTCTCTCTCTCTCTCTGGCAAGCACATGTACCCACCGGCAAATTTAAAATTAAAATAAATAAATAAAACTAGGACCAGCAGATGGCATAATGGTTATGTCTTTGGACTCCCACATGGTCAACTGCAGTTCAAGTTCTGGACCCGGTGACTTAAAATTCATGCTAGGCATGTGTGTATGCATGCCCAAAATACTGAAAGGAGAATGGAGAAGGGATTGTGATGTGGCCATCCCCTCTCTGGGGTATGATTTCTCACTTTCTGTCTCTCTGTCTGTCTGGCGAGCACACACGCCCTAAGGCAAAAATCTCTCTCTAAAAAGCAATTAAAATTTTAAAAAAACTAATAAAGCAATTTTGTTTGATGAAACGTAAAGTACACGTGTATCAGTTTTGCTGTATACTAACATAAGGTCATCTCTCGGAAAAGAAACTTACACAATTGAGATATAAGCTAAACCAACTCAGTCTTTATGGAAAATTATTTGTACCTGAAAAAAAAGACCAATAAACAAATTATAAATTTTCAGTTTGAGCATTTGGCAAACATTTTTCTAAAAAATAAACAAAGCCTGTAATTTTAAGGAAAACAACAGATGATTTTTATTGCCTATGATAAATTAAAACTTTCAAGAGAATATTAAAATTTTGGGAAATTTAACCTGCTACTGTGAACTTGATAGTTTCTCAGCACTCAGAAGCTTTTCTGATGAGACTGGTGGTGATGTCAACAAGACATTTTTTGACATTATATAATGAAATGGATCAATATTCAGAAGAGACAAATAAACAAGTGAATCAATGTTTTCCCAACAGTCATTGAATGATGTTACAAAATAATGCATGAGTAAATGATTTGCTACAATGCACCCTTAAGAAACTGGCACTTGCAGGAGTTTGATATAGTATTTTAAAAAATGGGCCAACAAGTGGCATATAGATTAAGGTGGCTGAATCCCACATGGTCAGCTGTATAGTTTGAGTCTCGACCCAGCAGTTTGAAGAAACATGCCAGGTGCATGTGTGTGCTTACCTAAAATTCTGAGAGAAGAATAGAAGATAAGGGATTGTGGCATGGCCATCCCTTTCGGGGTTATCTCTCTCTCTTTTCTATCTTTCTCCAGTGAGCACAAACACCTATAGCAAGCTAAAACTAACTAAATAAACAAATAAATAAGAAAGCAGGGATAGACAGAACAAACAAGTGAATTAACCAATATCAGAAATAAACTGCTGGACAATCTGTGATTAGAAACTTGGGTCCTAGCTCCCTATCTTCTAAGAAAACATTTCTAATAATAATGACCCTGTATTAGTTGTCTTTAGCCTTAATAAGAATCTGAAAGCGAACATGGCCCTATTTGACCCCCAAACATCAGAATTTAAAATTTAGAAAAAAAAATTGTTCTGGGAAATAGTCTCCAACTCTTTAATATGAAAACATTTTGAAGACTTCTACACATTGTGTTATATTTTAAGCATTTGCTGACAAAACACTACAAGAAATTGTATTCAGTCTACAGGCAATGTATAGTCTGTATTTGGAGTCAAGGTATCCCTTCTGAGGGTTCAAATCCCACAAACTGGAATTCAAAGTTCTCTAAATCTTTGAAAATGCTAAGTACAGGGCAAACCCTCAGATTTACACTAATATAGAAGGTAAAATTTATCTAATCAGTTCTGAAAAAAATCTGCATTTTTCATTTTTATTTGTCTGTGTGGAGAAGAAGGACAATTTTCTTAAGAGGATGCCTTTTCTAAAATCCTTGTAGCTTAGGACGTGAGAGAAATGGGACCCTGTCTAGTCTCCTTTGTGGCGTGGTACTAACTCTGGCCTTAACCAGTGTTCCAGATATATTTCATTCCAACCCAAAGATATAACAACATCATACTGTTCCATTGCCAATCCAAACCTAGAATTGAAGTAGACAAGAGATGGAAATGTAAAAATGACCATTTGCAAATAGAAAGTATTGTCAGTGCCTGGTCTCATTGTGCCCATAATTTAGAATCAGAGAACTTCAGATTAAGCAGAAGTCTTACACGTTATCTAACCAGTCCTTCTTTTTTAAAGATAAGGAAAATGTGCTCCAGAGAAATTAAGAGGTTTGCTCAAGTTTTTACAGTGAGTTAATGTCAGAAATCAGACTGAAAACCACATACTTTTCTCTATACCAGAACTTGATCATCTAATTGTATTTTTTCTTGACTGTTAATTCCCTATCTACCTCTAAACCCAGATTGAGATTTTCCAAACTACAAGTAAAGGACACAGCATGCTAAATAACTGGTTTGATAGAATCAAAGGACCCTATTTACTTTTTAAAAATAAAATTAAAAGATAGAAACTTTTGTTAAACGTATGAAGTTCATAATAGTCTAGTCAGTTGACACAGGTTCTTAGGTTTCAATTACAGGAAAACATTATTGCCAAAGTCCACAAGTGCTATCCTAATTTATCAGATTACTTCCTTAGAAAGGGTGCTTTTGATCTGTTCTTCCAAAGAAGAACAAATGTGCAGACTTCAGTGCTTAATAAAGTTGAAAGCTTCTTTCTGGGGTAACTGAAATTCTTATCAAAGAAGCGACAGACCTGGTTGCAGCTGCAACAAAGAAGTGCCATATAAAGCCAAGTGGAAAGCAGTTATACATCATTGGTGGCACAGGGCCATTGAACATGGTCATATTAATTGGAATCTATTGCACAGGACATTCCACTGCATGCTGGGCAAATGACCCTGAAAGTTTCGAGTCTCTCTAGTGTATAAAAAAGTTCAGATGTAAAAATAATCATACAGATGGTGGATTCTCTATCCTTGAATGGGTATAGCTACCCAGAGACCTATGTGGTTGGAAATGTTCTTTTTTAAATAATGCCCTTTGAGTGAGTCTCCATATATGCATCTTCTTTTACAGCCATTTGAAAACTTGACTTCTGATAAATTCACACAGAGCTTTCAGCATAGCAACGTTCAAAAGAATGAAACTAATGAAACACAGCAACTTTAACATTTTTACTTTTGTGCTTTTGGAAAATTTCAATTAAAAGATACAAGGCAATTCAAATTAAAATTTCATCATTTCCCCCAGAATGAAAAACTACTAATCTAATAGAAAAATTGGAGAGATTGAAAGCCAAAATAGTATGGAACATGTTTTGGGTATATTAGGATGCAAACTTCATGCACTTATAATTTAAATTCTCCTATCATGATCATATTGTTCCTAATTTTAGGTTATGGGTAAAGACCAATCATCGTATCTCTCTTTTAGGCAGACACTATTCCTGAGCTTCATCACAGCCTCCTTATCTTATTCTTTAAACTAAATATTAAGATAAAACCCACAAGCTATCATAATGTCAATGAATAACCTTAAATGTCAGAAATATCATCAAGATAAGCCAACTAATAATGATCGTTTTCTAGATTCCCAAAGTTTGCTAAATTTTATAAATAAATCAATGAAAATATAAACCATAACTAGACAATAGACAAAGGATAAATGTTCTTTATGATTTCTTATTTACATTTAATCATCATACATCTTTATAGCATACAATATAATTTTTCAAAACATCCATGTAGCATTTGACAAATCAATACTACCATATGTAACTTTTTTTTGTTCCCAAAGAAATGTGCTTTTTTAAAATTCTTTTTGCTTAGAAAATTTATATTTAAAAGACAACTCCGTAAACACAAAGTTAACACGAAAGTCCTGAAAGATCTTTAGCTGTTTGCTGTAGCGTGATTGTCAAAATGCTATATAAAATATTGAACTATTGACATAGAAGTGATCAAAGTGGCAAAGGCTCTTATTTATTTTAAATTACATTTATTCATTTTTGGAATAAGTAATACACTCAGGGTGTTCAAATTTCTTAAGATAAAAGGATGTGTAGTTAAACTCTCTTTCCTGGTTGTCTCTGGAGATAACTGATACTCCAGTTTTTTATTCGTATCTACTTTTCAATAGGTCATAGAAATAATTTTCCATTAGTATATAAAGAGTTTCTTCATTCTCTTTTAACAGCTTCATAATATTACAATGTGTAGATGTAGCACAATTGATTTAATAAATCTCTTCTTGATAGGCATTTAGATTATTTCTAAACTTTTGCTACTACAAAAAATTAAGTATTCAATGACCTAGTACGTACATTATTTTATACATGCTTGGGCACATATGAAAGATAAATGATTGCAGGTGAAATATAAGCTCGTTTGTAGTTTCCATATGTATTGCCAGGTTGCCCATGGTAGGGTTGTATCAATTTATACTTTTGCAGTGAATTTGGAGTGCTTATTTGACCACTCTTTCTTAAAGTGAATTTCACTTGGTCTTTTCCCAATCTGATAGTTGAAAATATTAATATTCTTACATTACTAGTGACCTGGAGCATTTGTCCTTTTCTATTTCTTTCTTTTTAAAATTTTTTTATTTATCTATTTATTTATTTATAGTCATTCACTGTACATCAATACAGTATACAAAATGAGATTTTTCATGCAGTATATATTGTATATTGACTCAGTCAAGGATATTATCATACATGTTATCAACAAATAATTTTCTATTTCTTGTTTCTTATATATTTTGTTCCCCCTCCTTGATTCCCTACTTCTCACCCTCTACCAACTCCCGCTCTTCTCCCACACTGTCTCTGGTATGTACAGTTGTTTTTCATACCTTTTTTTTTGCATTTTATTGATTCACTAAAGATATTAAAGACTTGCAATAGCGAACAGCTGATATATGCATACTTATGAACACATGTCTGACTTTAGGTGTAAACTTAAGGGAGTAAAGAAAACATACTATAAAGTAACACCCTGCTTGGGCTGTATAGCTTACTGAAGTTATCAAATATATATTAATAAGTATTTTAATGCATTTTTAATTTCAAAAATATTTTAGTTTTAATAGATCAAAATTTTTAAATGTTAAGAGAAATTTGTTTAAAAATTAAAGCCAGGAAAAAGGTTAGGAATCAGTTCTTTTTTTTTTCCTTTTTCTTTTTTTGGAGAGGTTTTTGCTATAGGGCGCGTGCGCTCGCCAGACAGACAGAGAGAGACAGAGAGATAGAAAGCAGGAAATCACCCCCCAGGGGGGATGGCCACGCCGCAATCCCTTCTCCTCCATTCTCCTCTCGGGATCTTGGGCACGCACGCACACGCGCCCCGCGTGAGTTTAAGCCGCCGGGTCCGGGACTCGAACCGCAGTTGACTACGTGGGAGTCCAGCGACTTAGCCATTACGGTAACTGCTGGTCCCAGGAATCAGTTCAAATAGTAGGTAGAGGAGCCTATCAACAGTTCAAGATGAAAGTTCTTAAATATGGAAATCAAAGTATCAACAAAAATCAGTAATGTTTTAGTCTAAAGTAAAAAGAAAATGATGTCACTGATTCAGACTCATGTAATTAATCTCTTTTCTATTAAATTTGCAGTATTTTTTAATTTTTTCTATATTTTTTCCTTCTTTATTATTATTATTATTAGTTTTAATTATGATTTATACGTTTAATCGCTATAAGTCATTTAGATTGTAAAGAGACTTAACCCAGCATGATATACACCTCAGTCCAGCCCAGTTGAGAATTCTACACATGTTCTCATCAATAAAGAATAAACCATATCTGGGACCAGCAGTTAGCGCAATGGCTATGTTGCTGGACTCCCATGTAGTCGACCGCGGTTTGAGTCCCGGATCCAGTGGCTTAAACTCACGCTGGGCACATGTGTGTGCGTGCTCAAGATCCCAAGAGGAGAATGGAGGAGAAGGGATCGCGGCATGGCCATTCCCCCGGGCGGTGATTTCTCACTTTTTGTCTCTCTGTGTCTCTCTGTCTCTCTGGTGAGTGCACGCGCCCTGTAACAAAAACAAACAAACAAACAAAAACAAAAACCTCTCCAAAAAAAAAAATAAACCATATCTGTGTCCCACAAATGTCTTACCTATTTTTTACCCCAAATTTCCTTTCCTACACTTTTCCCCTCCCACACTCTTTCCACTTTGTCTCTAATGTCCATAACAATTTCTAGTGTATGTATGGCCTCCTCCAGTCTTTCAGTCTCTACCATGGCGTGTAGACAGCCAGTATATGTTAAGTGAAGACATGAAATGTCTCTCTTTTATAGCCTGACTTGCTTCACTCAGCAACAAATCTTCCATATTCATCCACTTTCTATCAAATTCCTTTTTGGTTTTTATGGCTGAGTATTGTGGGAAGCTGCGCACCAGCGAATATCGCCCTTAGGTTTCGGTTTCTCAGCAAACAATTACACAATGCCAAAGGCCATCATTGGCTCCCCTTCAAAACCTCAACTTCAAAACCATACTCTGATTGGCCACTTCCCATAGCAAACTGGTGAGCTTAGAATCCCTCAGATTTGCATATCCGGCACCTCATGATTGGTCCACAAAAGCAACCAATCATAACCCACCTTTTACAATCCTTGATTTACATATAGAACAACCAATCACCACCTACTAACATGTATATAACCACGATCCCTGGCCCACAGTCTCCAGAAGACCCTGAAGAGTTGTAACACTGTTGTAACACTGGGTCGTCTCCGTGTTGTAACACTGCGTCGTCTCTGCACTGCTTGTCCTGTCTCTCACTCCTTCCCTCAGGAAACCTGTTCAACTGTCCTGCAGGTCGGGACAGAGTATTATTCCATGGAGTATATGTGCCACACTTTTTGAACACATTCATCCATTTGTGGACATTTGGGTTGGTTCCATGTCTTAGCAATCGTGAATAAGGCCACAATGAATATAGATGTGCAAGCACTTTTCAAACTGAGCATCCTTCTGTCCTTTGGGTAGATGCCCAAGAGTGGAATTGCTGGGTCATATGGTAGCTCTATTTGAAGGTCTTTGAGGAACCTCCATATTGTTCTCCACAGTGCCTGGACTAATTTACATTCCTGCCAACAGTGTAGGAATGTTCCCCTTCCACCGCATTCCCTCTAGCACTTATTGTTTTTTGTTTTTTTAATCTTCGTCATTCTGACTGGGTTTAGGTGATATCTCATTACGGTTTTGATCTGCACCTCCCTTATGATGGGGGATGTTGAGCAATTCTTTATAAACTTTTGGCTGTTTGTATGTCTTCTTTAGAGAGTTGTTTATTCAGCTCCTTTTCCCATCTTTTAATTAGGTTAAACTTTTTTTTCCGGGTAAGCCGCTTGAGTTCCCTGTGTATTCTGGTTATCAGTCCCTTATCTGAGGCACAGTTAACAAAAATTCTCTCCCATTCTGAGGGTTGTCAATTCACACAAATTATGGTTTCTTTTGCTGTGCAGAAACTTCTTAATCTGATGTAATTGTCTATTTTGGGGATTATAGAATACGCGTTGGGGGTCTTATTTAAGAAGTCTTTTCCCATCATCTCCCAGAGTTTCCCTAGTGTTTTCCACCAATAGTTTTATACTTTGCAGTCTTAGGATTAGATATTTGATCCACTTTGAGTTGATATTTGTTAATGGTGACAAATAGGGGTTCAAATTCATCTTTCTGCAGGTTGATACCCAGTTTTTCCAGCACCATTTGCTAAAGAGTTTTGCCTTTTCCCACTGGATTGACCGGTACCCTTTGTCAAAGATGAGTTGGCTGTATGTTTTGGGGTTTATTTCTGGGGTCTCTACTTTGTTTCATTGGTCGTCAAGTCTGTTTTTGTGCTAATTTCATGCTGTTTTGATTATCACAGATTTGTAATATATTTTGGGGTCAGGAAGTCAGATGCCCCCTACTCCACTCCTCTTGTGCAGAATGGCTTTGACAATATGAAGTTTTTTATGAATCCAGACAAATTCTTTTTGTTTGTTTGTTTCTTTTTTTTGGAGAGGTTTTTGCTATAGGGCTTGTGTGCTCGCCAGAAAGACAGAGAGAGACAGAGAGACAGAGAACAAGAAATCACCCCCCAGGGGGGATGGCCACACTGCAATCCCTTCTCCTCCATTCTCCTCTTAAGATCTAGAGCATGCATGCACACGCGCCCAGCATGAGTTTAAACCACCAGGTCCGGGACTCGAACCGCGGTCAACTACATGGAAGTCCAGCAACATAGCCATCACACTAACTGCTGGTCCCAATTCCAGACAAATTCTATGATTGACTTTTCTAGGTCTGTGAAGAATGTCTTTTGTAATTTTACAGGGATTGCATTAACCATGTAGATTAATTAGGGAAGGATTATAATATAATATAGATTATATTAATTCTGTCAATTCAGGAACATGGAATGTCCTTCCACTTTTTTTTAAATTTTCTTTTTAAGATTTTCATAGTTTTTCTTACAGAGGTCTTTTACTTTCAGGGTTAGTTGTATTCCTAAGTATCTTATATTTCTTGTGGCTATGGTAAATGGGATTACTTTCTTGAATTCTGTCTCTGTCTGCTTCTTGTTTGTATATAGAAATGCTATAGATTTTTTAGTTAATTTTGTATCCTGCCATTTTACTGCCATATTAATTCAAGGAGTTTTTTTGTGGATACTATTGAGTCTTCTATGTATACAATCATATCATCTGCAAACAGAGATCATTTCAGTTCTTCTTTCGCTATTAGAATGCCTTTTATTTCCTTCTCTTGTCTGATCTCACTGGCTAGGACTTCCAGTACTATATTGAATAGGAGCAGAGAAAGTGGCTAGCCTTGTCTTGATTGTCAGCTTTTCCTCATTCATTATAATGTTAGCTATAGGTTTTTCATAGATGGCTTTCATTATGCTGAGAAACGATCCTTCTATATCAATTTTATTGAGTGTCTTAATCATGAAAGGATGTTGTATTTTGTCAAATGCTTTTTCTGCATCAATTTAAAAGATTATATGGTTTTTATCTTTTTTTCTATTAATATGGTGTATTACATTTATGGTTTTGCAAATGTTGCATCCCTGGAATAAAGCCCACCTGGTTGTGATGAATAATCTTTTTTATATGCTGTTGAATACAGTTAGCAAGTATCTTGTTGAGAATTTTTGCATCTGTATTTATCAGAGATATAGGTCTGTCGTTTTCCTTTTTTGTTGTACCCTTATTTGTTTGGGGAATTAGGATAATGGAGGCTTCATATAATGAGTTTGGAAGGATTCTTTCCTTTTGGATCTCTAGAAACAGTGTGAGTAGTATAGGGGTTACGTCTTCTTTAAATGTTTTGTAAAATTCAGCAGTGAAACCTTCAGGACCTGGACTTTTCTTTGTTGGGAGATTATTTATTTTATTTTATATTTTATTTTATTTTATACATTCAATCACATTATTATTTGGCTTACAAAATGGATATTTCAACCGGTCAACATTTCTCCCTAGTACAGTTGATAAAACTACAAAATATCTTCAACAGATAATACCACATTTCTTTGTGCCATTAATGCTTTGCTTCCCTGTTTTTCTTCTAAATGTCCTTCCTCAGACTCTCTTCTTTCATACACACGGGAGGTTATTTATTACTGATTCAATCTCATTGTTATAGGTCTATTAATGCTTTCAATGTCCTCTTGAGTCAATCTTGGTAGATTATACGTCTCCAAAATTTGTCCACCTCATCTATGTTTTCTTGTTTGTTGGCGTATAGTCGCTCATAGTATCCTCTAATGATGTTTTGTATTTCTGTTATGTTGGCTGTAATGTTGCCTGATTCATCACAAAGTTGATGTATCTGGTTCCTTTCTCTCTTTTTCTTAATTAGTCTAGCTAATGGTGTGTCAATCTTGTTTATCTTTTCAAAGAACCAGCTTTGGCTTCCATTTATTTTCTGTATAGTTTGCTTATTTTGTATTTCATTTATTTCTGCTTGGATCTTTACTATTTCTGTTCTCCTGGCATTTGTTCACTTTTGTTGTTGTTGTTTTTCTGATTCCCTAATGCATTATGTTAGGTTCTTCTTTTGCCACCATTCCTTCTTTTTCTTTTTCTAATTGCCATAAACTTCCTTCTTATCACTGTGTTTGCCGTGTCCCATAAATTATGGAAACTTGTGTACTCATTATCATTTGATTCCATGAATATCTTGATTTCAGTCTTAATTTTTTCAGTAGTCATGAAGTCATTTAGAAGTAGATTATTTAGTTTCCATGTATTTTTGTATTTTTGAGGGTTTTTCCTGAGATTAATATCAAGTTTAATTCCATCATGGTCAGAGAAATGCTCAATACAGTTTCTATGCCTTTGAATCTGTAAAGGCTGGTTTTTTGCCCTATCATGTGGTCAATCTTTGAGAAAGTACCATGTGGGGCTGAGAAAAATGCATATTTTGTGTGTGTGTGTGTGTGAAAGTTCTATAGATGTCTATCAAGTCTATTTGATTTATGGTATCATTTAGGTCCTGGATCTCTTTGCTTATTTTTTGTCTCATTGACCTGTCTAAAGGAGATAATGGGGTGTTGAGATATCCAACAATTATTGTGTTACAGTCTATCTCTCCTTTTAGATCTTTCCTTTACATATTTGGGTGCTCCTAAGTTCAGTTCATAGGTATTTATAAGCATTATATCTTCTTGGTGAATTAGCCCTTTTACTACTTTATAATGCCCTTCTTTGTCTCTTCTTACTGCTTTTGTATTAAAGTCCATTTTGTTCTAAATTAGTATTATTCCATTTGCATGGAATACCTTTTTCCAACCCTTCACTTTTAGTCTATGTATGTCTTTATCCATGAAATGGGTTTCTTGTAGGCAGCAGATGGAGTGTTTCTGATTTTTAATCCAGTCTGCAAGTCTGTGTCTCTTGATAGAAGAATTTAATTCATTAACATTCACTATTACTATCAATATTTCCAGTTTGTCCCTAACATTAAGTTGACCATATTCTTGGTTGCTTTTTGTTCTCTTGTTGCTGTCTGACTCTTTAGTTTTCTAGGCATAGTACTCTTTTCAGACTGTCTTGAAGAGCCGGTCTGGAGTTGGTAAATTCTATCAGGTTTTGTTTATCCAAGAATGTTTTTATTTTCTTTTCCCATTTGAAGGATAATTTTGCCGGGTAAAGTATTCTTGGTTGAAATTGTTTTTCATTTAACACTTTGCATATATTTCCCCATTCTTTCCTTGTTTGCATTGTGTCCAGTGAGAGGTCCAGTGTTAGCCTAATAGGATAGCCTTTGTAGGTTATTTGATGTTTCTCTCTTACCAATCTCAGTATCTTGTCTTTGTTGTTTTGGTCAATCTAGCTATAATGTGTCCTGGAGAGGATCTTCTTGGATCAATTCTCCCTTGGGTTTTTTGTATTTCTTGGGTCTAAATGTTTGAATGCCTCTCTAGACTTGGAAAGTTTTCTTCCAGGATTTCATGGAATAGATTATTCATGCCCTTATTAGATTTTTCACCTTTTGAGATACCAATTACTCAGGTATTTGGGTGTTTCAGTGTATCTAGTATTTCTCGTATATGATGCTCAATTTTCTTTGCTGTTTTCTCAGTATTTTTTTATCATTTTTTCTAGGTTAGAAGTTTTGTCTTCTGCTTCCAAAATTTGATCTTCTGCATGGTCTAACCTGCTTTGAATACTTTTGAGGGAGGTTTTAAAGTCCTGTATTATAGCCTTCATATCTAACAGTTCTGTTGGGTTCTGTTTTATGGTATCCACTTCTTTTTTCATGTTGTGGAAGGATTTCCTCATCTCTTGAAGCTTGATGTCTCTTTTCTCTTGCATCTCATAGAATTTTGTTGCCATAAATATCCTAAATTCTTTATCTGAAATTTTGGTAATATCCTCTAATATTTCTCTACGTGGAGACAAGTTATAATGTTCCCTTGCTGGGGATGTATTGCTTGATTCTTTCAGCCATGAGGCTCTTCTCCAACTCTTATTAGTCATTTGGTAAGGTATTCACTTCTGCCTAACTTGAAACTGTGAGCTCGTGTTTTTCCTTACTGTGAAATAATTCAGTGGTGTTTTCTCCCTTCCACTGTATTCTCTAGTATGGAAAAAATAGTTGGAGTTTTGTTATGAGATTTATGAAGGGGAATTTCACTAATTTGCAACCACTAGAGTGAGGTACAAAGAATTCTCTGAAATTCACGATGTTCCGAATTTAGCTACTATTCACCTAGTAGTCTCTAGGCAGTGAGTAAGAGCTGAGCAGTAAAACAGGAGCACAAGGTAAAAGTAAAAGAGCAGGAAGTAGAGGAAGAAAAGGAAAGAAAAAAAGGAAAATACTACAAGAAAAAGAGGGAGGAAATTAAAAATTACGTCCCAGAAAATGAAATTTGGTTTAAAATGGAAAACTGCGCAGTGCATGAATTCCCAACCCAGAAAGAGGTGTAGGCCCCTGGAGGCTTTTTTCCCTAGGTGTAGGAAGAAGAGGCACAGCTTTTTTTAAAAGCTGGTTTTAAAAAAAATAAGAAGAGAGAGAAAAGTTAGAAGGGACAGAGCAGAACAAGAGGCAGACATTTGCATACCTGACTGGTACTGGGGTCTGCGGGAGAGCCCTGGCTGGGGTGATACTTCACAGCCCTGAAGCTGAACCCAGAGGCCCAACCCAGACAGAGGTGGAGGCCCCTGGAGGCTTTCTGTCCTGATTGGCACTGGTGCCTGCAGGGGAGCCTTCAAATTTACAGTATTATTGTGGTCTGACCTTTCCATTTAAACTCTGGAAGTTAACATTCAACTCTGGACTTGTCCCTATCATGAGGCAGGACATTTTCTTGGTTGTTTCTTGTACTTTTATTTCTGCGTGTCTGACTTTAGTTTTCCTGGTATAGAATTCCTTTCGAAACTTCTTGGAGAACTGGCAGGGTAAATTCTTTAGGTTTTGTTTATCTGAGAATATTTTCGTCTTTTTTTCCCATATGAAAGATAATTTTGCTGGCTATAGTATTCTTGGTTGAATTATTTTTCACTTAACATTTTGAATATATTTTCCCATTCTTTCCTTGCTTGCATTGTTTCCAATGAGAGGTCCAATGTTAGCCTTATGGGATATCCTTTGAAAGTAACTTGACATTTCTCTCATGCCAATTTTAGTACCTCGTCTCTTTCTATGGTTTTGGTCAATCTGGCTATGATGCGCCTCAGGGAAGATCTTGGGTCGATTGTACGTGTGGTCCTTTGTATTTCTTGGGTCTAGATATTTGAGTGCCTCTCTAGGTTTGGAAAGTTTTCTTTTAGGATTTCACAGAATATATTATCAATATCCTTATTAGTTTCTTCACCTTCTGGGATATCATTGATCTGAATGTTTGGGCATTTAATGGCATCTAGTATTATATGTATGTTATTCTCATTTTGGGGGGTTATTTTCTCATTCTTTTTGGTGAATTTTTCTAGGTCAGAGGTTCTATCTTTTACACCTGAGATTCAATCTTCTGCATATCTTCAACAGAAGTTTTGATTTCCTGTATACAGCCTTCATCTCTTAACAATTCCACTTGACTCTTTTTTATGATGTGTATCTCCTCCTTCAGGTCGTGCAAGAACTTCTTCACCTCCTGGAACTCATTGTCTCTTTTCTCTTGCATTTTCTGGAGTTCGTTGTCTCTCTTCTCTTGCATCTCTGTTAGCTTCATCACTATGAATATTCTAGATTCTTTATCTGACATTTTTATGACATAATAAAAGAAAACATTCTTGTATTCTTTGTGGAGGAAGAGGAATTATTCTTTTCCATTAGAGGAGAGATATTTTCTTCGTTTCTCATATTTCTTGTGCCTCTGCGGTGGTTCCTGGTCATCTGACGAATTATACCTTTTTTTTTTAAGAATTATTTTATTTAACTTTATTTATTGATTAGTTTATTTATTTCAGTTTGACTAGAGAGTGACAGAGTGAGAGAGAAAGCAAGAGAAAGAAAAAATGAGAAAGAATGCAGTCAGGTCCAAGAACAGAACCGCAGTCAACCATGTGGGAGTCCAGCACCCTTAACCGCCACACCACCTGCCGGCCCCTGGATTATACTTTTTTTTCCTATTTTTTGAAGTTAAATCTGAGTAATCAGAGGAAGGCAGAATGAGGTGACCTGCAGTATGTCTCCTGGCTGGACTAGGGAGCAGGAAGATGAGTCTGGGCAGAGGTTCTTCAGTGATCGAAAATCCCATATGTGGGGCTGGCAAGTGGCGTGGTGGTTAAAGGCGCTGGACTCCCACATGGCCGACCACGGTTCAAGTCTCGGACCTGGTGGCTTGCTTTCTCACTTCCTCTCTCTCTCTCTCTCTCTCTCTCTCTCTCTCTCTCTCTTTGATTAAACTGAAAAATAATAATGGTATAATAATAAATAAAGTTAAATAAAATAATTCTTTAAAAAAAAAGAAAATCCCATATGTAACATTTTTAACAGAGAACTTTACATTCTTGTGTCTGTTAAATGATTTTTCCCTGAGGCTCTTCCTCCTACCCTCTACCATCCCCACTTCCCATATGGTCCCTTGTACCTATACATGCCCTCCCCAGTATTGTGTCTTCTGATCTTTCCATTTCTGCCATAGAGTGCAGACATTTGGCATATATTGAGTGGGGATATATAATGTTTGTCTTTCATAGTCTGGATTGTTTTACTTACATTAAATCTTCTATATTCATCCAATTTGTGTTAAATGACACAGTGTTCTTTGTGGCTGAGTAGTATTCCATAGTGTATATATGCCACATTTTTTTCAATCCAGTCATTAGTTCTTGGGCATTTAGGTTGATTTCATATCTTAACAATAGTGAATAATGCTGCAATAAATATAGATGTGAAAATGTCTTTCTTTTTTTCTCATCCTCACATAGAACATTTTTTAGAAAGAGAGATTCTTGCTGTAGGGCACGTGTGCTCTCTGGAGACATAGAGAGAGATAGAAAGCAAGAAATCATCCCTCTCAGGGGTTGGCCACTCTGAAATCCCTTCTCCTCCATTATTCTCTTGGGATTTGGGGCACACACACCCACATGCCCAGCATGAGTTTCAAATCGCAAGGTCAGGGACTTAAACCACAGTTGGCCATGTGGGAGTCCAGCCCCTTCTTGCCCGGTGAAAGTGTCTTTCTAACAGCATTTTCTTGTCCTTTGGGTAAAAACCAAGAATAGGATGACTGGGTCATATATTAATTCTACTTGTAGGTTTTTGAGGAAACTTTATGTTGTTTTCTACTCTAACTCTACCAATTTGCATCCTCACCAACAGTGCAGAAGAGTCCCCTTTATACTACAATCTCCCCCACACTTGCCATCCTTTTCTTTTTTGATCATAGCCATTCTGATAGGGTTAAATGGTATCTCATTGTGGTATTGATTTGTGTTTCCCTTATGACAAGAGATGCTGAATGTTTTTTCATATGCTTTTAATATGTCTTCCTTAAAGAGTTGTCTGCTCAACTCATTTGCCCATTTCTTAATTGGATTATTCATTTTTTTTTATTGAGTGAGCTGCTCAAGTTCCTTATATATTCTGGTTATCATCCCTTATCCAAAGCATAGTTTGCAAATATTTTTTCCCATTCTGTGTATTGTCTCTTCATTATATTGCTGTACAGAAGCTTTTTAACTTGATGCCGTCCCACCTGTCTATTTTTTGACTTGTTGACTTTGTCTTAGGGGTCTTATTTAAGAATTTTTTTTTAGAAAGAGCTATTTCTGCTATAGGGCACATATGTTTTCCAGAGAGACAGAAAGAGAGAAATCACCCCCAAGGGGGAGGGCCACACTTCAATCCCTTCTCCTCCATTCTCCTCTTGGGATTTTGAGCACACAAGCATACATGCCCAACATGAGTTTAAGATGCCAGGTCTGAGAATGAACTGCAGTCAACTCCATGGGAGTCTAGTAATATAACCATATGTCATCTGCTGGTCCCCTATTTAAGACATTTTATTCAAACTTTGAATGCTTCCCCTGTGTTTTACACTAGTACTTTATAGTTTGAGATTTTACATTTAGATCTTTGATCTGATTTGAACTGAGTTTTGCTAATGGTGAAAGATAGGGGTCCAGTTTTATTTTTCTGTAGGTGGATATTCAGTTCTACCAGCACCACTTGCTGAAAAGACCTTCTTTTTTCCACTGGATTGTGTCCTTCATCAAAAGTCAGTTGGCTCAATGTTTTGGGGTTTACTTCTGAATTCTATATTCCATTCTATTGGTCTATGTGTCTTTTTGTGTGTGTGACAGTGTAATGCTGTTTTTATTATCACAGCTTTGCAATGTATTTTAAGGTTGGGTAGTGAAATGCCTCCTACTTTCTTCTTCTTCTTCTTCTTCTTCTTCTTCTTCTTCTTCTTCTTCTTCTTCTTCTTCTTTTCAAGTTTTGCTATAGGGGACTTGCACTTGCCAGAAAACAGAAAGAGAGAGGGGGAGAGACAGCTCCCTAAGAGAAGAAAAATCACATTTCAATCCCTTTTCACCCATTCTCCTCTTGGGATTTTGGGCATGCATGCACATGTACCCAGCATGTTCTTAAAGCCACCAGGTCCAGAACTCAAACCATGTACTCAGACATAAGGGATCCAGTTGCCTTAATCACCATGCCACTTGATTCTTTTTGGTTAGCATTGCCTTGGCAATACAGGTCTTTTATGATTCTAGATAAATTTTATGATTGTATTTCTATTTCTGTGGAGAATGACACCAATAACTTGGAATTGCATTGAACTTACAAAGTATTTTGAGTAGAATTAACATTTTGATTATATTGATTCTTCCCATTCAAGAACATGAAATGTCTTTTCATTTTTTGTATCATACAAAATCCATTTTCTAGTGTTTCTTATTTTCTCTTGTAGAGGTCTTCCACCTCTTTGGTCAGGTTTATGCCTACGTATTTTGTGTGGGTATATGGCTATTGTAAATAAGATTGCTTTCTTCAATTCTGTCTCAATCTCTTCATTGGTATATTAAAATGCTAAAGATTTTTTTAAAAGAACTTTTTATTTTTAACTTTATCTATTATTATTATTATTATTATTATTATTATTATTTATCTTGTTATAGGGCATGTGTGTTCATCACAGATAGAGAGAGAGAGGGAAAGTGAGAAAGCAAGCCATGAGGTCCAGAACTTTAACCGTAGTCAAACCATGTTTGTTTGTTTGTTCATTCTTTTTGGCTGGTTGGACTAAATTAGAAGTCTTGTCTTCAAAGTCAGAGATTCTTTCTTCTGCATGGTCTAACCGGCTGTTAATACTTTTTTTTTTTTACACTATACATTTTGATAATTTTTTTTTAATTTTATTCATTCACTATACATTATTACAGCATACAAAATGAGATTTCCCATTCAGAATACACTATATATTGGCTCAATCAAGCACATCAACATATGTGTTATCAACAACAAAAATTTTCCATTTCGTGTTTCCTGTATATTTTGCTTTCTTTTTTTTTTTTTTTTTTTTTTTGGTCATCATTGATTACCTATCTCTCACCCTCTGCCATGTCCCACCCTCCTCCCACATTCTCTCCAGTATCCATGGTGCTTTCTATGCCCCCCATTTTATTGATTTGCTAATGAACTTAATTAATCTAAATATTCCCACTAGCAAG
Source organism: Tupaia tana (assembly GCA_026018925.1). Taxonomy (NCBI): domain Eukaryota; kingdom Metazoa; phylum Chordata; class Mammalia; order Scandentia; family Tupaiidae; genus Tupaia; species Tupaia tana. The sequence goes on along the minus strand of JAKSZU010000020.1, from coordinate 44,484,004 downwards.
CACAGCTGATATGTACATATCCATGAACACAAGTCTGACTTTAGGCATAAACCTCAGTGAGTGGAATGAACATACTAGAAAGTAGCAACGATCTGGGGCTATATAGCTACTACAATCATCAAATATGCATGTTTTTTTTTCTGAAACCTTTTTTTGAGACGTTTTTGCTATAGGGCGCATGCATTCGCCAGACAGACAGAGAGAGATAGAGAGATAGAAAGTGAGAAATCACCCCCCAGGGGAGATGGCCATGCCGCATTCCCTTCTCCTCCATTCTTCTCTTGGGATCTCGGGCATGCACACACATGCGCCCAGCATGAGTTTAAGCCACTGGGTCTGGGACTCAAACCGTGGTCGACTACATGGGAGTTCAGCAACATAGCCATTACGCTAACTGCTGGTCCCGAAACTATTTTTTTTTAATTAATTTATGTACATTCATCCCCTAATCATTGTCACAGCATACAAAAAGTGGTTTCCCATCCAGAATATATTGCATAGTGGCTTAATCATGTATATATGTTATCATCAATAATTTTCCATTTCTTATTTCACATATATATGTACGTGTGTGTGTGGTTGGGTAAGTGGGCAGTTAAGTATGTGATTTGAGAGTTGAAGCAACTGGGGCCAGATATATTATCCCACCTGAAGAGCCAAAAACCAGACAACGTGTAAGTGATGGGCTCTTTTTTCTTTTTTCTTTCTTTCCTCTTTTTTTTTCTTTCTTTTCTCTCTCTCTACCCCTTCCTCCCTCCCTTCCTTTCTTTTTTTTTTCCTCTCTCTCTCTCTTTTTTTTTTTTTTTCCTTTTTACCATTGGGCAGATGTACTTGCTAGAGAGAGAGAATGGAAATGAAAGAGAAAGTATTCCCTCCAACAGAGCATGATCAGATCACGATTCCTCCTCCACTCCTTCCCTTCAGGATTTGAGGTATGTACACATATGTGCCATCTCAAGGCCCGTCGAGGGGTGCTTTTTCCATCTCCTTCTGTCTGTCTTTCTCTGATGAGTACACATACCCTCTGGAAACTTAAAAAAAAATGTATTCCAGTCTTTAATTATTACAAAAAATACTATACTGGATAATAAACATTCCTAGCTTCATATCTTTTGATGGCATTTTTAAAGACTTTTTTTCTTTTATTATGCCAGAGGGCATGTCTGCATGCACAAAAGAGAGAGAAGAGAGAAGGCAAGTGAGATGATAGAAAGAAAAATCATCCCCCAATTGCCTCTGGTCACACCGAAATCCTTTTTTCCTCCAATTATCCATCCCATTAGGATCGTGGGCATGCACCAAAGCCAGGACTCAAATCCTGGTTAGCCATGGGGGATTCAGCTTCCTCTGTACAGAGCTTAATCACGGTGCTGTGGGACCTGATGTCTCTCTACAGCATTTTAAAATAGATTGAAGCAGTTTATACCTAGAACAAGAAATTATCCCCTTAGCTACTCCCATGTATATGTTTGCTTAAAGTTCTTACTTTAATTACGTATGGAAAGTTGTCTAACAGCCTTGTAATAAATCTCATTAGCAGAAACGAGAGCATTGCCTACCTGGATAGTACATAAAATAGTGTCCTGAACGGTCCTGTCTCAAAATGGAATTGTAACAGGCAAATCCATAATATGACCACCCTAACTGGGAATGCAAGTTTTAGGTGTGCTTTATCATTCCTCCCTTCTTCGTTCTTATCATCACGTCTTTCCTCCATTCTCCCTCTTTCTTTCCCTCCCTCCTTTCCTGACTTTTTACCTTTCTTTTTTCCCTTCTTCCTCTCCCTCCCTTGCTTTCTTCCCTCCTTTCACACTTGTGGATATTAGTAACAATTTATTAAATATGTTAGAATACACCTTTCAAATATTGGCGTTTGCATTACCATATCTGTGTAATAATTGTTATGTGTAGACAATCACTGAGAAGTATTTCTAATTTTCACAGCCCTTAAAAGATGGAAAGATCTATTTTGTTAAGCGTGCCTCTTTTAAGCTACACAATTACACTTATAAAGTTGTTTGTTTTTCATCACGGGGGAGATTTGCATTACAGTTTTATTGCCTGTAAGAAAACCCTGTCATGCTTTTCATGTTATGTAGTCTATAAATAGATTTTCTCATTCAGCAGAAAGGAAGCAGAAATTTGATGTTTTACCTAAGGTATTAAATATTCCTATGGTTCATGGGTTAACAAAATGAACAAGGACACCAAATTTCCCTCACATATTACAGTCTGCATTAGAAGTAATTTTTAATTTGGCAACCTAAGAAGAACATTGTAACAGAAGCAAGGTCTGAGGGCATCAGAGGGTATTTTTAGACTTCTGTGGGGTCATGATCTACTTCTTTTAGGTGTAGATTTCACATATTAAAATTCAGTAACTAGTTTCCCAAATTTCATAAAGTCCATAAGGCAGAAAGCACAATTAAAAATGCTACAGAATCCCAAATAATATCCACGTATATGTTTTAATTTTAATTACAATATTGTTTGTTTGTATGTGTTTACTACTGTGCAGCTGGTCTTCCTAGGCAGGCAGTTGGAAAAGACTCCCGTGATTTGGCAGTGTAAGAGCTATAGAGGAATGACTACTAACTTATTCATTGCCAATTAACACAAATGCCAGCTTAGATATCAGTCAAATGCAGCAAGAGATAACATGACTTGTATGTGTCTAAAGAACTTTTTCTAAACAAAATTCCCTGCTTAATTATACTAAATAAAGAAAACTTTGAGAGATTTTGTAAATAGATTTCTTAGAAGACTACAAGATTGGTTTTAAATCTCTCAGTTGTGCCCTTTTTTTAATCTTAAATCTTAATTATACACTTCCAAGATTTTCATACTAACATCCAGAGCAACCTCTTCACTAGAGTGTTTTAAAATGTAGCGAGTTAGCTTCATGTCTGAATTTATATCTGCAAATGCACTTAAAACTTTTTTTTGGAGGGGGCAGCAGGTGGTGTGGTACTTAAGAGCACTAGATTGCCAAACAGCCAACCGCAGTTCGAGTCCTGGACCTGGCAGCTTGCTTTCTCACTTTCTTCTCTTTATCTCTCTCTCTCTCTCTCTGTCCCTATCTGGTCAAATTAAAATTAATTAATTAATTAAACTAAATTAAATAATAATTTTTTTAAAGTTTTTAATTAGGGGGAAGTCAGAATGGTGAAGATTAAAAGAATAAAAAATGGTAAGTGCTGGCGGGAAGGGGTGAAAGGGGAACTCTCCCACACCGTGGGTGGGAATGCAAACTGGCCCAGCCACTGTGGAGAACAATATGGAGGTTCCTCAAATATCTACAAATGGAACTACCATATGGTCCAGCAATTCCACTCCTGGGTATCTACCCAAAGGACAGGAGAACATTCAGACGGAAAAGTGCTTGCACAACTATATTTATTGCAGCACAGCACTATTCACGCTTGCTAAGGCATGGAGCCAACCCAAATGTCCACAAATGGATGAGTGGATTGAAAAAGTGTGGCACATATACTCCACAGAATATTATTCAGCCATAAAAAAACAAGGCCCTAGGGAACCAGCAGTTAGCGTAATGGCTATGTCGCTGGACTCCCACGTAGTCGACCGCGGTTCGCGTCTCGGACCCGGTGGCTTACAACTCACGCCGGGCGCATGTGCGTGCGTGCCCAAGATCCCGAGAGGAGAATGGAGGAGAAGGGATTGCGGCGTGACCATCCCCCCTGGGGGGTGATTTCTCGCTTTCTGTCTCTATGTCTCTCTCTGTCTGTCTGGCGAGCGCACGCGCCCTATAGCAAAAAACCTCTCAAAAAAAAAAAAAAAAAAAAACAAGGCCCTAGAATTTGATAGAAAGTGGATGAATATGGAGAATTTGTTGTTGAGTGAAGCAAGTCAGGCTATGATAGACACTGTATGTTTCCACTTCACTATGGTAGAGACTGAAAGACTGAAGAACATAAAAACATTAATAATTTTTATGGACACTAGAGACAAAGTGGAAGGAGAGTGTGGGGGGAGATGAGAGCAGGAAAGATAATTTTGGGGGAAAAAATGGAAAGATAAGATATTTGTGGGACACAGATGTGGTTTATTATCTGTTGATGAGAATGTGTATAGTATTCTCGACTGGACTGAGATGTGTATCATGCTGGCTAAAGTCTGTTTACAATCTAAATGATGTATAGCAATTGAATGTATAAATAATAATAAGAATAAAAAGAAAAAAATGGAAGGGATCATTTTGTTTTTATTACCAGAGAGTATCTGCAATCACCAGAGAGAGAGAGAGAGAGAGAGAGAGAGAGAGACTGCTCCCCTCAGTGGGGATAGGATGTGGTCATGCTACGCAATCCATCTTCCTCTATTTCTTCACCCAGTCAGGATTTTGGGCATCCACACATACATGTGTCCAGCCTGTTTCCCAAGCCACCAGATTGGAACTCAAACCACTGTTGGCCATGTGGGATCCTGCTTCCAATGCACAGCACTTAATCACTGTGCCACGGGGTAGGCCCAGTAAGAATTTTTTTAAATGCATTTGTAAGTCCAGAAGAGAATTTTCTTTCATTTTAAATAATCTAGGTAATTGTCATAGCTTTTCTATTCATGATTTATAAATCATAAATGCTTTTTCAAATATTGATTGTATGATGAGGTATCATTTCAATATTATTCAAATTTTTGAAGTGTATATTTGAATCAATTTTATCAATCAAATAGCTAATGAATAAATTATCTTATCAGCACTTAATGTTGCACTGTATGCAATTTATCTGGATCCTACTCAGTGGTGACATAAGATTGGATCCTCAGAGATATAAATTTCATTTAGTACCTATTTTCTGTGAGGAAATTTTGCCAAATACTCACCACCAACCCCTTGGTTGTTCCATACTATGGACAAGAAATCTAAGGCATAGAAGTGTTGAAAATCTTGCCCAACCTCACACAGTATTTTAGTAACAAGTCAGAATTAGCTTTTTGGAAATTGTAGGATGTGATGACCTGCCAAATGATCTTAAAATACCAATGTAGTGACAGAAGACAGGAACACATTCTAGTTTGTTTCATAGAGCAGAAGTGCAAAAGCTTGTTATATTTAACATTTTTCCTAGGAGGAAAACGATTGAAAACTATTTCACAGAATACAAAAATACAAGTAGCAAATTAACATATAAAATGTGTACACTCTCCCTAAGAACTAAAGTAGATAAACATAGAAGAATTCTCGGTTTTAATGGAGTATGCATTCTCCAGAGAGAGGAGAGGCAGAGAATAGAGGAGAGAGCACACCTTCAGTGGGGCATAGGCACACCAAAACCCCTCTTCTCTGTGTCTCCATTCTGTCCAATTTTGTGCCGGACACGTGCTGAGTGCCGGACCCAAACTATGGTTGGCCTTGAGTAATCTGATCTTAACCACTAGGATACCGGGCCAGCCCAGTACAAAGAACTCTGCAAGCTTACAAACCACTTAATAGTAGTTTCCTTTGGTAATTAAGACTGTGAAAAAAGTTAATCTTCAAATTTAAACATTTTCATATTGTTTGTTTGTTACAGCCAAGCAGCATGCACTGCTCACGGATTCTGCATGTCAGCTGTGGTCTATGCCTCCACCCTGATCTGCCCAAAACACGTGGAGCACACGCACGAGTGCCCAGAATCCGATGGGCTGGAGGAAAGGGGGAAAGTGATCAAAGCATGGCCAGACATGAAAAAAAATATATATACACACACACACACACTTTAAAAAGAGGATACTTATTTTTATCTATGAGCACTTACATATTTAAAAAATATCCTTTCAGACATACATATGAACACCATACCATTTGTGCTGTGGTTTCAATCAAGTTTAATTTTACAATCATTGTAAAATTTGTACTTGAAGATTTTGTCTATAAGATGCATTGTATATTAATTTGATTTTTTAATGCTACAACAAAGTTTTCAAAATGCTACATATAATTTGCATGGTGGCAGTCATACTGAAGGAAAAACTTAATGCCCAAGTAGTCATCCTAATAAACATTCTACATTCCTGTTGAATGAAATAAATTATGCTATGAAATTTTTTGTATATGTGAAAGTAAATTGTGTATCCGTATATGCATTCAGCTTTTACTCTGTTAGCTTTAGATTCTGAAATATAGATAAATGATAAGTACATACATATACACATGGTATAAAAAGACTGTGCATAATTTCAAAATTTTGTATACCATAATAAGCTATTAGTTTTTTGGAGCTTGTTTGTTTGTTTGTTTTTAATGATATGTATATGTACACACACAAGAAAGAGATAGAAAAGCACTCTTGACAAAGTTTTACCATACCACAATCTTTTTTCCCCAGCCTGCCAGCTCCTTCTGATCCTGGGCACCGTGTGTGTGCCCAGTGTGTTTTCAGGCTGACTCAAGGATCTGAACCCACAGTTGGGCATGTGGTTTCCAGTCCTGTGGGCCACTTGTGTTACCACTGTGCCATAGCAACAGGCCTAACTAAACTCAGTACTTAAATTCCATGCTTTTTTCCCATGAACTTTTCTAAGTACCCTTACAGACCTGTACACACCTATGTTCTAAGTTTACTGTGTGTATGTGCTTTTCTTTAATTTATCTAACTTGTGAGTGAGAATGAGTCATAATAATATCAGACAAAAAATATAGTTTCCTTGAAAGAATTATTTTATTTAACCTCATTTATTATAATTATTATTATTATTTTAATTTGACCAGGGAAAGACACACACACAGAGAAAGAGAAGGATAATGAGCTGGTGCCAAGCTCACTATCACTATCACTTAGGAAGCCGCCAAGTCTGAGACTTGAACCACAGTTAGTCATGTGTGAGTCCAGCATCTTTAACCACTAAGCCACCTGCCAGCCCCGAAAAATCTGTTTCTTTTAAAATTAACATAATGATTGGGCATATTTGTGGGGTGTAATGTGATTTTTCAGTATAAGAATAGAATGGGTAATGGCTAAATCAGTATAATGAGCACGCTCATCATTTCAACCACTTATCATTACTTCTTTTGGAAAAATTAAAAATTCTTCCCTTTAGTTACTTTGAAATACTCAACAAGTTCTTGCCATCTATATTCTCCCCACCATGCTATAACACCATGAATTGTTTCCCCTATCTATCTGTAATGTCCTTTCTGTTTATTAACATCCCTATATTCCCCTCCTATCTTTCCCAGCCTCCAGCAGTCACTCTTCATCTCTCTACCTCTATAAGGTCTTTTGTTTAATTCTTTAATTTCCACGTATGAGCACGTGGTATTTCTCTCTCTGTTATCTGGCTTATTTCACTTAACATAATGTCTTCCAGGCTTGCCCGCTTAGCACCCAATGATGGAATTTCATTGTCTTCAATGGCAGAATAGTATTCCATTAAACACGTAAATCACATTTGCTTTCCTTTTTTTCAAATGGTGAAATTTTATTTTGTTAATTGCTGGAGGGTGCCTACACTTGTTAAAGAGAGGGAGACTGCACCCAGCATGTTTTTCAAGCCTCTAGACCAGTGCTCAAACCTCAGTCCACCATACGGGAGCCAATTTCCTTAACTACGCTACGGGGCCAGCCCTACCACATTTTCTTTATCCATTTATCAATTGATGAGTATTTAGGTTGATTTTATGAAAAAATCTTAAGAATGAGAAGGAAGAAATAACTACTTTGGTATATTAAATATTACTTTTTTGGGGATGGGAGGGAGGGGATCAAGGGAGATAAAAGTAAAATATTTAATGGACACAAAAAACGGAAAATTATCTCTCACTGGTAACGTATTTATTAATATCATTGACTGGACTAATACACAGTGTATTCATGCTGGGAAAACTCATTTTCCCAGTTATTAAAAAAGTATAAAAAAGTAATAAAAAAGTATAAAATAAATAAAAATTAAAAATGCAGTAAATAAATAAATAAATATTGTTTTCTTTCATGTTAATAGAAGTGAAGCATTCATTTTTTTTTTTTTAGGTTTTTGCCATAGGACACCTACTCTTGCTGGAGAGACAGAGAAAGGAAAGGGGAGAAAGCACTTCCAGGGGAATAACCACATCGCCAATCCTCTTCCTTCACTCCCGTCTTAAGATTCTAAGCATGCATGCACATGTGCCCGGTGTGATCCTCAAGCCACCAGGTCTGGGACTACAACCACATTTGGCCATGTGAAATCCTGTACCTTAACCACCATGCCACCCATTGACCCTGCAGTCCACTTTTTTTTATTAGTCATTTTATTTTTATTCATATTCTTCTTCAATTTGACCAGAGAGAGAGAGAGAGAGAGCAAGCCGCCAGGTCCAGGACGTGAACTGAGGTTGACCACATGGGAGAGCAGCACCTTAACCACCACACTACCTGCCAACTCCACATTCCACATTTTTTAAATCACATTTTTCTTGTAAGTGAAATGAATTATACATATTACAAATGAATCAAAATACCATTGATTCTTCTACACATGATTTTTGTAAGAAATAGTTGGTAAAATCAAATAGTCATTCAAGAACTGGTAGACATGGCTTTTTGAAATTCTCTCTGACATTTTGTTGTTCAGTTCTATTTTTATGTTTATCTTCTCAAACTAAGAGTTTTATTTTATGGGCTATAAACAAAATTATTATTGAAATTCTTGAATTAATGCCTGAAACTCTAAGCTTATGAAACACAAGTTAACTAGAACATGTTAAAATGATTAGTTTTTCTTTGTGGTGCGAGGAAGTTTTTACACTCTAATTCTATATCAACTCAATACCAACGAAAATAGACACCAAAAGTATGTTATTTTAGTATTCTTCAATAAAGGCAAGGGGAAAGAAAAAAATAACAATTTTTAAAGACCTAAATTTGTCAAGAATGGATACAATTGTTTTTCACTAACTCTTACAATGGTACTACGGTGTAGGAAATATTTTTTAACGATTTGCAGATAAGCAAATGTAAGTTTCTCAATGTCACACAAGTTCTCAGTGACTATGTGATTCAGCCCAGGATCTGTATTAGAAACTCAGTTTAGTTGGCAGATTCTAGAATTTTTTAAAATGAGCATAATATATGGGCCAGTCAGGTGGCAAGGTGGTTAAGATGACTGGATCCCACATGGCTGACCACATAGTTTGAGTCTTAGACCTGGTAGCTTGAAAAATATGCTTGGTGCATGTGCACGCACGCCCGAAATCCCGAGAGGAGATTAGAGGAGAAGGGATTGCCATGTAGCCATTCCCATTGGGAATTAACTTCTCACTTTCCCTCTCTCTCTCTCTCTCTCTGTCTGTCGCTGGTGAATGCATGTGCTTTATAGCAAACTTTAAAAAACGGTAGCAAAAATAATGAAATAAGATGAAATAAAAAATATTTGAATGTGGACCCAGCTGATGGCATAGTGGTGAGTCCTGGACCTGGGGGCTTACTTTCTCACTCTCCCTCTCTCTCTGTCTCTCTCTGGTCAAATTGAATAATAATAATAATGAATAAATTAAATTAAAAAAAATAATTCTTTAAAAATATTAGAATGCAATCATAAAATAAGAGTATGCACTGTTTCATTGACATTTTAGCTAAAAATTTACATGTGTGCTTGTTCATCATATAAGATGTATTTCTTTCTTACTTTTTTTTTTTTTTTTTTTGAGAGGTTTTTGCAATAGGATGCGTGCGCTCGCCAGAAAGACAGAGAGAGACAGAGAGACAGAAAGCAAGAAATCACCCCCCCACAGGGGGGATGGCCACACCACAATCCCTTCTCCTCTATTCTCCTCTCGGGATCTTGGGCACGCACTCACACACACCCGGCATGAGTTTAAGCCACCAGGTCCGGAACTTGAACCATGGTCGACTACATGGGAGTCCAGCGACATAGCCATTACACCAACTGCTGATCCCTGTAAGATGTATTTCTTATCCTGGGTTAAGATTTAAAACGTGTGGGGCCACCACATAGTGTAGTGGTTAAGGTGTTGTATTCCCACGTGGCGAACTGTGGTTCAAATTCTGGACCTGGTGGCTTGAAATTCACATTGGGTTCATGTGCATACATGCCCAAAATCCTGGAAGGAGAAGGGATTGTGGAGTGACCATCTCTCCTCTTACTTTCCCTCTCACTGTCTCTCTCTTTCTCTCTCTGGTGAATGCACATGCCCTATGGCGGAGTAGGATTTACAAAATATAAAAGCTAATAACATTTATTTGATGCTTTGAAAAGGCTTTTAGTCAGACCAGGCCATGACCTGTGGTTAAGGTGAGTGTATTTCACGTGACCAGCTACACAGTTCGAGTTCTGAACCCAGTGACTTGAAAAACACACCAGGCATGTGTACCTGAATGCCCAAAAACCAGAAAGGGGGAATAAATGAAAGAGAAGAGATTGTATCATGATCATTCCCCATGGTCGAGTATTTTTCACTCTCTCTCTCTGTCTCTCTTTCTGTGTCTCTCCTTACCAGCAAGCACACATGCCCTCTGACAAATTAAAAAAGAAAGAGAGAGAGAGAGAGAGAGAGAGAGAGAGAGAGAGAGAGAAGAAAGAGAAAGAAAGGAAAAAAGAAGAGGAAACATTGGATCAGCCCTGTGGCCTAGTAATTAAGGGAGCTGAATCCCACACGACTGACTGTCGGGTCCAAATCCTGGCCCCAGCAGTTTAAAAAATACACTGGGCATATGTGCATGTGTGCCCAAAATCCTAACAGGGTGGGGAAATGGAGAAGGAATTGTGACATGACTACACTCTACTGGGGAGTGCTTTCTCCCTCTTCCTCTCTCTTTCTGTCTCTCTCTAGTGAGTGCATGCCCCCTTGGGCAAATTAAAATCAAATGAGCAAACATAAAAACAAAAAACTATTGAGCCAGCCCATGGTGTGGAGGTTAAGGTGGCTGGATCCCACAAGGTCAACTGCACAGTTTGAGTCCCAGACCTGGCAGCTTGAGAAAATGCCAGGAGTGTTTGTGTGCTGCCTAAAATCCTGAGAGGAGAAGAGAGGAGAAGGGATTGTGCTGTGGCCATGCCTCCTAGGGAAAGGAGGGGGCTTCTCAATTTCCCTCTCTTTTTCCTCTACCTCTCTTGTTCTGTCTCTCTTAAGCTGGCTCCCTATGGCAACTTTTTTAAAAAGAAGAAACATGTTTAGAAATATCAATGTATTATTGGAATTTATTTGTCTTTTTTTTTACTTCATAAAACTTTTAATGTGTGGGACTGTTTATTATGTTTTGACATTGTTCAGTACCCAGTCTTGTTCTCCAAAATTCTGGCATGACTAACGAGTTATAATTTTATGAACAGGGATAGACCATTTGGTTCCATTTTTATACTCTTACAATAAAGCATACTACATTTCTATCACTTAAAAATTTTTTAAATTATTTTCAAATATATCTGGATTATATCTTCTTTTAAAAAGAATTATTTTATTTAACTTTATTTATTTTAATTTGACCAAGGAAGGAGAGAGAGAGAGAGAGAGAAAGTGAGAAAGCAAGCCTCCAGATCCAGGCCTTGAACCGTGGTTGTCCATGTGGGAGTCCAACGCCCTTAACCACCACACCACCTGCTGGTCCCAATCTGGATTATATCTTAACCCACAATACTACATGGAGTTTATAATAAAAGCAAATTAAATAATATGGAAGTTTCTCAATCTATATACATTAAGGTGACACTTGTAACTGATTCAAAATTACTGGAAAATGTGTCATTTTCTCAAAATGAATTTGGCATAAATGGCAGCAAAGAGGTCTTTGTAAGGAATATCTGAATCTGATTTGGTCAATGGTATTCGATAAAGCTGGCGGAATCAAGGAGAACGCAGCAGCAAGTTCTGTGAAAGGCCTGTGAAACTGGAGCATAACCAGTAGAGAACAATTGACTGGATCTGTTGACAATTCAAGAGAAGAAAAATATCCTAATCTCTAGACTACAAAGCATAGAAAAATATCAGTTATTGTTTTAGTCAAAAGCCATAAAATTCTATTTCATCAGCTCAGTCTCATGTAATTAGTCTAACTTCTGTTGTGGTCCAAGCTTTCTGTTCATATTCTGGAAGATAATATTCAACTCCGAACTTGTCCCTGCCATTAAGCTTGGCCCTTTTCTTAGATGTTTTTTTAGCTCTTATTTCTGTGTGTCTGTATTTAGTTTTCCTGATATAACACTTCCTTCAGAAGTTCTTGGAGAACTGGTCTAGTGTTGGTAAATTCTTTCAGGTTTTATTTATCTGAAAATGTTCTTGTCTTCTCTTCCCATACAAAGGATAATCTTGCCGGATATAGTATTCTTAATTGAAGTTGTTTCTCACTCAACACTTTGAATATATTTTCTCATTCTTTCCTTGCTCACATTGTTTCCAATGAGAGGTCCACTGCTAGCCTGATGGAATATCCTTTGAAGGTAACTCATTTCTCTCTTGCCTGTCTGAGTATCTTGTCTTTGTCTGTGGTTTTGGTCAATCTGGCTATAATGTGTCTTGGAGAAGATCTTCTTGGGTTGCTTCTATTTGGAGTCCTTTGTATTTCTTGGGTCTGGATCTTTGAATGCCTCTCTAGGTTTGAAAAGTTTTTTTCCAGAATTTCATGGAATAATTATCAATGCCCTTATGAGTCTCTTCACCTTCTGGGATATCAATTATGCGGATGTTTGGATGTTTGATGGTATCTAGTATTTCTTGTATATTATTCTCATTTTTTTTGGACTATTTTCTCAGACATTGTGGTGAATTTTTTAGGCCAGTGATTCTGTTTTCTACATCTGAGATTTGATCTTCTGTATGATCTAGTCTCCTTTTAATACTTTCCAGGGAGGTTTTGATTTCCTGTAACTGCAGTATCAAGCTAAAAGAAGTAACATGTGTTTATCAGATTCTCCCCCAAAAAGATCAAAGAAATTACATGGCACCAGCTGTTTTCACATCTTCAGACAATTAACATCCCAAAACAACTGGCTTTACATACTATTTCCCCTCCCCCTCATTTTCTGCCCTTTAAAAAAATAAACTGAGGCCACTTCCTAGTCGCAACTTCTCCATCAAAGAAGCTGGGCCCACCTGATCCTCACTTTTCTATACTTGTGTGTTCATTATTGCCCCATGTTGGGCACCATTTTGCCTGGACCTACTTGGCATGAACATGTTTTTCTGAGTGGAGAAGGCTGTGGATTAGAAATAGATGCAATAACAAACACACAAAGACACAAAAGTAATAGAAAAGTGAGGATCGGATGGGCTCAACTTCTCTGATGGAGAAATTGTGACCAGGAACCAGCCTCAGGTTTATTCTTTTAAAAGGCAGAAAATGGGAGAAGTGGAAATGGGATGCAAAGAAAATGGGGGGTAAGGAAATGGCATGCAAAGCCAGTTGTTTTGGGATGTTCATCATCTGAAGATGTGAAAATGACCGGAGCCTTTTAATTTCTCTAATCTTTTTGAGGGACAATCTGATAAACACATGTGATTTCTTTTAGCCAGATACTGGCAGTATCGGGGTATTGGGTATCAACAACAACAGGAAGTTAACCATCGACAACAGACAGATAGCACTTTTGTAGGCAAATACTTTTCAATAGCTCTGCTAGAATAGCTCACAGAAGCGCTTTTTAAACTGTGTCTAAAAGTCACATGTTTTTTCAGACTGGCTGCTCTCCACAATCTCTAACAGTTCTGTTTGATTCTTTTTTGTGGTGTATATTTCCTCTTTCAGATCGTGCAAGAACTTCCTCACTTCCTGCAACTCCTTGGCTCTATTCTCCTGCCTCTTCTGGAGTTCATTGTCTCTCTCTTCTCTTGCATCTCTTGTCACCATGGATATTCTAAATTCTTTATCGGACATTACCATGATTTCAATTGAGCTGTTTGTGGATGAAGAGGAGTTATTCTTTTCTCTTGGAGAAGAGGTATTTTCTTGCTTTCCCATGTTTCTTGTAACCCTGTAGTGATTTCTAGTCATGTGATGGATGGTGCATTACTTCTTAATTCTTGAAGTTCAATCTGAGCATTCAGTAGCGTGCAGAAGATGATCTGCAATCTCTTTGCCGTTCCATTTTTATCCTTTTGTGCAGCAGATTCAGAGGGTATTGAGGACTATGTTAACCCTAATAGTATGTGGATGTTTGGCTATGGTTCCCTTAGATATGCCTAGACACTTAGTGATTGGAGATTGAGGAAGAAAAGTGATGAGGTAAAAGAAAAAAAATAAGAAAACACACACACACACACACACAGAGAGAGAGAGAGAGAGAGAGAGAGAGAGAGGAGAAAAAAGAAAAACTAAAATAATTTTCTTTAAAAAAAGCAAAAAATTAAAACCACGTGGTACGTGAGTTCTCAGCAGCAATGGAGGAGTCTTCTTCTGAAGGCCTGCCCCTTTTCTCTTCTAGAGGAGAAGGGAAAAGGGGACTATTAGCAAGATAAAGGAGGATCTGAAAGCCAAGAGAATATTTTACCTTAAAAAATTTTAAAAAGGAAAAATTACAAAAAGATGAGAAGACAGAGAGAGGCAGAAAGAGACAGAGAGGAGGATAGATGGGCTCCCTACCACTCAAAACTGGAAGTTGGAGGCTGAATTATCAGTAGAAAATCTTCATTTCTCTTTTTTTCCCTGAAATTACTTGTTCTCAGCAGCAATGAAGGATCATTAGACTTTTTAAAACATTATTTATTTAATTTTATTTATCATTGGTATTATTTTTTAATTTGCTATAGGGTATGCATGCTCAAGAGAGAGAGAGAGAGAAAGAGAGACAGAGAAGGAAAGTGAGAAAGCAAGTCACCAAATCAAGGACTCAAACTGTGGTCAGGCATGTGGGAGTCCAGCACCTCAAACAACTAGCCACCTGTTGGCCCCATTATTGGGATTTTTAATACCTTTTAATTCTAAGCTCATGACTAAATATGCTACATTAGACATAAAGTTTTTATGTGGCTTATTTTGCCAAATCCCAGAATATAAAGTGGAACAAGACTGTAACATTCACATTTATTAACTAATCAATAATTATATTTTGATCAACTACAATATGTTCATGTTCTAGATAAAAGATAAAACATAAACATGTAAAAATTTAGAAAAGAAATTAACCCCTAAATCTGAAGAATGCCATAAAGGTGGAAAAATCCATTGAAAATGGAATGGACTTATTTTTTGGGGGGGGGAGGTTTTCGCTATAGGGTGCGTGCGCTCCCCAGACAGACAGAGAGAGACAGAGAGACAGAAAGCGAGAAATCACCCCCCAGGGGGGATGGTCACGCCGCAATCCCTTTTCCTCCATTCTCCTCTCGGGATCTTGGGCACGCACGCACACGCGTCCGGCGTGAGTTTAAGTCACCGGGTCCAGGACTCGAACCGCGGTTGACTACGTGGGAATCCAGCGACATAGCCATTACGCTAACTGCTGGTCCCCCTAACATGGCTTGGTTCCAGTTTTTCTTGAGCAGAACATCATTTCTGTGCCACAGAGCTGTCCCAAACTATCTGAATGTAAAATACAGTTTTGCTTATCGAGACCTTCATTTAAGAGTAGCTATAAAAATTTCTATTTATGGGGAACAGCAGTTAGCATAATGGCTATGTCGCTGGACTCCCACGTAGTCAATTGCGTGAGTTCTAAGCTACCGGGTCCGGGACGCGAACCACAGTCAACTAAGTGGGAGTCCAGTGACATAGCCATTACGCTAACTGCTGGTTCCCAAAAATGGAATGGACTTTTTGAAAACCACTGTAGAAACTGAATAGGAGATCAATCCAAGTGAGGTCTGGTTACATAAAACATTTCAAAGTCATGGCTCCCATATCATCACACAAAACTGGAACAGTCCTAAGAAACTTTGTGCTGTATCTCCCCACCCCACACAAATTGACTCTAAAATACGTAAATTTGGGTAAAAAGGACTGAGACTTTCAGCAAGTAAGTATAGTTTCGTGATGTTCTAAACCTTGACCAAACCACTAGTGACTGTGGCAAGCTCATAGTCTACAGTGTAGAAGAGATAAACATAGAGCTGATGATAAAAACAAGCACAGTTACACAGCACAACCTTCCTACTCCACAGTGTCTAATTGTTATATGATTGAAAACAATGCCCTAGGATCAGTATTTCTTGATTATTATTTACTAGGTACTGGGGACATAAAGGAGAATAAAATGTGGGTCTTAATTCTTAGCAAGCAAGAGAAAGTAGGAGCAGGAGAGTAAATTTAAACATCCTGTAGGAGTTTATAAAATTCATTGTTACGTTTTGTTTTCTCACAATAATCTTGTGTGATAAAAAGTTCTAGCAGTGATATTAGACAATTTGGCAAGATTATGGAGCTCTACCCCGACTGCTTTTTCTTTTTCTTTTCTTCTTTTGGAGAGATTTTTGCTATAGGGCGCACGCGCTCGCCAGAAAGAGAGAGAGAGACAGAAAGTGAGAAATCATCCCCCAGGGCGATGGCCATGCCTCAATCCCTTCTCCTCCATTCTCCTCTCGGGATCTTGGGCACACACACACATGCGCCTTGTGTGAGTTTAAGCCACTGGGTCCAGGTCTGGAGCTGCGGTCGACTACATGGGAGTCCAGCGACATAGCCATTATGCCAACTGCTGGCCCCCCAACTACTTTTTCTTAGCTGGCTTTTCCTTCAGGGATCCTCATATAAGTAGCTTCCTAAAAAATATTTTAAAATAATGCCAGCCCATGACATGGTGGTTAATATGGTTGTATTCCACTGGACCAGCAGCTTGAAAAAATACACTGTGTGTGTGTGTGTGTGTGTGTGTGTGCATGCTCCAAATCTTGAAGAGTGAGAAATGGAAGAGAAGGGATTGTGGTATGACCATGCCCCATGAGGGGTGATTTCTCACTTTCTCTTTCTCTCTGGCAAATGCACATGCCCTCTGGCAAAATTAAATAACAACAATAATAATAATGAAATAATTTTTGTTTCAAAATGCAGGGGTTGGTTGGCAATACCAAAACGCCCTGCCTTTTATCTTTGAATAATAATGTATTTGATTAGCCATAGTAAAATGGATCTAACTTTGTCACTGCCTTATTCAATAATACTTTGAGATTTCCTGATGAACTGAACACTTAATACTCTTGGCTGACTGTCTTCTTCTTTCTTTTCTTTTCTTTTCTTTTCTTTTTTTTTTTTTTTTTTAAGGTTTTTACCATGGGGCACATGCACTTTCTGGAGAGAGACAACAACAGGGAAAGTGAGAAATAACCCCCAGGGAGACAACCATGCTGAATTCCCTTATCCTCCATTCTCCTCTTGGGATTTCGGGCATGCACACATGTACATACACGCATGCAGCATGATTTTCAAGACATCAGTCTGGGACTTGAACTATGGTCCACCTTAACCACCAGATCGTGGATCCATCCTGGAAAATTGCTTTAGAAGAAGCAGTTAGTTTTAACTTCAGAAAACTGTAACAAAACTTTGAAAAATCTCAAAAAAAGAGAAAATCGAAACTTTTTCTATCTTATTCTCCATACAAACATGTATTTGGTTACAACTATTATGATAACCAATACACTTAATGTTTGACAAAGGGGAAATAAGTATTTATGAGTAACAACCTAACTTTATTCAGTGGACTGGATCTAATACACTTCTTCTGTTCCCAGCTGTATGATTCCTGATTCCTTACACTAAGTTACCCAGACCAGCCTTAAGGTCCTTATCTTTCTGCCTGTCAATCTCCCCAGTAGCTAGTATGATAAGCACATGCCATCTAGGTTTCTTTCTCTTTTTTTTGAGAGAGAGGTTTTAGCTATAGGGCGCGTGCGCTTGCCAGACAGACAGAGAGAGACAGACAGAAAGCAAGAAATCACTCCCCAGGGGGGATGGTCACGCCGCAATCCCTTCTCCTCCATTCTCCTCTCGGGATCTAGGGCACGCACGCACACGTGCCCAGCGTGAGTCTAAGCCAGCAGGTCCAGGACTCGAACCGCAGTCAACTACGTGGGAGCCCAGCGACATAGCCATTACCCTAATTGCTGGTCCCCCATCTAGGTTTCTTAATAGTACTTGTCATTATCATTATTGCAACTCTTTTTAAAATCATTAATGTGTTCACAAGAAAAGACAGTTTAAACAGATCAAATAAATCATTAAATTTAAAAAACAGAATTCCTTTCTGAACCGTCAATTGGAGCAGATGCCTCCTCTCCCGTCTTTGTCCAACTGCATCTACGTGATTTAATGTTACTTAGTTATTTACACAGAAGCATCTTCCTTGTGACATCACCAAGCATGTATTCAAAGGAAAACTACTTTAATCAAATTCACATGCAGGTTATATGGGCTCCAGCCAATTCCTCTTATCATAATCGACCAGATCCATGGTACCACTGTAGTTTATGTAGAGTTTTAGAACAATTTTCTTTGATGCACATTTCATATCATAGGAAATTATATGGCTTGTTTAAAATACATTTTATAAAAGCAGTTTTCTCTCTTATTAACTCTTGAAAGTATTTGATAGTAAGATTTTTAAGTCACTTAGATCCATCTTTTTGGCTTTAAATTGTCCTTTTTTAAAAATTAGAGAAAACATTTTTAAATTTCATACATACTATATATTTTAATTTCATATATATAATATACAGTCAAAAAAGTGTAAGGTCAAGTTCATGTTTACAATAAGATATCTGTATATAGAATTTCCAGAGGGTATGTGCACTCCCCAGAAAGAAAATGCACCCTCCCCACAGTGGGGTGTGGTCACACTGCAATTCTTTTTCTTCTCTCTCCATCCCATCAGAATTTTAGGCATGCACACACATGTTTCCGGTATGTTTTTAAAGCCACCAGACTGGGATTCAAACTGTATTTAGTCATGTGGAATCCAACTCCCTTCGCCAGTGTGCTATGGGGCCAGTCCTCATTTGGGTAGTTTTGCTTCTTATCCCAAATATATTAAACAACAACTACAAAGTATAGGTCAACTGGAGATCTTCTAAATGCCTCATCAAAATGATATAATCAAAATTAATGAAGACAGAGGGCTTACCCACTGAACTATGGGCTGGATCAGACAAACTTTTTTTCAGAAGCAAGAAAGAGTATCCTGGGCCAGTCCCATAGCTTAGTAGTTAAGGGAGCTGGGTCCCACATAGCTGATGACATGGGTCAAATCTCAGCTGCTTGAAAAACTCGTCAGGTGCATGTGTGTGCATGTCTGAAATCCTAACGGGATGAAGAAATGCAAGAGAGGTGATCGTGGTGCAACCACAGCGCAATGGGGAGTGCTTTCTCTCTCTTCTGTCTCACTATATCTCTCACTGGTTACAGCACGTGTCCTCTGGCAATAAAAAAGGAAGGAAAGAAGGAAGGAAGAGCAGGGGAGGGAAGAAAGGGAGATAGTGATAGAAAGAGGGAGAGAGAGAGAGAGAGAGAATGAGAGACAGGCTGTAGTATCTGGTAGCAATAATGGTGACTAAGAAGCATAATAGCTAAAAAGTAGAAAGCAGTAGTACAATGTTCAGAAGGTCAGTAGACAGTATTTGTTTCTCACCTTTAGATTCCAGACCCACACAAGCATATCATTTTTTTGTTCTTAACCTGACTTCCTTCACCATCCTCTTAGGCAATCCTTACATTCTAACTCTTATACTTGCCCCACCTTAAGTTGCTCATAGTGCTAAGATATTGTAATATTGCATTTAAAGGCATAAAATTTGGAATTAGTAAGACTGAGTTTGTGGGGCAGCAGGTGGCATGCTGGTTAAGGCACTTGGACTCCCATATGGCTGACCCCGATTTGAGTCCTGGACCTGGTGGCTTGCTTTCTCTATTTCTCTCTCTCTCTCTCTCTCTCTCTCTCTCTCTCTCTCGAGCACATAAGACCTATAGTAAAGTAAAAAATAATAATAAAAAGAAGTTAAATTAAATAAATAATGTTTTTTTTTTTCTTAGAGAGTTTTGCTATAGGATGTGTGCACTCACCAGAGAGAAAGAGAGAGACAGAGAGACAGAAAGTGAGAAATCACTCCCCAGGGGGGATGGCCACACTGAAATCTCTTCTCTTTCAGCCTCCTCTCAAGATTCTGTGCGCACACGCACACGTGCCCAGTGTGAGTTTAAGACACAGGGCCCGGGACTTGGACCATTGTTGACATCACTACATCTAGTGATGTAGCCATTTTACCACCTGCTGGTCCCAATGAAAATTGTTTAAAAAAAAGAAAAAAGACTGAATTTGAATTAAGACATGGCTCTTTATTTGCTACATGGTACTCAGTGAGTTAGTTCACATGGCTAACTTTAGTTAATTATTTATTTAATTTTGTAAAATGTAAAATAATAGTCTACCTCAAAGAGTTATTGTGAAAATTGTAAGTGTAAACATACTGATTTTACCATTCCTGGTATGTAATAAGTGCTCAATTATTTTCGTTAAGCTCCAGAACAATATTACTGTTAGAAAGAGTGTTTTAGGGGCCAGCATATGGTGTGGTGGTTAAAGGTACTGGGTTTCCACATGACCAACCATGGTTTGAGACCTGGTGGCTTGCTTTCTTGCTTTCCCTTTCTCTCTGTCTCTCTCTGGTCATATTAAAAAATAATAATAACAAATGGAATTAAATAAATAATTCTAAAAAATGAATGAGTATTTTAATTTAACTATGAAACTCATTTACTCAAAGCCATTATGGGTACTTTGTACTCTTTTAATTGCTAGTCCTAGTTCATTGTTGTATCATAAAATCAAATCATGGATCATTATTAACATTTTAAGAGTTGATGGGACCAGCAGTTGGCATATTGGCTATGTCACTGGACTCCCATGTAGTTGACCTCAGTTCGAGTCCTGGACCTGGTGGCTTACACTTATGCTGGGTGCATGTGCATATGTGCCCAGGATTCTGAGAGGAGAATGGAGGAGAACGGATTGTGGCGTGGCCATCCCCCTGGTGAGTGATTTCTCACTTTCTGTCTCTCTGACTCTCTCTGTCTTTCTGGCGAGTGCATGCACCCTATAGCAAAAACCTCTCCAAAAATAAATAAATAAATAATAAATAAACATAAAATTAAAAAAGATCTGAAATAAAACAATAACGAACAGACCAGAGTACTTTGCAGTAATAGACTTTTTTTTTTAAAGAGGTTTTTGTTATAGGACGTGTGCGCTCGCCAGACAGACAGAGAAAGACAGAGAGACAGAAAGTGAGAAATCACCCCCCAGGGGGGATGGCCACGCCGCAATCCCTTCTCCTCCATCCTCCTCTTGGGATCTTGGGCATGCATGCACACGTGCCCGGCTTGAGTTTTAAGCCACCGGGTCCGGGACGCAAACTGCGGTTGACTACATGGGAGTCCAGCGACATAGCCATTACGCTAAGTGCTGATCCCAGTAATAGACTTTTTAAAAATGTTTCAGAAACATGACCCAAGTGCTATTAGAAGATAACAGTGGTTCTATCTCTTTAATTTATAAAAAAAAATTATGGGATGGTAGACTAAGACGATTAAAGACAAATAGTTGTATATGTTTTTCACAGTCTTTGCTACAATAATAAATTCTCATATTCAAAAATGCATAAAGTCAAACTCATGTTTACAATAAGATAACTTCTAGTTCTTAGTATTTTCAGACTTACTGAATCCAATAAAAGGAATTTTTGGAGTCATGGTAAAGGGGCAAAGGAATTTTCCCCTCCCCTTTGAAGGTTCATTGGAAATTACTGACCATAGACAGTGTAATAAAAGTAAACTACACATTTTATGTAAAGTATGCATATGTATATGTATGTGGGAGCAATAGAAAATATAAACTCAGGCCAGCAGGTGTCATGAAAGTTAAGGTGGCTGAATCCCACGTGGCCGACTTTGGGTGTGGAATCCAGACCTGGCAGATTGAGAAACATAGCTGGCGTGTGTCTGTGCATGCCCCAAATCCTGAGGAGAATGAGGGAGAGGGGATTGCAGCACGGCCACCCCCTGTAGGGGGGCTGCTATCTCACTTTTTTCTCTCCCTCTCTCTCCTTTTCTGTCCTCTGTTTCTCTCCAGAAAGCACAGCAGCAGGTTCAGGATGTCATCCCGGATTTGGTTTTCTATATGGCTCACACAAGCTATTTTCTCATGGGAAGAGCAAGCAGGTTTACAGAGGCAGACAGCCGTGTTAGGGTAAGGGAAAAAAATCACAAACACTTGTTCATGGGCAAGATCTAATATGCGGCCTTCCACAGTACAAACAATTTCAGAGTGGATGACTTTTAGGGAAAAAGAGTGGGTCCATTTCTCAGACTATGGTGAGCAAATAAGTGTTTTTGCAAACTGGATGGATCTGAGAGATGGACAATAGTTGATGATAAGATTTGTTTAGGTATGTTGATGTTCCCTAACCTTCCTTCCTTAATTAAAAAAAAAGAAAAGAAAAGAAAAGAAAAATTGGGCCTGTCCTGTTGTCTAGTGGTTAAAGAGCCAAATCCCACATGGCTAACCATGTTCAAGTCTAGGCCCTGACAACTTGAGAAAATACCAGGTGCACATGTGCATATACCTCAAATCCCAGCAGGACAGAGGAATGGAGGGTGAGGGATTTCAGCATGCATCTCCTATGGGGTTGGGTGGGGGGGATGCTTTCTCCCTCTTTTTCTCTGTATCTCTCTGGTAAGAGTACGTGCTCTGTGGCAATTCAAAAATTCCTCATTCCTATAATAGGAGCTTAATTACTGAAATCTCAGAAAAGAGACCCAAGGCAATTGTTTTTCTCTTGGAGGGATTCAGTCCTTTTTTATTTTGATTTTTCAAAAATTTTTGGGGGGAGGGAGTCAGTCTTTAAGAAGGCAATGAAATGTCAGAGTAAAGCCCTTGCCTGCACTCAGAGAGAAGGGATGAAAGATCGTCAAGGGAAGGGGTATGGTGAGAGTGTCAAAGAGAAGGCTTGATTCAAAACTGTTTACTGATTTTGGCATGCCAAAGCATCAGACTTTGGAGTATCATTTTCTGAGCCTTAATAGTGGTTTTCAGCAATAGTTCATCTTTTATGCCTAAGAATAAGCTTCTGAAGTGTAGTTCATGAAAACAACCTAAGTTAAAATTTTCGTATTTTAAAAGAAACAGGTATAGGACCAGCAGGTGGAATGGAGGTTAAGGTGCTGGATCTCACAAGGCCAAATGTGCAGTCTGACTCCTAGACCCGGAGATCTGAGGATCACACCTGGGCATGTACACGTATGCGTGCATGGGCACCCCAAACCCCAAGAGACTGGAGAGGGAATTCTGCTGTGGCCATCCCCCTGGGGCGTGCTTTCTCACTCTCCCACTTGATCTGTCTCCAATAAGTACATGTGCTCTGTAGCAAATTTTAAACAAATATTATCAATGCATTTAAAATGTATTGAACACCTAATATATGCCAGATTTTTTTCTAAGTACTGTACACATTTTATTTAATTTAATTCTTTCACCAACTCTTTTGAAGTAGCCATTATTTCCATTCCAGTTTTACAAATTGAACATAGCAAGTTTATGAAATAATTTGCCCCAAATTAGAGCTAGTAAGTGGCAGAGCCAGGCACAGTTTCCTTTCAGAAATGCATTAATTCCAAACCTTCTAACCTTAAAATAGTCTTCCCAATTGGATCCAGATCTATCCATTTAAGTATTAAATATCTAAACATCCATTTAAATATCATTAAATATTTATTAAATATTTACATCAACACATATAGAAAAAAGAACTTCCTCCAAAGAGCTTATGGGTTAGTGGAAAATAATGAGTACAAATGTTGCAAATGATTAAGTTTATAATACAATGAAATATTCTCAAATTCTAAAAGGAAATTCTAAAATGAAAAGCTTTGATTGGGCTGAATTTTTCTTTTCACACTTGTCGTTCTCCATGTTGTCTTTGACTACATGACAAAAATGATTTCTTCAAGATGCTACTAAATTATTTTCTGCTCTATAGCGGTGTCTCTGACATCTCAGTGCAGAACTGGCATTCCTCCTTTGAACAGTGTAGTAATATTGCATAGAATGTTGAGTTGCCATTACTTATATGGCTGTCCCCCACTTCAACCCCTGGAATATAAATAGGACCAGCCATTTTTCTTCTCCTTTCACTAGACTTAGCAATGAGTATATATTATATTTTTGGTATTCTGTTAAAACCCCCCAAAAATGTACATAAATGAGCACTTATTATGTGCCTGGCTCTATTCTTAGTGCTTTATATAAGTCAAATGAGTGAATAGATAGATGAATGAATGAAGAAATAGTCTAGGGAGAAGTTGATAGGTTAAAGATGTGCTTCACAAGGGCCAGCAGGTGGTGTACTGGTTAAAGCACTGGACTCCCACATACTTGACTATGGTTTGAGTCCCAGACCAGATGGTTTGAAACTCACACCAGGGGCATATGCATGCATGCCCAAAACCCAAGAGGAAAATGGAGGAGAGGGGACTGCAGCATGGACTTTTCTTCTGGGAGGGCAGAGCGTGATTTCTTGCTTTCTGTCTCTCTGTCTCTGTCTTTCTGGCAAGCAACAATAGCAATAGTATACCAAGCACCCTATAGCAAAAAATCTCTTTTTAAAAAAATTTATTTAATTTGATTTATTCATTCATTCATTTTAATTTGACCAGAGAAAGACACAGAGAGAGAGAAAGAGAGGGAGAAAGGAAGCCGCCAGGTCTGGGACTCGAACCGTGGTCTGCCATGTGGGAGTGTCCAGCACCTTAACCACCACGCCACCTGCTGGTCCCCAGCAAAAATCTCTTTAAAAAATTTTAAAAAGATGTGTTTCACAGGTTCTCAGTCACAATAAGGCTGTTTTTGTATGGGCAGGATCTATAACTTGCTTCCAGCAAAGACAATGTGGTAAAGGTGAAGGGGTTTTACAGATGTAATAAAGGTCCCTAATACGGGATATTTCTTGTTCCACACTTGTTTGTTTTTTATCATATCAATCACTAAAAACTAATGTCTGCCAGGATGTAAAATCATTGACTAGAATTTAGCATGATTTAGGGCCAGCAGATGGAGTAGAAGTTAAGGAGCTGGATCCCTCATGGCCAGCTTTGCGGTTCAAATCCCAGATTTGGCATGTGTGCTTGCATGCTCAAAATTCCAAGAGGAGATTGCAGGAGCATGGAGAAGAGATTGGGGCATGGCAGTTTCCCCTAGGGGGTGAGTGCTCACTTTCCCTCTCCATCTCTTTCTGGCAAGCACATGCACCCTGTAGCAAAAACATAAAAAAAAAATCTAAATTTGAAATTGTGAACTACCGTGAGACAGTAGTTTGCACAGTGTCTATCTCAAAAATGTAAAATGTCTGGTGGCACCCCCGTGGACGCGGCTATGTCTGGTGGCACCCCCGTGGACGCGGCTATGTCTGGTGGCACCCCCGTGCACGCGGCTATGTCTGGTGGCACCCCCGTGCACGCGGCTATGTCTGGTGGCATCCCCGTGCACGCGGCTATGTCTGGTGGCATCCCCGTGCACGCGGCTATGTCTGGTGGCATCCCCGTGGACGCGGCTATGTCTGGTGGCATCCCCGTGGACGCGGCTATGTCTGGTGGCATCCCCGTGGACGCGGCTATGTCTGGTGGCATCCCCGTGGACGCGGCTATGTCTGGTGGCATCCCCGTGGACGCGGCTATGTCTGGTGGCATCCCCGTGCACGCGGCTATGTCTGGTGGCATCCCCGTGCACGCGGCTATGTCTGGTGGCATCCCCGTGCACGCGGCTATGTCTGGTGGCATCCCCGTGCACGCGGCTATGTCTGGTGGCATCCCCGTGCACGCGGCTATGTCTGGTGGCATCCCCGTGCACGCGGCTATGTCTGGTGGCATCCCCGTGCACGCGGCTATGTCTGGTGGCATCCCCGTGGACGCGGCTATGTCTGGTGGCATCCCCGTGCACGCGGCTATGTCTGGTGGCATCCCCGTGCACGCGGCTATGTCTGGTGGCATCCCCGTGGACGCGGCTATGTCTGGTGGCATCCCCGTGGACGCGGCTATGTCTGGTGGCATCCCCGTGGACGCGGCTATGTCTGGTGGCATCCCCGTGCACGCGGCTATGTCTGGTGGCATCCCCGTGCACGCGGCTATGTCTGGTGGCATCCCCGTGGACGTGGCTATGTCTGGTGGCATCCCCGTGCACGCGGCTATGTCTGGTGGCATCCCTGTGAACGTGGCTATGTCTGGTGGCATCCCTGTGCACGTGGCTATGTCTTCTAAGTCCTTGTTGTGCCAGTTGATGCACAATTTGGGTAATGCGTTTTTTTTTTCTTTCTTTTTTTTTTTTAGAGGTTTTTGCTATAGGGTTCATGAGCTTGCCAGGGAGAGACAGAGAGACAGAAAGCGAGAAATCACTCCCCAGGGGAGAGGGCCACGCTGCAATCCCTTCTCCATTCTCCTCTCGTGATCTTAGGCACGCACGCACGCACAGGCGCCCAGTGTGAGTTTAAGACACTGGGTCTGGGACTCGAACCGTGGTTGACTACATGGGAGTCCAGCAACATAGCCATTTCGCCAACTGATGGTCCCTCCAGCATGATTTTCAAGTTGCTGGGTCTGCAACTTGAACCATGGTCATCCATGTGGGAGTCCAGCTCCTTAAACACTGTGCCACTTGCTGACTCCATTCTTTTTAATTGAGTGCATATTATTCACTTAATTGTTTTCACTTGTGAAAAATTCTTATAAACAATCTTGTAATCTTATTTAGTATACCTATAGGATAAATTCGTATAAAACGAACTGCTGGTTTAAATAGTATGATCAATTTTTAAAAAAAAATTTAGAGAGATTTTTTGCAATAGGTTATATGCACTCTCTGGAGAGACAGACAGAAAGCAAGAAATCACCTCTGGGTGGGGGAGGGATGGCCACACTACAATACCTTCTTCTCTAGTCTTCTAGAGTTTTAAACTGTCAGGTCCAGGACTTGAACCGTGGTTCACTATGTGAGAGTCCAGAAAACTAACCATTACACCATCTGCTGGCTCCTCAATTTAAATTTTGATGTCATTGAAAAATATGCCTTCAAAAAGTTGAACCAATGTACACATTATGTATGAATATGGCTATTTTCTACGTTTTTTTCTAACACCTATTTCATCAAACTTTTAACTATCAGTCAAAGAGGGAAAAATGAAGCCTGTTTTAATATGTGTTTCTTTTGTTGAGAGTTTAAGTATTTTTTCCTATTTTTATTGGACCATTCTATTAGTTTCATATCAACTGTTCATGTCCATTGTTCATTTTTCTATGGAATTATTTGTGTCTTCCTTAAAATTTGCAAGAAATCTTTGTTTAGCAAGGAACATAATCATTTTTTTCTTTCATATATGTTATATTTTTTCCATAGACCACTTTTTGACTATGTTTATGGTCATTATTTTTTCCTTTGAGAAGTTTTAGATATTTAAGGCATTCAAATTTAAAAGTATTTTCTCCTTGGCTTTTGGGTATTTTCTTTTTTAGAGATTTTTGCCTTAGGGTACATACACTTGCCTGAGAGAGAGAGAGACAGAGACAGAGAGAAAGTGAGAAATCGCCCCCCCCCCCCCCCCCCCCCCCCGGGAGGAGGGCCATGCCACAATCCCTTCTCCATTCTCCTCCCAGGATCTTGGGTATGCACACACATGCACGCAGCATGATTTTCAAGCCACCTGGCCAGGACTTGAACTATGATTCGCCATGTATGAGTACAGTGACATAACTGCTATGACATCTGCTGGCCCCTGGATATTTTCTTATAGCAGAAACAACTTAATAATTTAAAATTTTCCCATATATACCTGTTGTATTCTCATAATTCTTTTGAGAGTTTTTTTTTTTTTTTTTTTTTTTTTTTTGCTATAGGGCATGTGTGCTCACCAGAGAGATAGAAAGCAAGAAATCACTTCTCAGGGGGGCTGACCATGTCACAATTCCTTCTCCTCCAGTCTCTTCTTGGGATATTGGGCATGCACGCACATGTGCCTGGTGTGTTTAAAGCCCCTGGGTCCAGGACGCGAACCACAGCCAGCTACATGGGAGTCCAGAGAGTCCAGTGATTTAACCACTGTGCCACCTGCTGGCCCATTTTATGATTATTTACACTTAAATCTTTGTTGCAGCTGTACTTTGAAAAAAGTAGTAAAGTAAGGATATGTATTGGTTAGATTAACTAATGCTAATTGCTGTATAAAATAGCTCTAAAACTATTTTTTTCTCATGCCAGAGGGTACATTACATATGAGAGAGAGAGAGACAGAACCTCAGCAGGACCTGAACACACTACTATAATTTTTCCTACAATTCCCTAATCTGTCAAGATCTCGAGGATGTGCAATGTACACCCAGTGTGCTTTACAAGTCACAGGGCTGGGACTTGAACCCTCCTTGGCCACATGGGATCTGACTTCCTCTGTGTATCACTTAACCCCCGTGCTATGAGTCTGGCCTTGCCCTAAAATCTTTGTGGCTTAACATTAATAAATAGTTCTTTCTAAGGCTGGCTCCACGGCTGGGTGGTTAAGACAGCTGGATCCCACATGGCTGACCCAAAGGTTTGAGGTTGGGACCTGCAGCTTGAAAAACATGCCAGGCATGTATACACTTGTGCCCAAATCCTGACATGGAGAGAAAGATGCAGGAGAAGGGATCGCAGTGTGACATTCCCTCTCTTTGGCTCTCTGGAGAGTACAGATGCCCTCTAACTAAACAACAACAGTTTTCTTTCTAGCACATAAATAGTACAAGTTAAAAAATGACAGAGCTGAACTTCAGATGTGTAATCCGTATCAAGAGTGAATAATCTAGGGCTGGCACCTTGCCTCGTGATTCAGAGCTAGATTCCACATGGCCAACCGCAGTGGGAATTTCAGCCCTGGGGGCTAGAAAAACAAGCCAGATGAGTATGCATACATGCTCCAAATTCTAACAAAATAAAGAAATTGAGAAGAGATCTTGGTGTGAGGATGCCCCATGGGAGGGATGGTGCTTTCTCTCTCTCTCTGGCAAGAAAAAAAAAAAATCCAATGCATAACAATATTGAGCACTTTTGCAGCCTATTTCCTTGCTCAAACTTTGATGTAGAAGAGCTGATCAAATGTTACATACACTTGTTTTAGGACCCCAAATCTGGGTCAGTGGACACTTCACTGAAGGACAGAGTGCCGAAAAACCTCTCCTTAAAAAAGCTTTTCTGTGGAACTGGTAATACAGTCTTCCAGATTCATAGATTCAACCAACCCTGGATAGAAAATATTTGGGGGGAGCAAAAAATAATACAACAAAATAAAAATACAGTGTAACAGCTGTTTACATAGCATTTACAGTAGACATTATACATAATCTAGAGATGCTTTAAAGTATAAGGGTGGATGTGAACAGGTTATTTGCAAATACCCTACCATTTTAGCATCCATGGATACTGAGGAAGCACTGAACAGTCTAACAGCGCATGCAGAAAGGAGCTCTAATAGTCTATTTTTCAAGGCCTTGCTTTGGGAAAGAGTTTTACTATTAACTGGTTGAGATAAATATTCACTATAAAAAACAAGATCCTGGCTTTTGACATAAAGTGGATGAATATGGAAGATTTAGGGTGAAGTAAGCTAGGCTATGAAGGAGAGACATTGTTTCCACTTATACATACCAACTGTCCGCACTCTATGGCCGAAACTGAATGACTAGAGGATATAAAAACATGGAAAATGGTTATAGATACCAGATACAGTGTGGGAAGAGGGTGGGAGGAGGAGAGTCTGAGGAAACACATTAAGAAAAAATTAAGTGAGACATTCGTGGGACAAAGAAATGGGTTGAAAATCACTCAACTGGGACTGGTGAGAAATGTATTCATGTTGGAATATTTACAAGCTAAGTGACATATGTGATTGAATGTATAAAATAAATTTAAATTTAAAACATTCACAATGTCTTTGTCATAGTGCTTACACAACCGGGCTAGGTTCTAGTTGAAAAGTCACATAAGGTAGGTCTGCCTTGACATTATTTGTGGCACTTGGTAAGCGCTGCAGCAGGGGAAACGTGCGCTCCTACTTAAGTTTCTCTGACTACTAATAGTGGGTCATGAGCTCAACTCTGGTCCGCGGTGTGAGCGCAGCTGCGTTGCAGCGGCTACGCTTACCTTGCCTTTTAAATAGCTAAAGTAGTACCAGGTCGGGGGTGAGGCCTTGGCCAAACTCGAAGGGGTGGGTAGTAAGAACTGGAATTTGAGTCGAGGGCATGCCTGATTTTATTTAAAAAGAAAAAAAAAGCGGGGAAGACTTCGGAGCCCGGCGAGGCACACTGGCCCGCTCTCCTGCGCCCCAAGGTCGCGCGGGGGGAACTGCAGCGCAGAGCGAGGCTCCCCACTCGGGAGCCACTGGGGCGCGGCCGAGCGCAGACGCGCGGGGCAGGCCGGCGGGCGGCTCGCTCGGGGCGGCGGCACGGAGCCGCGGGAGCCGGGCGGGCGGGCCCGGGGCGGGCCGGGGGGCGCGGCCAGCGAGGCCGGCGATTGTGCCGGGAGGCGGCGGGCGTGCGCGGCGGGCGGAGCCCACCCGAGGTGACGCACACAGCCCGGAGCCCGCCGGCCGAGCGGGGCGGCGCGGAGACGCCGGCCGGGGCGGGGGATCCCAGTCCCCGCCCTGCTGTCCCCGCCCCTCCCCGGCCTCCTTCACGCCCCTCCCCCCGCCCCTCCGGTTGGAAAGTTTCTAGAATCTCTTCCCGGCGGCCTTTGCGGTTCCAACATGGCGGAGCTGACGGTGGAGGTTCGCGGCTCCAACGGGGCTTTCTACAAGGTACTGACCCCGCTGGCGCCTCGCCGGGCCTCCTGGGAGCTGGAGCAGCTTCGGGGAAGGTTTGGTGGCCCTCGAGAGTGAGGTTCGCGGTTAGAAAGGGGGGCCGGACAAAGCCGAGGCCGCCGGCCTCCTCGCCGCTCCCTCCACCCGCGGTTTAACGGTCTCGGGGGCCCGCACTCCGTTATGTTTTTGAGCCACTGCGTCGGACATCTCTGGCGCTTCTTACTTCAGAGCCCGGCCCCGGTGCTGGCGCGGCCCTCGGCCGCCCGCGGGGAGGCGAGTGTGCGGGGCGGCGGGCCCCGGGGCAGCCGGCGGGATTGTGCGGTCACGGCGCCCCGGCCCGGCCTGCGCTCGGCCGCCCGACCCTCCCCACGCTCGGCGGGGGTGCGCCGCGGAATCCCAGGAATTCACCTTTGTGTGGGTTTGGGGCCAACTGATTTGTAGTGGCTGAAGGGGAACTGGGTGCCGGATTGAGGGTTAGAATCGCGGAGACAAAAGTAAAGAACCTTGAAATGTGGCAAGTTGAAATATTTTTGCGACCCGGGAAATGGGGCGGCGCCTTAGCCCCTCTTTAACGGAAGGAAAGGCGAGAGTTTTAGGCTGTAAAGTTAGATTTACACTGTGAAATTGAGACAGGTGGGGAGGTGACTGGTGTCCTTGTGTCATTTAGCCTGTAATTTTGGAAGGAGGATTTTCTTTTTGTCCCCCGCCTCCACGAAGTTTTTGTTTCCTTTCGGAGTGGAAGGAGATGCATTTCTATGGAATCCGGGCTGGGAAACGGAAGGAGGGGTTCGAGAGGAGAAATTTGGTAGGGGCTTCCAGCTAGGGGGCTCCCATAACTAAAAGTGAAATCCTAATAGTTTATTTATTTTTTTTGCCATTTTAACAGTCACTTTTTTCCTGTTCTCTCAAGTATGCCAGGATGTTACAAGATCAATACAAAGTCTCCCCAGCTGTTGTCTGTCAGTCAATTTCACTAAGCCAGCATCTCAAATGCTTGAGTGTCTTGGCTATTTTTATGAAGGGCCATCTACTATATGAGTATTGTGCGTACATGGAGTGAATTTGCACAGATTTTCATTTTGGTTTACCTTTTTATCCCACGGGATTTTATTTGGCTGTCATGACTTTCTATTTTCAGCGTTTTGTTTTTCCTTTCTTAGTTTACTGATAAGCTGTGGATTTGGTTTAACTGTCACGTGGTAGTAGCATAGTGGGGAATCACAGCGCATGAAAGATCCCCCTAAGCTTTTTCAAGTTTAAATCTCCTTAGGTGGTCAATATAAATTAGTAGAAACAGACCTCTTGGAAAGGAATCTTTAGTATGACCTCCTAATGTGTGCGTACTTACACCAAATATTAAACCAAGAATACTAATGTCAGGCAAGTGACCTAGGTGAACTTTTGAGTACTTGATTGACTTCTGTTCTTGCTGAAACTTAGTGATGGTTTTTCCTGAACGACTACAGGTGCAGTTAGCTAGCTGGCGCGCAGAGCGCGAAGAATGGGGTTAAGTATACTTTTCCTGTAAAGGCTAGGTGCTTCTCATCCTTTTGCATCAACACCCTGTCTCCCCCAGTGGAAAAGTCTCAATTTCTCACTGTTTGGCTATACAGTTCTTTTGTAAGATGGTCATTTTTTTCTACAATTCTGAAAAATATAAAATTGTTTTGCTTTAACATATTTTGTATGTAGATAGTGGAGAGAACACCAGTTTTTAACAAGTTAATTTATGTATATAGCCTGCTATACAAGAGTGTTCATTTCTTTTTCTAAATAAGATTAAAATATTTTAACCGTTCATGAAGATTGTTTACAATCTTAATATAATTTCTCATGGTACTTTTTGTCCCCAGTTAATTCGCAGTAAATCAGATGTGTTCATTGTGGAACACTTACGTATTTATCATCCCTATCCATACTCTCCAGATCTGCTTGGTTCTGTTTAGATTTTGATTGCATTACTCACTTTATATATGAGTAATAATACATAAATGAGGTGGTTCTTTGTTCAAAATTGGGAAGGACACTAGCCTCATTTGTATATAGTAAAATGTTTGCACTTGAACTTTTGGAATTTTAATAATCCACTTGTAGAAGCACTTTGTGGGCGCCATGGCCGTCAGAACTTCAGAACTGTAAGAATGGAGAGTGGAGGGGACCAGCAGTCAGTGTAATGGCTATGTCGCTGGACTATGCCACCCATGGACACAGATACACATAACTTGGCTAAAAGTGTGAATTGTCATAGAAGAGTTTCAAAGTCAGATATCATGCCTTGGGGCAGTGGTCTAAAGATAGTGATTCAGTTTCTCTAGGGGAACTGAAACTTCATTTCACACATTGAAACCAGGAAGATTGGAGATTTAAAAGTAGTCGACCGCGGTCGGAGTCCTGGACCTGGTGGCTTAAACTCACGCCAGGCGCATGTGCGTGTGTGCCCAAGATCCCGAGAGGAGAATGGAGGAGAAGGGATTGCGGCGTGGCCATCCCCCCTTATTTCTAGCTTTCTGTCTCTCTGGCCAGCGCATGCACCCCCTAGCAAAAACCTCTCCAGAAAAAAATAAAAAAAGAATGGAGAGTGGAAAGAACCCTGTGTTTGGAGTAAACAAATGGGAATCCTAGTACTTTTAGCTTATCATTATCTAATGATGAATTTCTGAAGAGATTTTTCTGGGTCTGTTTTCTTTGTGTAAAATGAGGGGTTTGAAGTAGTACAGTGGTCCCAGTGTTGTTTTATTCCATTAAACTGCCTCCTTGGAAAAAATTGGCTTAATCCTATAAGCATTTTTTTTTTTTTTAAACCATTTGAATTTTTTCTGGAGGGCATGTGTGCTGAAGGTAGACACAGAGGGAAAGTGAGAAAGCAACCTCCTAAGGGATGGAGGTAGGCCAGGAATGGCCACACTCCAGTCCCTTCTCCATTCTCCTCTCAGGATTTTGGGCACATGCATACAAGCTGCTGGTCTGAAACTCAAAACCATGCAGTTAGCCATGTGGGATCCACACATCGGAACCACCACACTACTGGCTGGCCTCAAATTTTTAAATTGAGGTTAACTTGTATATGGTAAAATGACCCTTTTTGCTGTATAGCTAATGAAATTTTTTTGTTTTAATTTTTCTGTAGCGTGTGTGCTTTTGCCAGAAAGAGAGAGAGAGGAGAAAGCAACCCCCATGGGGAATAGTCACAATGCAGTCCTTCCTCCATCCTGTTGGGATTTGGGGCATGTATTCCCTGCCTGTTTTAGAAGCTGCTGAGTCTGGGACTTGAGCTATAGGGTCAGCCATGTGGGAGCCAGCTGTCTTACCCACCAGGCCATGGAGCCAGCTCAGTAGCTAATGAGTTTCAATAAATTCTGATACTTGTATGAATACCACCATGGTGAAAGGATAGAATAGTTCCACTATTCCCCACATTTCTCTCAGATCCCTTTCTAGACAACGTCTCCGTAACCCCAGCCCCTAGGGTGTTTTCTATCGTATCCATATATTCATACAGTATAATGTGTAGTGTTTTGAGTCTGACTTCTTCAGCTGAGGGTAGGAACAATTTAATTTTAATTTTTTTTTTTTTTTCTTGTTTAGAAAATAGTACATGGTAAGGGAATTTTGAAAACTACCAAGAGTTGCTTTAAGATAAGAGCTGTTGGGACAAGCATATGACGCCAACAGTTATCTTGCTGGACTCCAACATAGTCAACCATGGTTCAAGTCCTGGACCTGGCGGCTAAAAAATTCACATCAGGCATGTGTGTGTGCATGCCCAAAATCTTGAGAGGAGGTTGGAAGAGACGAGATTGCTGTGTGGCCATCTCCCCTGAGGGATGATTTCTCGCTTTCTGTCTCTGTGTCTCTGGCAAGCACATGTGCCCTATAGTAAAAATCTCTCTTTTAAAAAAAAATGTTAACTGGTGGATTATTATTTTTTTTAATTTATTTTTTTTAGTGGGAGTTTTCATTTTACAGGTGATTTGCATTTTCCTCTTTTCCACTCTCTCCTCACCCATGTACACAAATAGACATAACTTGGCTATAAGTGTGAATTGTTATAGGAGAGTTTCAAAGTCAGATATCATGTCTTGGGGCAGTGGTCTAAAGATAGTGATTCAAGTTTTTCTAGGGGAACTGAAACTTCATTTCACAGATTGAAACCGGGAAGATTGGAGATTTAAACTTAATAGTGTCGTGTGTTTTTGTTTGTTTTAATAAAGATTTTTTTCATAGGGTGTGTGCACTCGCCAGAGACAGAGGAAAGTGAGAAATCACTCTCCAGGAGGATGGCTATGCCACAACCCTATCTTCAGTCTCCTCTTGGGATTTTGGTTACACACGCACACGCAGTCAGTGTGTTTTTCAAGCCACTGGATCTGGGACTTGAACTATGCAATGGGCAATGGAGGATCCAGTGCCTTCACCACCATGCCAACTGGTGCCCCCAAATTAATAGCCTTTTAGTTTTTTGTCCCCCCCCCCAATTTATTTTTTCCATGGGCAGGAGGCAGTAAAAGTGAGAGAATGAACTCCGACAGGGTCCAGATGTCATGATCTATACCTCAGTCCTTCAGTCTGGCCCGGATGATAGGCAGGTGTGGGGTACTCAGGTTTCTGGAGTTGAAGCAGGAATCTTATGTGGGATTATCTGGCATAGTCGTTTTCCTACTGCACCAGCATCTGACCCCAGATAGCCACTTTTTTTCCTCCCTGAAATAATTACACAAGCCTTGTTCTGCCTTTCTCCCCCCAAACTCAACAATGGATCTGTAGTTAAAAAGGTAACTTTGATAAGTACTGTTTTTTCAAGTCTATAAATGTGGAAGTGAGAGAAAGGGGAGGTGGTAAAGGACTTGATGGTGGTGTGTTTATTATTTTTTCTTAGTTTTTGCTACATGGTATGTGTGCTTGCTGGAGAGAGACAGGGATAAGAGGAAAAGTGCAAAATCACCCCGAAGGGGAATGGCCACACTGCATTCCCTTCTCTGTTCTCCTGGGATTTTTGGCACGCATGCATGCACGCCCAGTGTGTTTTTCAAGCTGCCAGGTGTGAGCCTTGAACCTCACAGTCAGCCATGTAGAATCCAGCCATCTGCTGGCCCAGTGGAGTATAATTTTATATAAAACATCATACTTGGAGCACCATCTTTGGATTTACACCACTTGACATTTAAGGTGCCCTCTTTTTAAATCTTTATCAAGGTAGAATGGATATTACATAAAATTCAGCTGTTTTAAATGAAAGTTAAATGATTACTAGTGTTTTTAAAGAGCAAAATTGTATAACCATGTCACAGTCTGAGAGTATTTCATTACCCGGAAAGAAACTTCAGGCTTATTTACATCATTAAAGAACTTTTTAACTACTTCACAATAACATAGTAACTTCTGTATAGCTGGGACTGAGTATAATTTTAAAATGAAGTTGAGAGAAAGTTTCTCAATTTCTGGCTCATGTAGAGGAAAGTTTCTGTGGTGTTCCAAGGAAACCTGTAATCTCTAAAGATAGCTGAATGAAATTTCAAACTCTTCGTGTAGAGATAGAATTAATTACTTTTAGAGCTCTGGGATTTCTGTTTTAACAGAAACAATTGTAGTAGACTACAGAACAATCTCCAATATATATATATTATTGTAGTTTACTTTAATATTAACAGGTTTTGGAGTAATAGCCTAAATTATGTAGTAGGTTTATTATCACTAATGGTGGTGACATATAAAGTCATAGTAACAGAGTTGTAGTCTGAGGGTTTACTGACTTGTCAAGTTTGTACAGAATCTTGTCAGTTGACTGCTTTGTGGAGATTAGTGTTGAGGAAAAGATGTTGCCTGTCTTAATGTATTAGTATACTCTGTTAAATTAAAAATACATAGATCCAGATATTTCAAAGATAATTTTGAGTTATATGTATTTAAAACTTTGATATTTATAAAAAGCTTAAAGAACTAAGATTTAAGTTGAAAATAAATTGTCAAAATTTTTATTTTAGTTTATGGATTGCACATTGTTGGGAGAGGGGAAGCTCAGATTTTCTACTCCACCATCTTGCTGATATTGATTACAAGTTTCAGAAATTAAATGCTTTTTGGGGGAGGGGAGCGTCAGAGGGTGCATGTATGCTCTTGACCTGAATAGGAAGGGGAAGTGAGGAGAGCATCCCCCGTGGGTAGTGGTCGCACTGCAGTCCTTTTTCTACTTCTCTTTTTGGGCTTTTGAGCACATGCGCACTCATGCCTGGTGTGTTTTGCAGGCTGCTAGATATGGGACTTAAACCATGCAGTTGTCCATGTGGGGTCCAACTGCCTTAACCCCAGGCTGCTGGCTGGCCCATAAGTACATATTTGTAATAAAGTTTTGTTTTTGTATTTCAAGAGCAATACATAATTAGGAAAAATCTAAAAACAGAAAAATCTGAAAATCTTTGCTTAATAATATACTTCCAAGAAGCATAACTTTTTTACATACTGTTACTTTTATATACTAGTATCTTTTCTGTATCATCAGATAAAGATGCCTTTTGTGAATAAGATAAAGTTGTTGACAGCTCGTTTATGAGAGATTCTTTTAAGCAAATCCATGTATTTTCTGATTTTCATATCTCACGGACTCTATGAGTTGTGTATTTAATAACCATTTTATATATTGGGAAACTGACAATATAGGAAGTAATTTGACCAAGATTACACCTTAGTTGAAATAAATGGCCTTTAACTCTTGGGCTTCTCTTGAATCACCAAGTTTAGCATAGGACTATAGAGATTCTTCAAAGGAAATTTTAGGGTAGTGTGTTTTAGTTAGGAAGACAAGAGAA
Organism: Tupaia tana; assembly: GCA_026018925.1. Taxonomy (NCBI): domain Eukaryota; kingdom Metazoa; phylum Chordata; class Mammalia; order Scandentia; family Tupaiidae; genus Tupaia; species Tupaia tana. The sequence goes on along the minus strand of JAKSZU010000020.1, from coordinate 44,446,480 downwards.
GACTCTTGACTAAATTACAACTCAAATGACTGTGTTGTCTCTATCACAAAGTTAAGGATGTAGCTAATTAGATGTTTTTTTGTAGTGGGAAGACCAATATGCATTCCACGAGCCCTAATTCATTCTTGGTTTTTTTTTTTTTTTTTTTTTTTTTAGAGGTTTTTGCTGTAGGGCACATGAGCTCACCAGAGACAGAAGGTGGAAAAATCACCCCCGGGGGGGATGGCCATGCCACAATCCCTTCTCCTCCATTCTCCTCTCTGGATCTTGGGCAAGCACACACATGCGCCCGGCCTGAGTTTAAGCCACTGGTTCCAGGACTTGAACCACAATTGTCTACATTCGAACTGCGATTGACTACATGGGAGTCCAGTGACATAGCCATTACACCAACTGCTGGTCCCCATGAGCCCTAATTCTAATAGCTGGTTATGAGACCTTGATTTTCTTACCTACCTTATGAGGCCGTTGGATTTCTTTAAACAGTTAGGTTGTGGAATCTCTCCTAGGTTCTGTTAGTTAACTGAAGTTTTATGTAGCTATAACAATAACTGTCAGTATTTATTGAGCACCCAGACTACTTGTAAGACTGGGCAGGTACTTTACATGAACTTCTCTTTTTCTCTTCTCTGAACCATAGTGAAGCAGGTAGTGTTAACACCATTTGAGGATCCCAAGGCTAAGTAAATCTAGGTCCATAAAATTTAGAGGCCACTTTGCATTTGAGACTAGGATCAAGCCCCTATTGGCACACTCAGTATCGGACTGTGGAGCTAGAAACCTTATGTTGACCACAATTCAAGTCTCCATTCAAACTCTGATCTTTGAGTTCACATAGCCTGACTCTTATTTTATTTAGAGCTTTTTTTTTTTTTTTTTTTTTTAAGATTTATTTATTTAATTCCACTTGTTGTTGTTACTTTGTAATTTAACCAGAAAGAGAGAAAAGGAATGGGAGAAACAAGCTGCCAAGTTTGGGACTTGAACAATGGTTGGACTGTAGGAGTTCAGCGCCTTTAACCACCATACTACCTGCTGACCCTTAGAGGTTTTTGTTTTTTTTTTTAAGTATTTATTTAATTTTATTTCTTTTTTTAATTTGACCAGGAAGAGACATCAAGAGAGAAGGAAAATGAGAAAGCAAGCGGCCAGGGCCAGGGCCAGGGCCAGGGCCAGGACTCAAACCGCGGTTGGCCATATGGGAGTCCAGCACCTAAACCACCACACTATGGCACTTTTTCTTAGATTTTTGCTATAGGGTGTGTATGCTCGTAGGAGACAGAAAGTGAGAAATCCCCACCCCTCCGGGTTGGCCATGATGTAATCCCTTCTCCTCCATTCTCCTGGGATTTTGGGCACACATGCACCTGCACCCAGCATTGTTTTTTAAGCCACTGGGTCTAGGACTTGAACGATGGTCAACTACGTGGGAGTCCAGCAACATCACTATTATGTCATCTGTTGGTCTCCATGGCCTGACTTTTTAACCTTTTGTGATTTATTTTTTTAAACCTCCCACCCTTTTTATTTATTTATTTTTTTCTTTTTTTGGAGAGGCTTTTGCTATAGGGCACGTGCGCTCGCCAGACACAGAGAGGCAGAGAGACAGAAAGCAAGAAATCACCCCCCAGGGGGGATGGCCACACCGCATTGGGATCTTGGGCATGCACGCACACGTGCCCGGTGTGACTTTAAGCCACCAGGTCCGGGACGCGAACTGTGGTCGACTACGTGGGAGTCCAGCAACATAGCTATTATGCTAACTGCTGGTCCCACCTCCCACCCTTTTTAATTGACAGAGTATCCAGGTGCATGCCAGAGAGAGGGAAAGGGAGACAGCTACTCCCTAGCAGGGTGTGGTCACGCTATAATCTCTTATCAAATGCTCCATTCTGCAGAGTTTTGGGACACAAAGCAGTGTGACTGGCTTGTGTTTCAGGCCACTGGGGCTGGGATTCAAACTGTAGTTGCCCATGTGGAATCCAGCTTTTTGTATGTAGCACTTAACTCCTACCTGTTAAGTCCAGGCCCCAGTTTGTATTTATTGGAAGAAAATTGGTCAGTCTTCTCTTCTGAACACAATTTGTTGTGTAATCTTACTAAGTAATTGCACAGATACAAAACGACATTGTTTCTGGTTTTGGTTCAAACTACAATAATTATATCAGGGGTCATGGTCAAAGTCAGATGTTGTCACAGCACCTTGTTGCATACATAGAGAAAACTAAATGGAACTTCAGCTCTGAGCAGGAAAGTCAGGATAAATTTGAGTGGCCGTTTGGAACCATTTTTTCATTCCATTTCAAGGAGTATTGTTGATACTACAAACTTGTGAAATTAAGCCAAGAAAATTACTTGTATGTAGGCAGTAGTAGATTTTGCGTATTTTGAAATCTTCACATTGTTGTTATCTTCTGGTTTTCCATTCAGAATAGCTAAATACAGTCAGTTGCTGCATAATGATGTTTTGATCAACAGTGGAACTTATTATATACAAGGTGGTTCTATATGCATGACCTAGGTATATTGTGGGCTATACAGTTGATCGAGGGTTATGTAAGTATACCCTGTAAACACAACGAAGTTGCCTAATTACTCACTTATCAGAATATACCTGCATTGTTAAGCAATGTGTGATGGTACTCAATACTAATGAATTCTGAAGGTTCTCCTTGAATACTTCTCTCCTGTCAGAGTTTTTTCCATAATCAATGATATTTGTAATATGTATCTAAAATATATTTATTTATAGAACATGTATTCATTGGTTTGAAATAATTTTCATTTTTATAGATTTAGTTATGTAGGTTTTTTTTGGGGGGGGGGTGTCAGAAAGTATGTGCACTTGCCAGGGAGAGAGGGAGAGGGGGGAAAGCAGCCCCACCTGCACTCCCCAAGTGGAGCATGATCATACCTCAGTCCCTTTTCCATTTCTCCAACTCGTAAAGATTTTGGTCATCACATATAATGTGTGCAGTATTGAAAAATACTTTCAAGCTGTCAGGGCTGGGATTGAAACTGCTTGGCCATGTTGGCTCTAGCTCTCTTAACTTAGTCTATGGGACTGGCCCAAGGAAGAAGGGATTTTCTAAATAAATATTAATAGATTGCTTTCCACAAAGACTTTTTTCCCCTCTTAAATTTGCCAGAAGACACATACTTACTGGAGAGAGAGAGAAGGAAAGTAAGGAAACCCCACCCTCACCCCCATAGGAGATGGTTGTGCTGCAATTCTTTCTCTTCCATTTCTCCTTTGGGATTTTGGGCATACATTACCAAGCTTCAGGCCTGTTTTGTCAAGTCACTGAGTCTGGGACTCAAACTACGAGTTCAGCCATGTGGGATCCAGTCGTCTTAACCACCACACCATTGGCTGATCTTTCCATGAAACTTAACATTTTCTATTTTCACCATCAGTAAGTGGCAAGTCTTTTTCTTTATATCCCTGCCACCAATGGATTTTTATAATATTTAATTTTTGCCAATTTGTTAAATGTGAAGGGATATCTCATTGGAACTTTGTAGATCCGATTGTGATTTTTAATGTTTGTTTGCCATTTTGATGTACTCTTCTGTAAATTTCTTGTGTTTTCTTTTGTAGTATCCTTTGTCAGTTTTTGAGGTCCACGTGCATATTAGGTATATTAACCTTTTAATTTAAAGTAAGAGTGTCTCCTCTCTCCCTCCCCTTGTTTTATCCCCTTTCCAGTATCTCTGGCCACAGAGAAGTTTGTTTGTTTGTTTGTTTTTTTAAACATACTGATTCGTTCATTTCCCATAAAGGCTTCTGCATTCCACTGCTGGTTAAGACACTCTGTACCCAGATTATACATGTGGTTTTTTAATATCCTGCAGTATTTTATTTTCACATTGAAACATTTGCTACGTCTTTTATTATTATTATAATAATTCTTTAGGTTTTTGCTATATAGTGCATACACTCACTGGAGCAAGAGGGAGAAAGTGAGGAATTGCTCCCCACAGGGGATGGCTATGCTGCAATCTCTTTTTCTCCATTCTCCTCTTGGAATTTTGGGCATACATGCGCATGTGCCCAGTGTGATTTTAAGTCACTGGGTTAGGGACTTGAACCGTGGTCCTCAGAATCCAGCATCTTCATTACCATGCCACCTGCTGGCCTCATAATACTTTTCAAGTTCTTTTATTTTTACTGTTTTTATTCTTTGAGAGAGACACAAAGGGACAGACAACAGGGACAGGCACCCTCAGTAGGTCTTAATGCTGTGATTCACTCCCATTATCATCCAGCCAGGATCACAGATGCCTGCTTGTGTGTCTAACATGTACAGGGAGACCCCAGGATGTGAACCTGGGAGCTTTCCACGTGGCTTTAGCATTATGGAGCATTGTGTTATGCTGCGCCACTGAGGCTGGCCATTGAATATTGTTTTGAATATTCATGTGGATAGGCAGATGTGTTAATGCCATGCATTAAAAGAAACTTATGTCTATTTGAAGGCTTTAAACAATTTTTCTTGTATGTGGGGATTAGCTACTTGCTTTTCTTAGTAATACCTCCCTCACTTCTAGTATTGGGATCAAGGGATGATATCTTACCATCCAGGAGGGCTGAATCCCAAACCAGATTGGTAGGATCTCCTGAGAATTGCTCCCCAAAGTCTTTCTGGCAGGACCATGAAGAGGCCCTGAAAGGAGAGGATTGAGATTTTGGTTTTTGGCAAATACAAGTAGTAAGGAGTCTTACTTTCCCTACATTACTGCCTTGGGTCTGCTTGTTTTACCTACCACATAGTAAGTGGTAGGTCAGAGACTTAATAGTGAAATTCTATATTGTATTGCTTTCATTCAGAGAGGTGTTGTTTTTCCTTCCTTGCCCTGGTGGTTCTTTGTTATATACTATACAGACAGTCCCAAGGTATTAAATGTTTTATTATTAATCATTTAAATTACTTGGCATAAAAGTTTTAGGAAGATTTACCATGTTATTTTATGAAGGGGAGTAACATCCCAACAGGTTCTCAGATGCCATGATCCACCTCCACTCTCAAGTCAGTCCTCGATCATGGGCACATGCATGCTCTGGCTTAATCAAGGTATGTGTGCCCAGTATACCGAGTGAGTGCTCCAGGTTTGATTCTAGAACCTTTCCATGTGTGTCAGCCTCAGAGAGCATCATGTTTTAGTACTTCTCTACCGTCCATTCCTCCATGAAATGCTGTTTTTTTAATTTTCTTAATAATCGTATAGGTAGTACTGTTCTGCATACTTGAGATAAGTTAATTATGCACAGTGGATAGCTTATTGTATTGATCTGTATTCTCTTAGAACCCTGGTTAAAAAAGACTCGGCTATATTCAGCTTACTCTTTAAAAAAAAATTACTGTGAAATGGGTCCTACATGTTCAGGGTTAAAAGCATGTTAACAGATGAGATTCTGGCTGTAGACACATTGATTTGAGGTGCCAGTAAGTCAGAAGTTGAATATAGAATTAAGAGAATAGATCATTTTTCCCTGTACAGATTTGAGAAATTAGTGGAAGATCTACGCAATTTCATTTTATTTGAAATGGCATCGGTTGTGGGTCTGGAAAGTGGTGCAGTGATGAAATGCTATGCTCTGGAGGCAGTTCTACATGGGAGGGTGCCCCCTCCCCCCCTTCAGGTCAGACTTGACTACAGTAGGCACACCCTTGCAGTGGTCCAGGGCTGACTGATGCTGGGGGTCGGATCCTGGTGTTGGGACCGTTGGCTTCCTGTCTCACTCTTACGTCCTCACTCATGGAAGAGATAAGTAAATGTTAAAGAAAATATGAGGAATGAGAATGAAGAGCTAGGAAATGAAAAGAAAATAAAAATGTTTTAAAAAGTGATGTCAGTTTTAACAGGAGTCCTACCACTAAGAAGGAAGGAAAGTTCCCAGTTAACTTGAGCAATGGTTTTCCTTATAGTTTTAGTATTTGTGTACTTACTGAAAGCTCTCATTTAAGCACTTGTGTACATAAAATGAGAAATATAAGCAGAATAAAGCTGTTAAAATGTCATGTGCTGGTGTTTGTGTTCCTTCTCATGGTATCATCTTAGTGCCATGAAGAGCATTGATATTACAAGCAAATTGTAGACGACCTCACTGTTATCTCCAGGATTTTTTCCCAAGAATTTTCACCCAGTCTGCAAGTTTTGATGCTGGCACTTTTTTGAATTTTCAGAAGATGTCAATAGAACTACCTTCTGGTAAGAAACCTCAGTCCTTCCTTAAAATGGTCCTGGGACCAGCAGTTGGTGTAATGGCTATTTCACTGGACTTCCATGTAAACAACTATGGTTCAAGTCCCGAACCCGGTGGCTTAAAACTCACTCCGGGTGCATGTGCGTGCCCAAGATCCCGAGAGGAGAATGGAGGAGAAGGGATGGTGGCGTGGCCATCCCCCCTGGGGGGTGTTTTCTCGCCTTCTGTCTGTCTTTCTCTGTCTTTCTGGCGAACACACACGTCATATAGCAAAAACCTCAAAAAGAAGTAAGTAAATAAATAATAAAATGGTCCCTCCTTGGTTTGCTCTTTGAAATATCAAAGGGTTCTTATGTTTCAAGTGCCATAGAAAATTTTAAGCAGACTGGTTGAAAATGCCTAAATAGTGACAATCGTGTCCTGACGGCAGTGTGACTGTCAGCTGTTCTAAGATGCCATTAATTTTAAGAAGCATCCTGATTTAATGAGGTGTTAAATTTTTAGAATTGGTGTACTGGAAAGGTAGATTGGTGCCAGTGAATGAATCAGTAAATGAATTGATTGAGGGATAACAAGTGATAAATATTTTATCAAATCTGTTGTGCATTCATTTTAGTTGTTGTTTTATGAGAGTGTGCAGGGGAGAGGGATATTTTTGACAGATATTCTTGCCCCAGTCTCCTAGTCAACTGAAACTGCAGGTTTGCACCACAGTGCCTGGTGCCCTCCTGCTTGAGTGCTTGAGTCACCACAGGCCCACAGGTGGGCCCTTTGTGTCAGTTTTCTTTTTTTTTGGAGGGGTTCTTGCTATAGGGCGCGCATGCGCGCTCGCCAAAAGACAGAGAGAAAGAAAGATCACCCCCATGCCCCGGGGGGATGACCACGCTGCAATCCCTTCTCCATTCTCCTCTCGGTATCTTGGGCATGCACGCACGCGCCCTGCGTGAGTTTAAACCACTGGGCCTGGGACTCGAACCATGGTTGACTACATGGGTGTCCAACAACACAGCCATTATGCCAACTGTTGGTCCCTCTTTGTGTCAGTTCTTAGGAATCAAAAAACTTATGTGGTGAAATTTGCATAAATTGTGTTAGTAACTCACTGTTTATATTTTATTAAATCTTTCCACAGCAGTAATCATTTTTCTTATATAAAGTTTTATCTGTTTCTTCCATGAATGAGAGAGAGACACAGATACACACAGCACCGCAAACAGGGTCCTGTTGCTGTGCTCCATCACCAGCCTTCAGTCACCTCCAGAATCATGAGCAAGCTTGTTCCTAGTATACTGGGGGAGGTTCCCTAGGCTTGATCTGGGAACTTTTCTCTTGCAGAGAATCATGTTTTACTACTGCAACAACATCTAGCCCTTCGCAGCAGTGATCTTTAATTAATGTAGTAGAGGAAAATAGAGTTCTCACTTAGAGGAAAGGCCCAATGGTATCCTAACAAACTGAGCTGACTGTCTCTAATAGAGAAGAATTCATCAGTTTATTTTTGGAAATACAGTGTTGTATTAATAGGTTTGTTTCATGAATTAAGTCATCAGCTGCAATGTTTCTGATGCATTTGAGAAGGCATCATAAATACAGTGATTTCTGACTACCTTGCAGATTAAATATAGAGACAGTGTTTATTTACATTTCATGCCAGTGATTCATGAGAAAAGACATTTAAAATAAAAACTTTGATAAAAGAATTAAAGCCAGAATGACTCTTAAACTATATTAAGTTTGAAGGAAACAGTAATATGAGTCTGTTACTTCCTTTTTTTAAAATTCTTTTCATTTGCCAGAAGGTGCATGTGCTCACCAGAAAGAGACAGAGAGGAGGAGGGAAAGGGTTAAAGTACCCCCCAATGGGGTCTGGCCATACTGAAATCTCTCGTCCTCCATTTCTCCATCCTGTTGGGATTTGGGGCCTATCTGCACATATGCCTGGTGTGTTTTTCAAGCCTCAGGGGCCAGGAGTTGGAAACGTGCAGTCAGTCATGTAGAATCCAGTTCTCTTAACTTCTAGATCATGGGGTCAGCCCTCTTTATTTTAACTTTATTTTTAGTTTGTTTACTTCTTCCATAACAGAGAGAGAGGGCCAGCATTCCCACCAGAGTTTTGACTTGGCAGTCAACTCCTGCTTTAGCCAGCTGAGGATCCTGGGCATGTACATGTTCACAGAGGTCTCCAGATATTAACCCAGAACTTTTCCATGTGGGTCAATCTTGTGTAGTGTTGTGTTTTACCACTGTAGTACCATTCAGGCCCCTGATACTTACTTTTTTTTTTTTTTTTTTTTTGCTTGCTTAAGAAAATAGATGAACCAGAGACTAGATTCCTGACAGGTCCATTATATTAATTTTTTTCTTTTAATTTGTCAGAGGAATTGTGTGCCTGCCAGAGACAGACTAGGAGAGAAGCACCCAACGTGGGGAATAGTCGCACTACAGTCCCTTCTCCATTTCTTCCTCATTTGGGGATTTTGGTCATGGTCACACATGCATCCAGTTTTTGTTTTGTTTTTTTGTTTTTTTTCTTCAAGCTGCCTGGTCTGGGACTCGAAACATGCAGTTGGTTCAGTGCATGTAACCACCAGGCTATGGGCTGCCTGACAGATCCACCCACTATTATACCACAAAAATACTTTGATAGGTTGGAATAATGAGATTGAAATAATTGAAATGTTAGATTACTGCACTAAGAATAGTTTCTAACCTCAATTTAAGAAGATTGTACTGTTCAAGTTTTTGTTTCCCCCTTATAATCAGTGTTAATTTGTTATTTAATTAACTGAAACAATAGGAAGATGTTAGTGGGGCTTTTAAAAATCTAAAGTCTAGATTTTTTTTTTTTTTTTTTTTTTTTTTTTTTTTTGAGAAAGATGTTTGCTATAGGACATGTGCACTCACTGGAGAGACAAAGTGAGAAACCATCCCCCAGCGGGTATGGTCATGCTGCAGTCCTTTCTCCATTCTCCTCTTGGGGTCTTGGGCAGGCATGCACACACACATACCTGGCGTGAGTTTTAAGCTTCCAGGTCAGGGACTCGAAACGCAGTCAACCAAGTGGGAGTTTGGTGACTTAACCATTATCCCACCTGCTAGTCCCATATCTAGATGAATTTAAAAATCATAATTTTCAGTCAGTTAATCCTAGACTGTTTTCAAATAACTTTTATTTATTATTATTATTTTTTTTTTTTCTGGAGAGGTTTTCGCTATAGGGCGTGTGCGCTCACCAGAAAGACAGAGAGAGAGAGACAGAAAGCGAGAAATCACCCCCCGGGGGGATGGCCATGCCGCAGTCTCTTCTCCATTCTCCTCTTGGGATCTTGGATACACACACACACACACACACACACACGCGCGCGCCTGGCGTGAGTTTAAGCCACCGGGCCTGAGACTCGAACCACGGTCGACTACATGGGAGTCCAGCGACATAGCCATTACTCTAACTTCTGGTTCATTATTATTATTATTATTATTATTATTATTATTTTAATTTGACCAGAAAGAGAGCAAGAAAGCAAGTCATCAGGTCCAGAACTTGAACTGCAGTCAATTATGTGGAAGTCCATTGCCTTAACCACAATGCCACCTGCGGACCTCTAGACTAGGATAAACTCTTAATGAGTTTAGTAGGAATATTCTCTGAGGAACGGATGCATCTGTACAGATTCCTAACCATAGCTCATGCTAGGCCTCTGATACATTGATCAGTGTTTTAAATATGAAAATTTTATTTCAAGTTGACTTTATGTTCTGGACAAGATAACTGTCTTTCCAGTTGTGAACTAGATTTTGGTAGTTCTTGAACTTTGCCTTATATACATTTTTATGGGAAGTGCCCTATGTCACTTGATTAGTATTGCTACTAGACTTAATCTTTTTGAGTTTAAATGCATTGGTAAAAGCATTTTATCTGGATTTTAATGATTTAATGAAAAGTGCTCCAGACAAATGAGATTTTCAATCATTTATAATGTTTTAGGGAGGGAAATTTGGGGTTATGGAATGTTTAAATTTCCTTTTCTCTAAAATGAGAAAATGAGGAGGATCTGAAAATTTTCATTTTTTAAGTTTTATTCTGGAAAGCACATACATATGCAGGAAAGAGAGAGAAGAACCCTCAACAGGGTTCTCTAATGCTATGATTCTCCTTCCTGTGTATCAGGATGTTGGGGCATATCCATGTGCCTCTGGGATATTTTTAGACCAACTGGGAAATCAGAACCAGCAGTCAGCCATGCAGCCTCCAGCACTGTAGTTGAGCTTGCCAGGAACTGTGCCACCAGACTGAGCCTTGGAGGTTTATAAATAAAATTTTGCCCTTATACAGAGTTGTCACATGACTTTCTACAGCCAGAGGTAACAGTTCATCTGTTGTGATTTTTTGTGGGGGTTATATTTGTGTTATTAATTATTCAACTGACATATATTCATATTATCTTTGTTTTTGCTTAACTGATATAATTTCTTTTTTTCATGACTACCTCCATTAAGTTGAAAAACTGTCAGATTTTCAGGTGTACTTTTGTTGTTGTTCTTTTGTTTTTGGAGATATTTTTGCTATAGGGCATGTGTGCTCCCAGAGAGCCAGACAGTGTGGAGTAAATAGACACACCACAATCCCTTCTCCATTTTCCTGTTGGGATTTTGGGTATGCATGCACACGTGCCCAGTGTGGATTTCAAGCACCAGGTCTGGGATTCAAACCATGGTTGACTTCGTGGGAATCCAGCAATGTCATTGCTATGCTATCTGCTGGTCTCCATAACTGTATTGTTTTGTAACTTCATACATGTATCCATAAATTAGGAATACTCTGCACCTTTTTGTTTTAGGCCATTTAAGCTTCCACCTCCAAATTGCCATGTACCTCGTGCAATTGTTTAAAAAAAAAAAAAGTGAGGTAGATAGTTCTTCATTTTGATTAGGAAAAGATCCACAAGACACAAAGTTGGAGGAGAAATGTGAAGTTCAAGAAAAAAATTGTAGGGGCCAGCGGGTGGCGTGGTAGTTAAGGGCACTGGACTCCCATATGGCTGACCCCAGTTTGAGTCCTAGACCTGGTGGCTTGCTTTCTCAGTTTCTCTCACTCACTCACTCATTCACTCACTCTGTTCCTCTCTGGTATAAATAAAATTAAATAAATCTTTAAAAAATTGTAGCAAATGGGTAATACTTCAGTGACTTTATAATATTAAAATTATAATTTTCTGTCAATTACCTGTTCACATAGCTCATATTCATTATTATTTTCTCTAGCAGCTTATTCCTCTTTTTTTTTTTTTTTTTTTTTTTGCCAGAATGCATGTGTGTGCTAGAGGGAGTGGGGGAAGAGGGAAAGTGGAAAAGCAACCTCCCTTCACAGGGGATGATCACCTAGTGTCCTTTCTCCCAATTTTTCTTCTGTCCTGATTTTTGGCATGCATGCATACATGCTTAGCATGTTTTTGTTTTGTTTAAAGAGAGAATTTGTTAATCGAGTGCGTGCACTCTCAGGAGGGTCTGAGAGGTGAGAAGCGAGAAGTTACTCCCCAGGGTGGATGGTCATGCCACATCTCTTCATTTTCCTCTCTGGATTTTGGGCACATATACACATGCCTTTGGTGTGAGTTTCAAGCTGTTGGGTCTGGGACTGGAACCATGGATGACTAAATGGGAATCCAGCAACGTAACCATTATGCCATCCACTGGTTCCCACAGCATGTTTTTTAACCCACTGGTTCTGGGACTCGAGCTGCACTGTAGGCCGTATGAAATCCACCTGCCTTAACCACTAGGCCACCAGCTGGCCCTTAACTTATTCTTATTTACTCACCTGAGAATATTGTAAATTGGGAAATTAACTCTTGGCTGTATGTTGTTCTTACTCCCTCTTTATTTTGCTTATATGTGGTAATGTTTACCATATTTTAGCATTGGGTAGTATATATTACTGAATTTTGTGGCTTTAGGGTTTTTTGTTTTTTGTTTGTTTTTTGTTTGTAAGGCTTTTCTTACTCAAGGTTGTAAGTAATCTTATCATGAAACTCTTACTGATTTTTAAAAGTTAGAGTCTTTTATTATTTTGTTGAATGTTGTATCTATTTTCATTTTTCCAAGTAATTATCCAAATGTTTCAATACTGTTTAAAAATAATCTGTTCTTCCTTCTGTTGTAAATTCATAATTGACTTAGGGCTATCTTAGGAATCTGTGCTCCTTTAAAATAAATACTTTCTCTCTTGCGAAGGTGTGTCTGTAGTTCCCTGTCTTAGGACATATAAGAATTGGAGCAAAGAAATGTGGATTTGGAGAAATTTGGGGTCAGCTTGCTTCCTGCATGCTTAAGATCAACCATCCCACATGGAAAAAGTCTTTGCTGTCTCAATTACTGTAATTTAAAAGTAAGCTCTGATGTTTGGTAGGTATAGTGTGTGCTTTTCATGTTCTCCACCCCCCCATTTAAAAAATTTACTTAAGTACTTTTTTTTTTAAAGATAGATTTTAGTGCAATTTAAAATAATCGTTATTTAACCCCCTCCAACAGAATGTATATAGACATTTCTCAGTAGTTTAGTGGGATCCGATTGAAATTATAGGTTAACTATAGAGGCATATTGAAATTTTTACAGTATTAGAACCCCTATGTCAGAGCATGATGACATTGTTTGCTTTCTTAAATTTTCTGTTTATATTCATAAGAGCTTCAGAGAGTTCTGTGGATCGTCCTGTTCATCATCATTATCCCTTTTTTTTTTTTTTTTTTGAGAGCATTTGGCATTTGTAGTGTTTAATTTTTGGTTGCCTTATTTTTTTATTTTATTTTATTTTTTTCAGTTTGCTAAAGGGAGAGCACACTTGATGGGCTGGGAAGAGAGGAAGGGGAGGGGGAGAAATTACCTCTCAGGCACTGAGGCATGGCTGCACTTAAATGGGCACACACACCTGGTGTGTTTTCAGGCTGCTTGATCTGGGACTTGTAGTGTTCAGTCAGCCTTGTGGGACCCAGCTGCCCTAACCCCCATGCCAAATGGTGGCCCCAAATATATATGTATATGTATAAATAATCGCCAGAGTGCATGTATCATTACCAGAGAGAGATGGGGTGGGGAGAGAAAGCACCCTCTTTTGGAGTATGAGTACATATGTATACATTCCTGGCATGTTGTCCAAGCAACTGGGGTCAGGATTCAAACTATGTCTAGCCATGTGGAATGTGGCTCCCTTAACCGTTAGGCTCTACGACAAGCCCCCTGCTAATTTTTTTTTTTTTTTTTAAGTAAAATAATTTTTGTTCATTTAATTTCTAGCAGCTTATTGTTTACATCTAGAAAGTTGATGGTTGGTTTCCTGACCACCTCACCTAGTCTTTGACTAAGGAGGCCCCCCCCCCCCCCACCCTTTAAGGCTAGATCGCTTTTGAAAATGAGTCTGACGTAGTACTTCCATTGCCGCTCCCTTTCTCAGCCTCCTCCCTTCTTATATTTTACATTTGATATATGGCATTCCTGGTTTTTCAACGATCTGATGCCCTGTTTGTTACTTTGTCAGAGATGTGGGGATAATATTTTAACATTTTGGTTGTACTATGGATGTGTTATGCTGCCTTGTTAATGATTATTTTAAATTACAGTTTAGAGAGTTTCAAATGTAAACATATATTTGTATAAATGAACAAAACAAACAACTATTTTATAATGATGTCTTGTAATTGCCCATGTTGGGGTACATATGGGAAGAAGAAAGATGACAGGTTTTGTTCTGAGAAATGTGGATCCTGGGCCAGATGAATGTGACTTGGAAGAGAGTGAAACAGAAATCCCCCAAAAGTTGGGGCCAATATGAAGAGGATAGAAGTTATGAGGACAAGGGACCAGTAGTTGGCATAATGGCTATGTTGCTGGACTCCCATGTAATCGACCACAGTTCGAGTCCCAGACCCAGTGACTTGGACTCACGCTGGGTGCATGTGTGTGCATGCCCAAAATCCCAAGAGGAGAATGGAGAAGGCATTGTGTCGTGGCCATCCCCCCTTGGGGGGTGATTTCTCGCTTTCTGTCTCTTGTCTTTCTGGTGAGCGCACGCGCCCTATAGCAAAAACCTCTCCAAAAAAAAGTTAAAGGCATAAAGACCTCCCCCATGTCCCCCAATGTGCAGACACAACTTGGTTATTGTTACTGATTTCTCTTTACTCTCAAAAGATTTTTGGCAAAGACAACTCTGCCATTTTGAGTAGATAGGGCCCTGGTATCAACCTGGTAGCCTGGAAATTATAAAAATACTTTTAAAAGTATTGATAGTTTGTGTCTTTCCTCAAATGGACTCAGTTTTTTAGTGATTTGGCCTTTGGGAGTATCTTATCTCCAGACTTTAGGATTTGGGGATTAGATTTTGGTTGAATAAAACTTGAGGGGATTGTTTGCTACAGTCTAGATTTTTTTTTTTTTAAGGTTTTTGCCATAGGGCGAGTTGCTCACCAGAGACAGACAGTGAGTGGGAAAGTGAGAAATCACCCACCAGGGATGAATGACCATGCATAATACCTTCTCCACTTTCCTCCTCGAGTTTTGGCGCACATGCACATACCCAGCATGATTCTGAAGCCACTGTGTCCGGAACTTGAACCGTGGTCAGCCTTGTGCAAGTCTAGAGCCTTAACCACCATGCCATCTGCTGGCTCCAGTTCAAGTACACTTAAAGACTATTGTCAGGTCTTCACTATAGAAAACTGTATGGTGGAAAGATACTATAGTAATAATGGATGCCCAGAGCTGTGTTTTCTCTTGTAGTTTGTGAAAAACATGTACCCCAAAGGAGTTAATGCCGCTGTTTATGGTGGAATCGTTTGTGGGAGGAGGTGCAAGCATTTCTTTTTAGAGCAATAAAAGATTTTGAAGCATTAAGTTCAGGTGCTGGACTCCCACATGGATGACTATGGTTCGAGTCCCAGACCTGGTGGCTTGCTTTCTCACTTTCCTTTCTCTCTCTGCTCAAATTTTTAAAAAGAAAAAAAAAATAATAACGAATAATCCTTTTACAAAAAAAGGTTTTGAGTCAGTCCTGTGGTTTAGTGGTTAAGGGAACTGGATCTCACAAGGTTGACCATCTTCATATCCTGGGTTGAATCCTGGCCTGAAGTTTGAAGAACACAGCAGTTGCATATGTGAGTGTGCCCAGATCCTGGCAGGTTGGAGAAATGTGGAAGAGATTGTGATGTCACTAATGCTCTATTGGAGGATCCTTTTTACTTCTATTTATTCCTGTCTGGCAAGTGCATAGGCCTTGGTCAACTAAAAAAGAAAAGATAAAAATGTTTCTGTCATAATGAGCAGAATTTTTTAATGGCTTGGAGTTCTGATTAAAGTAATGCATGGTATGAATTGTACAGAAACTACAAGTAAGTGGTGAAACTTTCCAACCTTTGTGAAAACTATTGAAGGCCTTGGAAATGTTAAAGTTGAAAATCACTATTATTACTACTATTATTATTTTTGCTTATTCATTATAAAATGTGTGCACATGCACTTGAGAGAGTGTATGTGTGTGAGAGAGGGAGAGGGAAACACACACACAGACATGAGTACCCTTCTGGATTTGGTCACTCCACAATCTCCTTCCTCTCCAGTCCTTTAATCTGGTCAGATACGGGGCATTCTTCTCTGGTGTGTGCAGGCTGACCATGCTGAAGATTTGAACTGCTCATCAGGTGGAATCAGGCTTCTCTAGCAGTGCACCATGGGACTGGCCCTGAAAATGACTGACTTCTAGTGGCAAGACATGCTTTGCTAATATTCATGAACTTGAAAGTTCTCAGTTTTTGACATGATCACTACAAAGTGCCAAGGGAATAATACAGATTTTTCTGGTAATGTAACTGAAATTACTGACCAAAATGATTGCCAGAAATGAATGTGCCCAAATACAGTGAAACTGGTGAGGAAGACATTATTATAGCATTGTCAGGTTTGGGAGAAGAAAGGACAGTACCTTCAGAATTTCAGGTCAGGCACTTGAGTAGTTATGTTTGTGTGAGAGACAGATGGAGCTCCCTTCTCTACTGGGTTTGGTTACACTGCAGTCCCATCCATCCTTCAACTCAGCAGATGCTATAGCACTCTTGAATAGGAAGGTATTTTGAGTTTTAGGCCTGGGTGAGTATATTTGTATGGAAATTTCTCATACCACACAAATAAAAGAGATGAAAGACAGTTGGAGTTGAAGAAGGGAATAGGACCAAATTATAGTTTTGTAACAAATATGGGGGTACACACTGACAAATGTTAGATTTATGAATTAGCTACGTTCTGCAGTTGATCATCCTACATCACTAAAAATAAAATGACATTTTCAGTTTTACTTGTAACCCTCTCTTCTCCAACTCTTCTCCAAGCCTTTATGTTCCAAAGACTTTTTGGGGGTTTAGAGCTGATATACTTGCTTTTGGGTTTTCCCACTGCCAGTTTGTTTCATAGTCTAGTTTTCTGATTTGCCTAGATTAATGTCTGACATGTATTGTAGTAAGCAGTTAAATATTTGTTGTTGCTTTGTTTTTAATTGCTATTACTCATCTCTCATTTGCTTTGTAAATGTCTATAAATTTTCTCATTTTCTTTTTCCTTTATTCTCTTCTTGTGAGTTCGTGTCTTAAAATCCTATTAGTGTTATTTAATGAACTTTTTTGGGGGGGTTGGGGAGAGATTTTTGCTATAGGGCATGTGCGTTTGCCAGACCGAGAGAGAAAGAGACAGAAAGCGAGAAATCACCCACCCCCCGGGGGGATGGCCACGCCACACTCCCTTCTCCTCTCGGGATCCTGGGCGCGCACGCACATTCGCCCGGCGTGAGTTTTAAGCCACCAGGTCCAGGACGCAAACAGCGGTCGACTACATGGGAGTCCAGCGACATAGCCATTACGCTAACTGCTGGTCCCCTTTAATGAACTTTTGAAAGGATGAGGCAAACATATGTTTTTGCCTTGTTTTAACTTGGAATTTTATGTGCTAATATACCTCCCAGGCATGTAAGTAACCTATTAAGAACTTAGACTGGGCAAGAATTTTTAGCTTCATAAATTCATAGGTACTGCATAGCGTGTGTTTATTTAGATAGTGTTCAGTGGATGTTACCGACTCTAGTGTGATAAAATTTTTTTTTTTTTTTTTTTTTTTTGGAGACAGACAATACCCAATAGGATCTTGATGCTTTGTGTGATTCAACCGTAGCCTTCAGCCAACCCCATGTCACGTGCAGTGCTTGCCCGATGTACTTGTATTTTATTCCTTAACCATTATCTGCCCCCAGATGTTTTAAAAAAGTATTTACTAAGTACCCAGTTATTCAAAGTGTATGTGTAAGCGTTTGATTAAAATTGAGAAATTTTCAGTTTTGATCAATAGTAATATGAAGTGTTTAATAATAATTATAATTAAATAAGAGCCAAAGACTGCTTGCCCAAGGTTACATAATGGTGGAGTAAGGATTTGAACAGCACTTACATTACCTACACCCACATCCTTTGCTTTTTCTTGAATATGTCAAGTCGTGGTTTCTTTGAGATGTACTAATCAAATGAAGATAAATTAAAACACTTAATTTTAAGACTGAAAATGACCACTGATTTTTTTCTGAGAAACTATAGTCATTCCAAAATGGTTTTGAGACAGTGTATTCACTATAGCCCAATTTTTAAAAAGAGAAATTGGGAAAAGAAATAGGGAAAATTAGTCGTGTATTATACTGGGCTCTAATTTGATATTTATAAAATTGAGTCCTTACTCTGTACTAGGTATTGGGCTAAATGTTAATCAGTTCTCATAATTTCACGAGACATGATACTATAATTAACTCCATTAGGTTAAAATTATGCTCAGAGTATACAAGTGATAGCGCTGGAATGTGAATCCTGGCAGCTAGACTCCAGAGCTTGAGCTTTAGTCCTAATACTAAATAACACTTCACTCAACTAAAACCTGTAATGTTCCAAAATGTACATTTATGTTCACTGATTCTGAGTTAGATGATAGTTTGTGCAGATGAAGTTCAGAGAGGTTAAGTAACTTACAAGTCATACATTTCATAAATGGTAGTGATGCCATCAGATCTGTCTGATTCCAAACCTTGTGTTCTTTCAGTACTCTGTCATGTCTTTGTATCTCTAATACAGCCTTTTAAAGTTTTGTAACATTTAACTTAATATTTTTGATAAGCTTTTGATAGTGTTTTCCTGTCTTGCAGGGATTTATCAAAGATGTTCATGAAGACTCTCTCACAGTTGTTTTTGAAAATAAGTAAGTTATTTTTTATTGACTAAGCTTAAAGATTGTTAATAGAACTAAACTGTTTGTTTTTGGGTATTTCTGCCGCTATTGAAAAAACGATTTTACTTTTGGGGAAGCTTTGGTTATTTGATCATCTTACGAGTTGAAACGTGTCTCAATTACCTCTTCCCCTATTTTTGTGCCAAAAATGACTTGTCACTTTTCCTGTGATCCTCTTTGCAAGATCACATGCAGGTATTAATCAATAAGTAGTTCTGGTAGACATAGATGGCACAAATGATATTATAATATACTTAATTCTTAAAAGCCCAGAATGTTGAAATGATGCTGTAGAAGGCATTTAAAATTGGGTCAGCTGGTGGCTTGTCAGCCTGAAAACTATGCCAGGTTCATGTGTGTGCATGCCCAATATCCCAGAAGGAAAAATGCAGGGATTGCAGCAGGACCATCCCTGTGGGAAAGAGTAGCTCTCAACCCTTCCCCCATCTTGCCCTTTGGCCAAAATAAACCCAGAAAACTAAAGCATTAGAAATTGCTATTAGCAGTCTGAATAAAGTATTAGGCTATCTTTAATTGCTTGATGTCATTAAGGGCTAGTACCAGTTTTATAGGTGTTATAAGGGCTAGGTAGTCTAAATCAGAACCACAGTAAATGGCCTGGTTAGGAAAGTTTTTTTTGTTTTTGTTTTTGTTTTGTTTTTGAGAGGTTTTCGCCATAGGGCGCGTGCGCTTGCCAGACAGAGAGAGACAGAGAGACAGAAAGCGAGAAATCACCCCCCGGGGGGGATGGTCATGCCGCGATCCCTTCTCCTCCATTCTCCTCTCGGGATCTTGGGCACATACGCACACATGCCCGGGGTGAGTTTTAAGCCACCGGGTCCAGGACGCGAACCGCGGTCGACTACGTGGGAGTCCAGCGACATAGCCATTACGCTAACTGCTGGTTCCCAGGAAAGATTTTAAAAGAGCACCATTTAATTGAAGGTCAGAGTAGAACTGTTTGGCTTCTATCTTTAAGTTGTTTCTGGAACTGTCTGAAGGAATCTCCTTTGCCCAACAGCTGCATTAAGTAGAAACAAGTGTTGAGATGATTTGTCTTTGAGCACCTGCCATTTAGATAGTAATGGTGAAAGAAAGCGCCCAGAAGTCTTTTTTTGTCAGCTGCTGCTTTGTCTAGCATTGGCAGATAGGCGACTTAGCAACATTTTATGTGTTAATATACCTCCCAGACATGTAAGTGTTCTATAAGAACTTAGACTAGGCAAGAATTTTTAACTTCATAAGTTCAGTTTATAAAACATCACAAAAAATGTCACTTAACAGCTGACTTAGTAGTTTAATATATTTGCTGCAAAGATTTAAAGTAAGCCTTTCCTGGGACTAGCAGATGGTGTAATGGTTATGTTGCTGGGTTCGCACATAGTTGATTGTGGTTTGAGTCCCGGATTTGACTGCTTAAAACTCTTTCCGGGCACATGTGCATGGGTACCCAAAATCCTGAGAGGAGAAGGGATTGCAGTGTGACCATCTCAACCCCACCTCTCCCCCACCCCCGCCTCCTCCATGGGGAGAGCGGTGATTTCTTGCTTTCTGTCTTGTTGTCTCTCCAGGTCCTATAGCAAAAAAAAAAAAAAAAAAATCTCAAAAAAAAAAATGTAAGCCTTTCTCAAGTATTATTCATTGTACAAAAGATGAATATACAAAAATGAAATTTTTTTATAGTTTAGCTATTCATAATAATTGCTGATTAATTTTTTGTGTTTCTGTGGACATGTATGCAAAAAAAATTATGTAGTTTGATTTTGTTTTGTAGTTTGTGAAATTGTATTCCTTTTTTGAGTAGGTAGTTGTAAAAGCATTTGAAATAGGTTGATCCTACAACTTCGTTAGCTGCAACATTACTTCTAATCTAAATTAGTCATTACTAGGAACTTAGCCTGTTCCTTTGATGGAATAACATATTTACTGTTAGAATGACAGTTGGGAAAGTAATATATAATTATTACCAAATATGATAATTATTGGGGCCAGCAGGTGGCATAGTGGTTAAGGTGCTGGACACTCACGTGGCCAACCGCGTTTCAAGTCCCAGATCCAGAGGCTTGAATGTCATGCCAGGCATACCAGAAATCCCAGGAGGAGGAGAAAAGGCATTGGGATGTGGCCATCCTGGGGGCAAGGGTTGATTTCTCACTTTCTCACTGTGTCTCTGTCATGTAAGCACATATGTACCTTTGGCATGAACAAAAAATAAGTTAATTATTAACTTTTAAGAGTCATACAAAATTGGTTCTATCTCAGTAAATAATTACTTGGGAAATTACGTAGTATGAAGTTGTTTTTCTCTTTGGGGAAAGCTAAATGATAAACTAGTTTGGAAAATTAATTAATTCTTGTTTCTAATCCTTCAGTTGGCAACCAGAACGCCAGGTTCCATTTAATGAAGTTAGATTACCACCTCCACCTGATATAAAAAAAGAAATTAGTGAAGGAGATGAAGTAGAGGTATGTATTTTCATTGATTTTCTTGCACCTAACTTTTGTTCTAAATAAATATTCTTATAAAAAAATCTATTTATGGGACCAGCAGTTAGTGTAATGGCTATGTCACTGGACTCCCATGTAGTTGACCGCGGTTCGAGTCCCGGACCCGGTGGCTTAAAACTCACGCCAGGCTCGTGTGTGTGCGTGTCCAAGATCCCAAGAGGAGAATGGAAGAGAAGGGATTGCGGCGTGGCCATCTCCCCAGGGGGTGATTTCTGGCTTTCTGTCTGGCGAGTGCACGCGCTCTATAGCAAAAACCTCTCAAAAAAAAAAAATCTATTTAGCTAATAGAGAATAATCTCCAGGTTTGGGTTTTCTTTTGTTTGTTTGTTTGTTTGTTTTCCTTTTCTACTGATAATGGCAGTGCTTAAGTTTGGGAGTCAGATTCATATCTCAGCGCTATTATTTTTAGCTTTATGGACTAGATTAAGTGGATCACTAAAAGTAATTTGAAAGTTAAATATGACAAGTGTTTGAATTGATTAAAAAATTTGTCATAGAATTGTGTGGTTTTAATGACAATGTTTTTTGTTAATTTAAAATTTGTCTTGTGATTTATATACCTCAGTTTTTTTTTTTTTTTTTTTTTTTTTTTTTTTTCTTTTTTTGGAGAGGTTTTTGCTATAGGGCGCGTGCGCTCGCCAGACAGACAGAGAGAGACAGAGAGATAGAAAGCGAGAAATCACCCCCCAGAGGGGATGGCCACGCCGCAATCCCTTCTCCTCCATTCTCCTGTCGGGATCTTGGGCACGCACGCACACGCGCCCGGCGTGAGTTTAAGCCGCCGGGTCCGGGACTCGAACCGCGGTCGACTACGTGGGAGTCCAGCGACATAGCCATTACGCTAACTGCTGGTCCCACCTCAGTATTTTTGTAAAATATTGGTAGTTATTCCATTACTATAACGGTCATTATCATTGTTCATATGTAATAATGTGAAATGGTGTAATTAGTGTACTGCCTTATAGAATATTTTAGAAATGTCTGGCAAATTTGTTTTTAATGGCCAGGGAGTGCATGTGCCTTCCAGAGAGGAAGAGCGAGAAAGAGGGAGAGGGAGAAAGGACACCCCCTCACGCCCCCCCACCCCCCACCCGCGTGATCATGCCACAGTGTCTTCTCTATCCTGTTTGGATTTGGGGCATGCGCACACATGTGCCTGCTGTGTTTTTCAAGCTGCCAGGGCTGGGATTCAAACCATGGTTGACCTTGTGGGATCTGGCTCCCTTAACCAGTAGGCTGCAGGACTGGCTCTCTGGAAACATTTTAGAAATGGAAAAATGGAAAAAAAAAAAAAAAAAGAAAAGAAAAGAAAAAAAGAAAAATTACTGCCCTGAGATTAAAAAAAAAAATTTTTTTTTTTTAAGTAAAAATGGAATTTTATTACACTGCATCTGCCTGTCCTTTTAGCACATTTAGTAGACCGTAGGTCTGTTTTTGTTTTTCCAGTGCTACTGCTAATATTAAAAGAATCTTGGAGGGGCCTGTTGTGTGGTGCAGTGATAAAGGGAACTTGATTCCACATGGCTGACCAGGTCTAAGTCCTGGCTGTCGTAGTCTGAAAAACACACTGGGCCTTGTATGTGTGTGTGGGGAGGCCCTAAATTTCCAACAGTTGTAGAAATGGAGGAGAAGGGATGTGCATGGGCATACCCCATTGGGCTGTGATTTTTCTGTGTATCTGTCAAGCATATGTGTCCTCTGGCATTAAGCAAAAAAAATGGGGGGGGAGGGGCAACAGCTTTGGGACCTGAAATTCTGATTGGACAGAGTCATGTCAAGCAGAACATGAATTAGATTTAGATATGTTCTAGAATTAGAAATTTATGGTGTGGTCAGTTTTGGGGAAAGTGTTTTTCATGCTTTGTTATTGTTCAGACAGTGGTATTGGTAGTGTAAAAATCTTAGATAAAAGGAAAAACTACTTGTTAGTAGGGTGCTGAGAGTGTTGTTGGAGTGCATTTTCCAGGCCCAAGTCCAGGAAAGGTCTTGCCTTATACCTGGATTGTGTCTGTGATCTGCCTCCCCAGCTGTGAAGAGAACATTGATGTTAGAGATGGCGATGCCTGGGGCCAGTCTGTGGTATCTAGTTAAGTTGTTGGGATCCCACATGGAGAAGTGTGAGGTTCAAATCTTAGACCCAGCAGATTCAGGAACACTGCAGGTGCATGTATGTATGTGTTCAAAATCCTAAAAGGAGGGAGAAATGGGGGAGGGAGATTGTGTTACCATGCCCCATGATAGGTGCTTTCTTGCTTTCTCTGTCTCTAGCAAGTGCACATGTCCCCTGGGAAAAACGAGAAAGAAAGACAAAAAAGGGAATCGATCCGAAAGTGTTTTTATTATTTTACTTTGTGTCTTATGATTCAACCATGGTGAAATTTGCTCTCTCTAATTTTGTAAATTGTGTTTGAAATTTAAATATCATCATCATTTTACTTATGGGAATTTTGAAACTTTATCTAAGGAAAAAGGTTTAAGCATCTCGCCACAGTTCTTCAGGAAGCCTTTATATGGTGCAGGTGTTTAAAAATTGCGGTTATTGGTGCTTTATTTTTTAAATTAACTTTTGAATGCCTCCTTCCCTCTTTAAGATCAAAGTAATCTTAGTATAAAAATGAAATGATGCATAATTGTATAAAGTAAAAAGTGAATCTTCACTTTTAGCATAGGTGTGCTTGTCCACTCACCCAAACTTAAAATCCTATTTACTGGAGTGTCTCCTTTGCATTTATAAAGATTTTTTCTTTTAGAGGCTTTTTTTTTTGAGAGACACAGAGAGGAATTGAGAAATCATCTCCTAAGGGAGTGGTCACTCAGAAATCCCTTCTCCATTCTCCTCTTGAGGTTCTAGACATGCATGCACATGAACCCAATGTGATTTTTTTTTTTTTTCCAGTCTACCAGGTCGTGATCAGCATGTGATCAGATTGTGGGTGTCCAGTTTCTTCCCCACTATACCACCTGCTGGCCCCTAAAGGATATATTTTTAAGTTGCAGAAACTAGTGATTGTGTGTGTGTGTGTGTGTGTGTGTGTGTGTAATTTATCAGTTAATTAGACCTTTGTGGACATTTTCATGTCTGCCCATGTTTACCTCATTCTTTCTAACCACTGTAAAATTTTTTGGTATAGCTATATCAAAATTTAAAAGCCATCGAGATTTTTAATAAATTTTTTGCTGATACCAAAACCTTAAACATAAAGCTAGCTGGACGTGGTATCATACACTTGTAATTCTAGTTACTTCAAGCTGAGGAAGAAAGATCATGCAGTTCAAGGCTATCCTGGACAATATAGCGAAACTCTCTCTCAAAAAAACATTGCTGGGCCAGCAGGTAGTGTGGAGATTAAGGTGGCTGGATCCCACATGGCTGACTGCATAGGTCTGAGTCCTGGAATCTGAGGCTTGAAAAACACACTAAGCATGTGTGCTTGTCCAGAATCCTTTTTTGTTTTCTTTTGTTTGTTTGTTTGTTTTTGAGAGGTTTTAGCTACAGGGCGCGTGCGTTTGCCAGACAGACAGAGACAGAGAGACAGCAGGAAATCACCCCCAGGGGGGGATGGCCATGCCGCAATCCCTTCTCCTCCATTCTACTCTCGGGATCTTGGGCACACATGTACACGTGCCCGGCATGAGTTTTAAGCCACCGGGTCCAGGACTTGAACCGTGGTCGACTACATGGGAGTCCAGCGACATAGCCATTACGCTAACTGCTGGTCCCTCTTTTGTTTGTTTTTTGAGAGAGATTTTTGCTGTAGGGCACATTTGCTCACTGGAGAGATAGAAAGTGAGAAATTATCCCCCAGTGGGAGTGGCTAAGCTGCAGTTCATTCTCTTCTTGGAATTTCGGGCACACACATGTACCTGGTGTGAGTTTCATGCTGTCTAGTCCAGGACTTGAACCATGGTTGACCACATGGGCATTCATTGCTGTAACCACTGTGCCATCTGCTGGCCTTTGCCCAAAAGGCTAAGAGGAGAATGAAGAGAGGATTATGGCTTGGCCATCCCCATTGGGGTTGATTTCTCACCCTCTGTCTTCCTGCCAGTGCATAAGTCCTATAGCAAAACTTAAAGAAAAAAATGTTAAAAAGCCAGAGTTAATGTTCTTATGTAACTTTTCTGGTAGTATAGATCCCAGGGGAGTAATTGTATGCTACTGCATCTGCCTGTCCTTTAGCACATTTAGTAGACCTCTGGTTACACCGAACACCAGTACGTCAGTGCGTTTACTAACTCAAAAGCTTCATGACTTTGTGCTCTTAAAACAGTTTTATTATAGTTTAATATAGCAGTCTATGTCTTAAACTCTAGATACCTTATTAACTTCTTCAGGATTAACTTGAAGAGTGGCAATGTAATTGTTGAAAACCAGTAAAAATTCTGTATTTCACACACACTGTTAATATTAACTTTTTTTGATTGTTACTTTGATGGGTGTATTTCAGCATTATGGTTGAATGAAAAAAAAAATCATAGACTTTACGATCCAAATTGGAATTCTCTTTAAATCATTGTGTTGGTTATGTGCTCAAATGTGAAGATCACTGTGTAACCAGGTTTGAATTGGTCATTTGGTGGAAAGAATCCTGCAGTATCCTTTATGTATGTATGCTGTGTGTACGTATGTTGCCACAAGGCACATGTGCTCATCAGAGAGAGAAAGCAAAGCACCCTCCAGTGGGGCATGGTCGTGCTACAATCCCTTCTCCATTTTGCCATCTGTCAGGACTTGGGGCACATGTGCCCAGCATATTTTTCAAGCTGCCGGGGTTGGGATTTCAACTGCGGATGGCCCTGTGGGATCCAAACCTCTTGGCCCCTTGACCATGGGTTGACCTTGCAATATGGGGTTCTTCCTATTCAGTCTTCAACTCCATGAACAGTAGTCTTGAATATTATTTTGCTGTATGGTGTCTCATTGTCATTCCTGTGTTTTAAGCTCTTCTTTAGATTTGATGAAGCTTTAGGATGTTAGAGCAATGAGGGCCATTGCTTCAGAATGTGAATTGCTCCCATGGAGTAGTTAGGATAGTTAAGTGAAATTAAAGAAAGAGCTTTCTATAAGATGCTCTTATTCAAATGATGTTCATCAGTCAATTCATTAATCAACATTTGGGATATAGTATGTAGTCTACAGTTCTAATGGGAGTATTAAAGTGAATTTTTTTTTATGTGAGATATACTAAATTTCATACCTATAGCACTAAAGTGGAACCAAATTCGGTGTTTCGATTCAGGCTCAGGAACTTAGATTTATTTGGCTTTATGAGAGTGGCTTTAATTTCAGGGGTAAAGTTATTAATGAAACTTACAGAAATGGATATTAAGTATAAAATTGAATCCAGCATTGTAATTTTCAATGAGAAGTAAAGCCTTTAGGCAGTTAAGAATGGTTTATTCTATTTTTTGTAAGCAAGCTACATAGGAAGCCATAGGAAAGATAGATTCCTAGGGGATTATGCTTTGGTGAAAATAGAAAAGGAATAAAGGGGTTTAGATAGCTTTAATACCTGTCTTTTCAGCAAATCAAGCTTGAGGTACCCATTCACTATAACCCATCCACTATAGAGCACCAACCGATACTCCAATCTGCTTAGCTGAGCTGCCTCTCTGAGATAGTGCTTGAAAATGGACACTTCCTGCTGGTTCTTAGTTTAGTGTTTTTCTTTCTTTCTTTTTTTTTTTTTAAACCTTTAACCTACTAGGGAAAACTGTCACTGATCATTTACCATTTGAGTCTAACAGTCCTTTTTTTAATTTAAGGTATTTTACAAATAATTTTACCATGAGAATGAAAGGCTAGTGAAATCCAACATTATTAGGTATTTTTACTAAGAGTTGTTTTTGTTTGTTTGTTTGTTTAATTGCCATAGGGTACAGTGCTTGTCAGAGAGTGAGAGACAAAGCACCCCCCAATGGGATGTGGTCACACCACATTTCTCACGAAAGGGGGGGGTGTGGTGAGAGAGAGAGAAGCCACCAGGATCAGGATTCCCTTTCATAAAGCCACCAGAACTCAATCATGGAGGCCCTATTCTAGACACTATCACACTCAAAGGCCCCCTTTTTCAATACTAGTTATCTGTAAGTTTCTGTCCTCTTAATTTCATTACAGTGGTAGAACATATAAATTTTGGGTGGACATAGGGCAGCAGTTATACTGTCATGTGCACTTCTAGAAAGCAGTTGCTCTGGTTTCTTGTTGAACTTTGAGAAAGTTCTAGTCGATTGGTTAACTGTTCTTTTTTCTCCTTTGCAATGTATTTGTTTGAAAACATTGATCTAGGATGTCTCCTACATAATACCATTCTAGGATTTCATAGTCTGAGTTTTTTTTCTTTTTGCTAGAGAGCCTGTATACTCACTGGAGAAAGAACATGAGAGTCCTTCCCCCTACCCCACATGGAATGGCCTTGCTACAACCCCTTTTCCATTTCTTCCTCTAATTTGTGATTTGGGACATGCATGCACACATGCCCAATGTGTTTGTCCAGTGTGTTTTTCAATCTTTTGTTGAGTCTGGGACTTGAACTTCACAATCTGCCACATGGGATCCAATTTATGTAACCACCAGGCCATGACCTGGGCTGAGATTTTGTTTTATAATAAATTTCACATTCATCAGTAGAAGTGGGAGTGCTTCTGTGTCTTCGTATGTCTTCTGATTCCTCTAATTATTGCACAAGGCCTTTTTTGTAAATGTGGTTTGTTTTACAATTATGGGTAATTGTAAATATTTGGGCTATGCAGTAAGGACACCTTAGGATGATTCTTTTATTTCTTTTTATATATATATAAAGAATTACTTAACTTTATTTATTTAAATTGGACTAGAGAGGGACAGAGTGAGAAAGGGGGAGAGAAAAAAAGCAAGCTGCCAGGTCTGGGGCTTAAACCATTGTCAGCCATGTGGGACTCTAGCATCCTCATCCACCATGCCACCTGCTGGCCCCAGGATGATTCTTTTTTTTTTTTTTTTGGAGAGGTTTTTGCCATAGGGTGTGTGCGCTTGCCAGACAGACAGAGAGAGAAAGCTAGAAATCACCCCCCAGGGGCGATGGCCACGCCGCAATCCCTTCTCCATTCTCTTCTTGGGATCTTGGGCACACATGCACACGCGCCCGGCGTGAGTTTTAAGCCACCGGGTCTGGGACGCGAACCTTGGTCGACTATGTGGGAGTCCAGCAACATAGCCATTACGCTAACTGCTGGTCCCGATGATTCTTTAAAAACAAAATTTTTTGGTTTCCTTTGAAAGATCTGAAAGAATGAAAATAATAAAGTAATAATCTTTTTGAAAAGTTAGATCTCAGAAAAGAAGCTAAAATTGGGCTAGCCTATGGCAGGATGGTTACGGCAGCTGGATCCTACAAGGCCATTCTGGTTCAAGACCAGACTCATAGCTCAAACCTGGACCCAGTGGCTTGAAAAACACACCAGGCAAATATGCAGATATGCATTCCCCAAATCCCTAAAGGAAGAGAGAGGGAGGAGAAGGGCTGCTTCATAACCATTCCCCACATTCTCATTTTGCCTGCCTTTCTGTCTCTCTCTGGTGAGTGCACATGTCCTTTGTCAGAATTTTTTAAAAAGAAGCTAAAATTGACTCTACCATCCCCTGATTGTGTGTTGGCCTTTCTAGTTTTTTTTTCTACCTTTTTTTTTTTTTAATCATGGTGTATGGTAAAGTTCATCAGTGTGTTTTGGCTTACTTATTTACAATTCTAGTATTACTATCACTTCTAAGATTTTTCTCAAATCATCTTGATGGGTGTTTCAGATTTTCCAAAACTATTTGCCTACTTGTAGTTTGCATTTATTTTCTAGGTGACTGATAACATCCACTAATAGGTTTTCTTGGCCACCTCTGCAAGGGCAGGCTCATTTTCTATAGTGAAGATTTTTGTGGAATGCTTCTCAGTGTATTGAAAATATCTTAAGTATGCTTCTGTATCATGAGAAAGTTCCCAGGTCAATCTTTTCTAACCTATTTACAAATGTAAAGAGTGTAAGATTTATTTTTTGTAGATATCCCAAGACACTTACGTACTTTGCTAGATAGAAGAAATGTGTGTGGTTTTTTTGTTGTTCAGGTAAACAGTTTTAGCCCATTTGAAGACAGGTTATTTAGCAAGTGATCATATTATTGAAAAGAATTTTCAGACTAAGTTTTTTACTTTTTGAAAACAGTGTTTTTTATGAAAGAGTGTTAGGGAGCTAAGTGCATGAATGTATGTGCAAGAGCATGGAAGGAAGAGTGGGGAGAAGGGGATGGCATTTTTGATAGCATCTAGTGTTGGAATCTTTTGTCCCAGCCTCCCAGTTAGGTAGAATTGCAGGTATGTGCTACCACGCCCAGCATGTTCAGGTTCGTATAAGATCTGAACTTGGGTGTCTCATGTGGCCACAGCCTCACTCCTTGGTCCCCTGTGCTCTGTGATTGTGACATAGGAACGAGGGGGTGGTGGGGTGATCTAGTTTACATTTGCAATGAGACTCAGGTTCTTGTCCCACCCACAGGAAGTATTGAGAGTCATGGACACAGCAGGTGTAGCAAATTGGGGAGTTGATTAAAGGAGAGGGAAGGAAAAACAGAGCTCCCAAGAAGGGAGGGACCAGGAAAAATGAGTTGTCAAGGAAGAACTGTGGCAAGGGGTTTTTATGTGGATGAGGAAGAGCTTTATCCGGACTTGGGTTCTAGGTGAGGCTTGTGCATTCCCGTCTTGGTAGAGAGGGACATGTGCTGGACGGGTCCAGTTATTTCCTAACTTAGGTGTGGGTTCCAGGGTCAAGAGAGTCTTTGTCTAGAAGCTTTGAGCCATGAAAACCATTATCTTACCTTCTTCCTGGAATGTGGTAGGGCATGGAAAATGCCTTTGTTGTAGGTCTAGGTCATATTGCCTAGGTTAGTCACTGAGCCATCCATCACTGGCTCCATCTCAAAACTTAGCCATTTTGTGACTCCATCTTGGGCCTATACGTTAACTATATTTTTAGAGTCCTTGTCTCCTACCTCAATTGGACCATGAAAACAGTTCTTAGTTTTGATGAACTTTGTTTTGTAAGGAAGATTTCTTTAATGTTTATGTGTAGTAAACCTTCATTAATTGGTGATTTGATTTTCAAGAAGTCAAATTGCCCAAAAAGTAATCAATTTTATTTTTAAAAAATATTTTATTTAACTTTATTAATATTATTATTATTACTGTTTTTAATTTGACTAGGGAGAGAGGGAGAGAATGAAAAAGCAAGCCACTGGGTCCAGGACTTGACCCGTAGTTAGCCATGTGGGAATCCACCACATGCTGGCCACATCAATTTTATTTTTTTAATTTTTTATATTTTTTATTATTTATTTTTTTTCTGCATTTGTTTCTCTTTAAATTTATATTTTTTACATTAATTCACTATACATCACTACAGCATACAAATGAATTTTCCATCCAAAATACACTGTGTATTGGTTCAATCAAGCACATCAACATACATGTTTTCACCAAATAATTTTCCAATTCTTATGTCTTGTATACTTTGTTTTTTGTTTTGCCATCCTTGATTCCTTATCCCTCACCCTCTGCCATGTCCCACCCTCCTCCCACATTGTCTCTGGTATCCATGGTTGCTTTCTATGCCCTTTCCCCCCCATTTAATTGATTTGCTAATGAACTTCAGTAGTCTAAATAAATATATCCAATAGCTAGCACAGCTGATATATACCTATACATGAACCCAAGTCTGACTTTAGGCATAAACCCCAGTGAGTAGAATGAACATATTATAAAGTAGTACCCAGCTGGGGCTATATAGCTTACTGCAGTCATCAAATATGAATTTTTTTTTAAATTTCGATATGAACAGTTTTACCGTTTTTTTTTTTTCTCCTGCAACTTTTTTTTTTAATTACTTAACATTCATTCCCTGAGCATCAGCACAACGTACTAAATGTGGTTTCCCATCTAGAATAAACTGCATAGTGGCTTAATCATGCATGTTATCATCAATAATAATTCCATTTCTACTTTCATACATATGTATACGTATATATATGTTTTTTACCCCATATTTGACCCTCTGCCCTTTCCCACTCTCTTATTACACTATCTCTGCTATATACAGTTGTCTTCCTTTCCTTTTTCCACAACATTTTGTTGATCACACAATATCATAAGTAGTATAACTATTTTCAGCAGGTAATTTCGAGAAGAGTAGTTTTGAACTGGTAATGATATTTCCTTGAAACTTAAAGCCTAGAAACAGGTTAGTATTCTGTTCAAATAGTAGGTACATGCACCTATCAACAGCTCAAGACAGGACAAAAATCCTTTAAAACCGGAAAACAAAGCTTAGGAGAAAAGCAGCAATAATTCAGTCAAGTCACAGAATGTTGTTTCATCGGTTCAGTCTCATGTACTTAATCTTTCTTCTGTTAAGGTTCGATCTTCCAGATTGAATTCTGGGATATAATATTTATCTCAATCATTGTCCCTACAATTAAGTTGCCCATTTTCTTAGTTTTTGAACTCTTATTTCTGTGTGTCTGCATTTAATTTTACTGACATAGCACTCCCTTAAGAACTTCTTGGAGATCTGGTCTGGTGCTGGTAAATTCTTTCAGGTTTTGTTTATCTGGGAAAGTTCGTGTCTTTTCTTCCCAAATGAACGATAACCTTGCTGGGTACAGAATTCTCAGTTGAAATTGTTTTTCCCTTAATACTTTGAATATATTTTCCCATTCTCGTGGTTTTGGTCAATCTGGCTATAATGTTTCTTGGAGAAGATCTTCTTGGGTTGATTCTATTTGGGGTCCTCTGTATTTCTTGGGACTGAATCTTTGAGTGCCTCTCCAGGTTTGGAAAGTTTTCTTGCAGGATTTCATGGAATAGGTTATCAATGCCCTTATGAGTCTCTTCACCCTCTGGGATTTCTATTATCCGGATGTTTGGACGTTTAATTGTATCTAGTACTTCTCACATATTATTCTCAAATTTTTGGGCCATTTTCTCAGTCTTCATGGTGGATTTTTCTAGGCCAGCCATTTTATCTTCTACATTAGAGATTCTATTTTCTGATCTAGTCTGCTTTTAATACTTTCAAAGGAGATTTTGACTTCTTGTATTATAGCCTTCATCTCTAACAGTTCCATCTGATTCTTTGGTAAAGTGTGAAATTCCTCTTTTAGATCTTGCATGAATTTCCTCACCTCCTGGAACTCTTCAACTCCTTTCTCCTTCCTCTTCAGCAGTTCCTTGTCTCTCTTCTCTTCCATCTCTGTTAGCTTGGCCATTATGAATGTTCTGAATCCTTTACCAGATATTTCCATGATTTTCATTGAACTGTGTGTGGATGAAGAGGAGCTATCCGTTTCCCTTGTGGGAGAAGTATTTTCCTGCTTCTCCATATTTCTTGTGGTCCTGCAGCGATTTCTAGTCATCTGGTGGAGGGTCAGTTTCTTCCCGAACTTGGAGGTTCAATCTGAGGGTCGAGGAGTGTGCAGAAAAGGAAGCAGAGAGAGGGAAACAATACCAACAGCAGCAAAAAACCAGACAAGAAGCAGAGAAAAGAAGAGAAAATCTTTTAAATAAATCTAAAGAAACATTAATATTCAAAAAATTTCAATAAAACTCAAAAATTAGAAAACCGCGCGAAATGTCTAGATCGCAGGAGCCATGGAGCTGTCTGTCTCTTGAAGAAGGGCTGTTCACGCGGGTTTTGTATGCTGGAGGCCCAGTTAGCAGTGGGACATCTTCCTTTCTCCCAAAATGGCTAGATCCCAATTTTTTTTTTTTTTTTTGGAGAGGTTTTTGCTATAGGGTGCGTGCGCTCGCCAGACAGACAGAGAGAGACATAGAGACAGAAAGCGAGAAATCACCCCCCGGGGGGATGGTCACGCCGCAATCCCTTCTCCTCCATTCTCCTCTCGGGATCTTGGACACGCACGCACACGCGCCCGGCGTGAGTTTTAAGCCACCGGGTCCGGGATGCGAACCGCGGTCGACTACGTGGGAATCCAGCGACATAGCCATTACGCTAACTGCTGGTTCTTCCAATTTTATATTTTAAGTAATAAAATTTAATCATACACAGAACTTGCATTGAACTGTACACTAATTTCAGTAACAACATTTTTGATTCTAGAGTTTAATGGGATTTAGCATTTATTACAAGTCATTGTTTACAGTGTTGAAATCTTTTGAAATGAATGGATAAAGTCATTTTTTCCCTATCCAGGTATATTCAAGAGCAAATGACCAGGAACCATGTGGATGGTGGTTG
Source organism: Tupaia tana (assembly GCA_026018925.1). Lineage (NCBI taxonomy): Eukaryota > Metazoa > Chordata > Mammalia > Scandentia > Tupaiidae > Tupaia > Tupaia tana. Next base: position 44,413,190 of record JAKSZU010000020.1, on the reverse strand, counting down.
GCTAAAGTTCGGATGATGAAAGGAGAAGTAAGTGATCTTGATGATAGTTGCTTTGTCCTAGTTTCCATGTAAATACGTTAGCCCCTGGTTTTTGTAAAATATTATTCCAACTCAAGTTTTGCTTCTAAAACTCTTACCTAAGAAATAGTTGATCAAAAATTTAAAACATTCATTGTATTGGTAGTTTCTTTGTGTTTTTTTGTTGGCAAAAACTAAAGCTGTTCTCCAGAGGTCCTGCTTATAAGAACCTCTATTCTGTCAATAGTTTAGGAAAATCAAATCAATGTGTGCTTAGTATTTGTGCTACCTGGGGGAGGGTTTACTGGTTAAGCTAAGCAGGGTAATTAAAACTTCATTTAAAGTCCCCCTTTTTTTTGTTCAAATGGAATTTTTAAAGCATTTTGATGTCTTTTAGTTTTACGTCATTGAATATGCTGCTTGCGATGCCACTTACAATGAAATAGTCACATTTGAGCGACTTCGACCTGTCAATCAGAATAAAACTGTCAAAAAAAATACCTTCTTTAAATGCACAGTGGATGTTCCTGAGGATTTGAGAGAGGCGTGAGTAATTTTGTTTACTTGAAGTGGTTTCTAAATTAAGAGGATTTTTTTCAGTGCTACAAAACAATCTTTTTTCCCCAAACACCCAATCAAAACCTTCTGATGGAAAATCCTTTTAATAAAGATTTTAATGGGTGATGTAAAAATGAAATACTGCGTTTGCATTATGACTCCTTTCTAAATTTAATCAATTACTGAAGTCTTACATGTGATGACTTTTTTTCTAGGTGTGCTAATGAAAATGCACATAAAGATTTTAAGAAAGCAGTAGGAGCATGCAGAATTTTTTACCACCCAGAAACTACACAGCTAATGATACTGGTAAGATATGCGGTATTTTAAGGTAGCTAATTAGCAAGTATTGCACAGATTTTATACTTAGATACTTCAAAAGATAAAAGCACAGTAAGCTTAGTGGAATATTCATTAATATGGTGGAGAAAAAAATTTTTGTAATTATAAAACAATGTAAGTCTAATGTAAATTGAATTAACACGATTATTGTAAGTCAAAAATGTATTTATTATACCTGATGTACATCAGTGCTTAGTCTAGCCAACCTTAAATGTGCTTTTAATCACTTAACAGTAGCCTACAATTAGGTGGAATCCCCTATCATAAAAGCCTGTTTTATAACAGAATATCAAATATATCATGTACTTTACTAACTACTGAAAGTAAAAACAGAATGGTTGTGTGGATAAATTACGGTATCTACTGAGTGCTTTTTGCCTTCAAACCATCGTAAAAATAAAAAAATTAACAAATTGAACCATACTAAGCTGGGGACTGTACTTTTGATTTCTTCTTCAATAAGAAAAAGAAAATGACTAATATGACATACTTAACGTTATAAATTGTTAACATATGGGATCCTGGATTCCCCTACCTCCACATGATCTTACAGTTCCAAATAACAGGAAATTCAGAAAGGAAGTAATGATTACTCAGGTGGGGAAGGAGTTTTAGGCAAAGGGAGAAGTGTAGTAGATGAGAATCCAGGAAATCATCATCTAGAAGAATGTATTTGTTTGGCCAGCAGGTGGCATGATGGTTAAGGCTCTGGATTCACATGGCTGACCCTGGTTCAGTTCCTGGACCTGGCAGCTTGAAAATCACATGGACATGTGTGCCTAGAATCCTGAAAGGAGAAGGGATTGCGGCATGCCATCCCCTCTAGGGGATGATTTTTTACTTTCCCTCCCTCTCTTTTCAGTGAGTGCACATACCCTATGACAGAAACCTTAAGAAAAAAAGTGTTTGTGTTACTTTGGAAAAAATTATATTTTTGAGTCTTTAACATATTTTTCTATAGTCTGCCAGTGAAGCAACTGTGAAGAGAGTAAATATTTTAAGTGACATGCATTTGCGAAGTATCCGTACGAAGTTGATGCTTATGTCCAGAAATGAAGAAGCCACTAAGCATTTAGAAGTAAGTGGTTTACTTACTAAATGTATTTTGTGTGTCTCATTTAGTTTTTTAGAGTTTGTTTCATGAGAGGGAGGGACAGAAAGAGAAAGAAAAAAAGCACCCTTAACCAGGTCTCTTGATGTGGATGGACCTCCTCTGTTCTCCCTAGCCAGCAAAGATCATAGGCATGCTTAGTATACAGGTCAGCCAGGAGCCCTACTCACAATCTTGCCTATGGATCCAGCATTGCTGTGAGCAGTGTTTTACAGTCATGCCCGTGAGTCAGCCCTCCTCCCCCTTTTAAGTTTTCTCTGAGAGAGAGAGAGATTGATTGATTGATTGATTCAGCATCCCTGACCTCTGGCAGCCTGGACCATGGACACTTGCATGCCTGGTGTACTCAGGGAGGTCTCTGGGCTAGAACTGGCAACCTTTCCAGTCTGCCTCATAGTGTGTTGGGTTTCACCACTGTGCCACTGACTAGCCTGTCCTCCAACTACTTATTTTGTAGGTACAGTCTTTAGTCTCCTACCCTGGCTCAAAATTACTTTTCTTTGGGTTGGCCTTGTAGCCTAGTGGTCAAAGGAGCTAGAGCATGCATGACTGACTGTGGTTTGAATTCTGCCCCAGTGAGTTGAAAAACACGCCAGGCACACAGATATGCATGCCTGCCCCAAATTTCAACAGGATGGAGAAATGGAAGAAAAGGGATTGTAGCATGATCACAACCATTGGGAGGTGCTTCCTCCCTCTCTCCTTCCCTCCCTTCCTCTTTTGGGCAAGCACACGCACCCTCTGCCAAATTAAAAAATAACAAAAAAATTACTTACCTATTAGACCTTAGGACCTGCTTTGTGCTACTGTCTAGAGTTACTGTGTTCTTAGAAGAACTGCTTTTCGGGAACCAGCAGTTAGCGTAATGGCTATGTTGCTGGACTCCCACGTAGTCGACCGCGGTTCGCGTCCCGGACCCGGTGGCTTAAAACTCAGGCCGGGCACATGTGCATGCGTGCCCAAGATCCCGAGAGGAGAATGGAGGAGAAGGGATTGCGGCGTGACCATCCCCCCTGGGGGGTGATTTCTCGCTTTCTGTCTCTATGTCTCTCTCTGTCTGTCTGGCGAGTGCACGTGCCCTATAGCGAAAACCTCTCAGGGGTAAAAAGAAGAACTGCTTTTCTATTTTTACTTCTATCCAGCATAGCCTTTATTTACTAAAAATGCACAAAACATGGAATTTATCCTCTTAACCATTTTTTAGTGTGTACTTTAGTAGTGTTAAATGTAGTTGCATTGCTGGCAAACCAATCTCAAGACTTTTTTGTCTTGCAAAACTGGGACTCTGTACCCTTTAAACAATTATCGTTTCTGCTGCTATCAAAGTGCCGGCAACCAGCATTCTCCTTTCAGTTTCTGTAAATTTTACTACTCAAGATACCTTATGGGGTCTGGCAGGTGGCACAGTGGTGATGGATGCTGGACTCCCACATCGCCCACCATGGTTTGAGTCAGAGACCTGGTGTCTTGCTTTCTCGCTTCCTCTCTCTCTCTCTCGCTCTCTCGCTCACTCTCCCTCTCTGGTCAAATTAAAATAGATAGATAAATATACAAATATATAAAGTTTAGAAATAGAAAAAGATATCTTATGTAAGTGGAGTTGTATAATATTAGTCTCTGCGTGTATGTACATGCGTGTGCACATGCCAGAGGGCACATGTGCTTCCTGGAGAGAGACAGGAGAAATCACTGCCACAGGGAATGGGAATGCTGCAATCCCATCTCCTCTGTTTCTTCCCTCTAGGATTTTGGGCATACTTGTACACGTACCCAGCATGGTTCTCAAGCTGCTGGATCTGGAACTCTTTAACCATACAATTTGTCATGTGAAATCCAGCCACTTAACCACCATGCCATGGACTGGCCCTGTAGTAGCTTATTTCAATTAGTGCGATAATCACAAAGTTTCATCTGTGTCATGGCATATGTCAGAATTGCGTTCCTTTTTAATGCTACATATATTGCATTATGTGTGTATGCCATGGTTTTTTTGTTCCTTGGTTGATGGACATTTGGATTGTTTCTACCTCTTGCCTCATGTGAATAATGTTACCGTGAACGTAAGTGTATAGAAAATTCCTTTGTTATACTCCTTTATAATAAATTCCAATTTCTCTCCTTTACTAGTGCACGAAACAACTTGCAGCAGCTTTTCATGAGGAGTTTGTTGTGAGAGAAGATTTAATGGGCCTGGCAATAGGAACGCATGGTAGTAACATACAGCAAGCAAGGAAGGTTCCCGGAGTCACTGCGATTGAGCTCGATGAAGATACTGGGACATTTAGAATCTATGGAGAGGTAAGCATTGTCTGTGCTGCCTTAGCTAACCAGATTATAACAGTAACCATCTATTGTTTGACCATACTTTAACAGGAATTTAAGTTTTTCAGTGAAATTCCTCTGAAATAGAATTGGTTCATTTAAATCAATCTACCTGCTAATCATTACTTACAAAATAAATTGAATTTGATTTGTGTTGGGGGAATGGAAGGTTGACTGAATAATGTGTAATGTTTTCAGAAGTTCCTTAACTGATTCTGAATTAATTCTGTTTTGTGCCCATTACAAATAATTTACCCATGTATTACTTGTGTGCTTATTATGTGTCAAGTACCAGCAATAGTATATAGTATATAATAGAATAGCTTTTATAGAACTCGAATTTGGGTAACACTTCATTAATAGTTAACTTGTGACATTTATAGGGATAGGAAATAAGTAAATTTTTTTTAAAGAGGTTTTTGCTTTAGGGCACATATGCTTGCCAGGGAGAGAGACAATGAGAAGGAAAGTAAGAAATTACCCCCTAAGGGGAGTGGCCACGCCACAAGCCCTTCTCCTCCATTCTCCCGGGATCTTGGGCACGCATGCACATGTGCCTGGTGTGAGTTTCAAGCTACCTCCAGTACTTGAACTATGGTTGGCCATTGACATAACTGCTACGCTATCTGCTGGCCTAGTAAATTATTTTTATGAATATAATATAGATTTTTCATTAGACTATCTTTCAAATGAGAGTAAATGGATTTTTTTTTAGTGATATTTTAAGTTTTTCATGTATCGCTGTCATGAAATACTAGATTCATAACAGTAAATGGGACTAGAAGCTTTATTTATTTATTTATTTCTAAAGACTTTAAAAGTGGGTAGTATGTGGGAACCAGCAGTTAGCGTAATGGCTATGTCGCTGGACTCCCACGTAGTCAACTGTGGTTCACGTCCCGGACCTGGTGGCTTAAAACTCACGCTGGGCGCGTGTGCGTGCGTGCCCAAGATCCCGAGAGGAGAATGGAGGAGAAGGGATTGTGGCGTGACCATCCCCTCTGGGGGGTGATTTCTCGCTTTCTGTCTCTAATGTCTCTGTCTGTCTGGCGAGCGCATGCGCCCTATAGCGAAAATCTCTAAAAAAAAAAAAAAAAAAAAGTGGGTAGTATGTAAACGTAATTGATGATAGGCATTGGAGCCATACTGTATGAGTAACAGTATTATGTATATGTGTATTATAGTAGTTATACTTTGTGAATTAAAAATGTTTTTTAAAGTATTTTTTGTATATAGCATACATTGTAACCACATAATAAATTCATGCTATGTTTGTAAAAGAATATTAAAAGTTAAAATACCTATTAATTGAGAAATATAGAATTACTTTAAAAGACCCCCTTCTAATCCTTTAAAATTATATTCATAATTAGAAAATAAGAGTTTCAGTGTTTTTTTTTAAATGAGTTAATTTTATTTATTATCATTATTGCTTTTTAATTTGATATTGTGTTCACCAGAGACAGAGAGAGAGAAAGTGAGAAGCTGCCAGATTGGGGATTTGAACTGCACTTAGCCATGTGGGAGTCCAACACTCCAACCACCAGACCACCTGCTGGCCACAAATTTTGGTGATCTTATCAGTAGGAATATATATATTTTTTATTTTTTTGTACTTTTAGAGATTTTTGCTCTAGGGCATGTGCACCCACCAGAGATAGAAGAACAGAAAGCAAGAAATTCCCTCCTCGGGGGATGGCCACACCACAATCCCTTCTCTGCCATTCTCCTTTCGGGATTTTGGGCACGCACACATACCTGCCTGGTGTGAGTTTTAAACCACCAGATCCAGGACTCAACCGATGGTCAACTACATGGGAGTCCAGCGACGTAACCATTACACTATCTGCTGGTCCCCAGTAGGAATAATTTAAAAATATCTCTGTAGAAACAACTTTTAAAATTTATTCTGATGTTGAAAATATATAAAACAATGCATACAGTTCAGAGAATTTGTATAATTAATGTTTTTAACATTTGCCTGGAGAAATAAAGAATGGGAATATGGAAAGTATATTAAAGATAAGTTAAGGTTTACCTACCTACTCAATAGCTGTAAAAATATAAGTGACAGAATCTGCACCTGATTTTCTCAGTAGCTTAAAAAGGGACCTTAAGAATGCCTGACATTTTGGGGACTAGCCCTGTATTCTTATAATTAAGGGAATCAGATCACACATGCTGACTCTCTGGTTTGAATCTGCGAGCATTCTCCAAATTCCTACAGAGTGGGAGAATGGTGGAGAAGGGACAGTGTGACTGTGTCCCTTTAGAGGATGCTCTTTTCGTCTCTCCTCCTTTCTCTGGCAAGCACTGTTGCCCTCTGGCAAATTAAAAATATCACATATTTTTGTTTCTTGTTTTTGTTTTACTTTATTCATGATAGAGTGAATGGGACAAAGAGCTTGGTCACGCTGATCCCCTCCCACCAGTCTGTTAGATCTTGAACACTTGCTTGTGTTCCTGGCGTGTTTCTGGTTGACTGGGCTGGGAATTCAGATTGCATTCACCATGTGGTGATCCTACTTCTCTTAAGCAGGGCATTACCACTGTATCACAGAGTCGGCTCCATTGTTTGTTTTTTGGATTTTTTTTTCTTTTTTTTTGGAGAGTTTTTTTTTTTTTTTTTTTTTTTTTTTTCCTTTTTTTTTTTTTGGTATAAGGCACATGCACTTGCCAGATAGACAGAGACAGAAAGCGAGAAATCACCCCCCAGGGGTGATGGCCACGCCACAATCCCTTCTCCTCCATTCTCCTCTCGGGATCTTGGGCATGTACACAGACGCGCCCAGCGTGAGTTTAAGCTGCTGGGTCCGGGACTCGAACCACAATCGACTACATGGGAGTCCAGCGACATAGCTATTACGCTAACTCCCCATTGTTTTGACGGTTTCTGTGTTTGTTTTTCCCCTTAGCCTTTTAATGATTACTTTTTTAAGAAACTGAATGAATTACTTATCTTGAAATGACTCTCTATTGGGCTAGTTAGAATCTTAGCAAAGCATAATTCAGAATTTTCTCTTTTCCCATATTTTCGTTTTTGCTTGTGAGTTGCTTCAGGATTGAAATGGTTTCATGTTTATTCTTCTTTTTCCCTCCTCCCCTCCCCGTTTACAGAGTGCTGATGCTGTAAAAAAGGCTAGAGGTTTCTTGGAATTTGTGGAGGATTTTATTCAGGTTCCTAGGAATCTTGTTGGTAGGTATTATCAAGTATTAAATAAATAAAATGTTACTTGGTTTTATGTATTGACTTACATGAAAATAAGACTACTTATAGTTATGTAGAGTATTTAGATAGTAATACTTTAATTTTTGGGGGGTGAGAAGATAGTATGTGACTTACACCTTTTATTGTCATGTATTAGAAAGTGTTAACATTGTCATATATTCTGTACAGGGTGATCCACTAAAAAGATCAATAATTTTTATAACAGTTGGCCATTCAGTTTTTTTTTTTTTTTTTAAGCCTTCTCATTTCTTGGGTTCTTTCCTATTATTTTTATTCCTTTAATGTCTTTCTTATCATTCATATATCCATCAAAATTGTGATAGTACTTTGCGAGAAGGTGTTTGTGATAATTTTTTTCTTTTGTTTAGTGCAGAAGAAAAAGTAACAGTGGACTAACAATAGGGTAATAGACTTCTACACAGTAGGCCCTGAATAAATAATAATTGGTTGTTGCAAAGGCATAGAATAAGGTAAGAAGTTGTGGGGAGGAGAGAAGGCTGGTGATAATGATATGAGGGGAGGCTTCACTGTTAAGTGCTTGACACCATTAATGAAAACTTTTGTACCCGTGGGTTATAAGTGACAAGAACTTACAGCTGTGTAATTAATATGCCCTATATCTGTGTGTTTCTTAAGTGGTAGTGGAGACAAATTGGAAGACTTCAGTTTTGTATTAAGTACTCAGTGATTATCCTAAAAATTGAGTATAAAAGCATCGATTTAATGTAGTGGAATTTACTGGGAAGGGAATAAGTTTTTGTTTCCTATCGACTGTTACTAATTTTTTGACCTTGTGTAAGTAGTTTTAACCCTTTAGGCTCCACTTATGTATAAGGCTACCCTTTCTGCCTTTAGGAAGCAACTTCTTAGCTTAGTTGTATACTGCCAGTTATGTAAGTTCTACTTTATCAGCTCTTGGTATACTGTCGTTCATGGTAGGCTGAACTACTAGAGAGAGAGTTGAAGTATTGAAATTGGATATAAGTTTGAACAATTTTATGTAATTTTTATGAACATTGTTAAGATACAACATGTTAATGTTGTATCTTTTTTCAGATGAAATCACCTTTGAAAATAATGCTGCTTTTGAACATGGTTCTCCTTTTTTGATTTGTTTAAATCGTAAATTGTTGACATCTGTCAGCACTAGCATTGTGCTAGTTGCTGTACAGCACATAATTTAACTTTTATGAAGATGATTTAGTGGTGAGTTTGTGAAGAGGATTAGGTTTTTTCTATACAGGTAGCTGGTTTTACAGAGTTAGTGGTAGTGTTAATTGCGAGTAAAAAAATCCCTGTTATTTCAGAAGTAAAGGAACTTGATATATTTATAGTTCTGTGATTTTTGTTGTCTTTTTTTTCTCTGTCCTGTGTTAGTTGGACTTTGTGATGTGGGTTGTGTGCTTTTTAGGAAGTTCACATTAGCAGCATCTTGCATGTTGGTGGGCTAACTCAGGAGTAGTATGACAATTTCTATTGGTTGTCATGTGTAATAATTGTATTTCCCTCCAAAATGTTCCATGAGCATGAGCGAAGCAGTCTTTTGAACATTAGTGCACACTTAGTCCAAATGAAAGAAAAAGAGGACTGAGGAATAAAAAGGGAATGAGGACCACTTGGTGAGTAAGTTCCAGAAAGGATGATGTTACACAATTTGAGTTTGAAGAGTGCTAGTATTTGACCATTCCCACCTCCCAAATCACGGAAAAAAATATTGTATGACCATTGGTTTGAAAAGTGGCTCAAAATTTTCACCTCCTGGATGCCTTCCTTAATCAGTTCTCTGCTCTGTCCCTTCAGCATTTATACTCACTACTCAGTTTATACTACAAGTATGTTTTAATTTATTAATATGCTCTGGAATTTATGGAAGTATTAAATTACGTGCTGATGCTCTCCCGTGAGACTAAATAAAACTTGCAGGTAGGTCCCCGTCAAGGACCTCAGAAGGGTGATGGAAGTTCACTCACCACTGATGTAGTTGACAAGAAGGAAGTGGCAAAGATTCTGGGGGGAAGGGATTGTGATATATCAACCTAAATTTTGTTCTTTGAAAAGACATTTGCTTATTTTTAGGGATGAAGTTGCTGCTAAGCTTCACTGTATTAACAGTGGAGGTTGGTTTTCTCGCTCATCCTAGGGCTGCTCAGAGAAGACACGCAGCATGTGAATTCCTCGATCTCTTTATTTTACCTAGTTAATGTTTATTTACGTGTTCAGTTATTAACAGGGGAAGTGGTCTAGAGTAGGACCCTAAGAATGAGAAAATCTCTTTACAGTGCTTTTGCTGTATTGACCAATTTAGATTATTCCATTCTTCCTTTATTCATTCTTTAATGTTAACTGTTCTTTCAAGCATGCAGTAGGAAAAACTTGCATTTTCACCCTTTTCAACTAAAGTTAAGCTTTTGTGACAATGGTTTCCTAAAAAAATTAAGGTGATGTGCACTTGCTAACAGTTGTGTTGTTAGCTTTGTAAGGGATGTATGCGTTCCATACAGTGAAGATTATCTGAATATTTACTTCTGTTCCTAGGTGACACTATGCAGTGTTACTTTGTTATTTTGCATGAGTATGTTAAACTTTATAACTAGATAACCACCTCCCCATTAATTATTTCTTTAATGATTGATACTCAACTGCAGATTGACAAACTAAGTGTAGAGAAAGAAAATAATCAGAATTTTTTTCTTTTTCATTTCACACCTCACAAGACAGCATATCACAAATACACTATGATGTACCTGTATAAAACTGTGAATTACTTTAAAAACTAGTGTGAAATGTAATCCTTGTTAAATGTAACCATTTTATTTACTGAAGAGAATATCCATTCTAAAACTACCTTCAGGTCACAGATCTCTCTCTCTTCCTTTTTTTTTTTTTTGTTTTTGTTTTTAAATTTTATTTATTCAGTTTTACCAGAGATAGACAGAGGGAGAGAGAGGAGGATGAGAAAGCAAGCCGCCAGGTCCCGGACTTGAACTGCAGTTGGCTATGTGGAAGTCCAGTGCCCCAACCACCATGCCACCAGCTGGTCCCACAGATCTGTTTTGGACAAGTAGAAACTTAAAAACAAGATTGATGAATTTGTTATTTGCGTGGATATCATATATAATAAATTGATATGAATAATAAATTGATATGATTAACTCCAGATTAAAGTAGTATTCTCTCATCATGTATATATTCAAGGTTTTTAACTGGTTTAAAGTTGATATTTTAAAAATAAGAGGGTGATAGAGGACGTACTAATGTTTGGACTGAAAATGTCTTGTATGTGAACGGCGTTCTTGATCTTAGATTAAAAAAACCTTCGATATGTTCAAGAAAAGGAAGAGTCAAACCAAGGGTAAAATTCTTGGGTAGCCTTTAGGGTGAGTTAATTGAAAGTAAAATGATAGAAGCTTGCTTGGTGTTTGTAATTTCATAGCAAATGATAAATTATTTGGGTTGGTTTCGAAACAGTTCTAGAATTGGTTTTTAACTTTTCATTATATTTGTTTTCTGTTACTAAAGGAAAAGTAATTGGAAAAAATGGCAAAGTTATTCAAGAAATAGTGGACAAATCTGGTGTGGTTCGGGTGCGAATTGAAGGAGACAATGAAAATAAACTACCTAGAGAAGATGTAAGTATTTAAAAGTAATTTTTATTTGCCTATTTTTCTTGCCTGTTTGCCTGTTTTGTTCTTGGCAGATGCTAATATCTTACTATGTATTTTGGAAATAATTTCAGAAATAAATCTATTGATCTAGTTATACTTGGATATAGTGGGGTTTTCTTTGCCTTTTTTTTTTTTGGTGGTTGTTTTTAAATTGCCAGAGGGCAGTGTGCATTTGGTAAAGAGTGATAGATAGTCCAGCCTCTCCCTGGTCGGGTGATTTCTTCCTTTCTCACTATTTCTGTCTGTCTGTCTGATGAGCACACAACGTCCTAAGGGGGAAAAAAAACTTTTGGAGAGGTTTTTGCTATAGGGCGCATGCGCTCACCAGAGAGACAGAGACAGGCAGAAAGTGAGAAATCACCCCCTCAGGGGAGATGGCCATGTCCTGAACCCTTCTCCTCCATTCTCCTCTCGGGATCTTGGGCATGCACACACATGCGTCCGGCGTGAGTTGAAGCCACCAGGTCCAGGACTTGAACCACGGTTGACTACATGGGAGTCCAGTGATATAGCCATTACTGCTGGTCCTACAAAAAAAACTCTTAAATAAATAAAAGGAGTGACCTAGAGGGAGAGTGATAAAGCGTCCCCCCAGTGGGCATGGTTATTCTACAATCCTTTCTCCGTTCTGATAGAATTTAAGTCAAGCAGGATATGACTATTTTAACCCCTAAGCTGTAGGATCAGCCCTTTTTCTTGTTTTTTACATTTTTTTAAGAATATTTTACATTTATAATATTATAATATTGCACATAATAGTTCTTTTTTTATTCTTAGACTAGACTATAAAGCTGTAGAATTTAGTGTGTTCAACAAAATAGTATTTAGTATAAAGGAATTCTTGATCACACTGTCTCTGACTTTATAGAATCTTAAAGTATTGTTCGCCTTTTAACAGAAATTCCTTTAAGCTTATATATCACTATTAACTCGGATCCCAACTTTGTGAAATTAGTTTTTTAATTTCTTTCTTTCCATATGTTTTGTTCACAATACTGTTCCGTACTCATTCAGCACTTGAGAATTTCACTCACAGTTGTGTCAACTATGTGCCCTTGTCCTAGGCTTTTTAAAAATGCCTGAAATAATTTTTTCTGAAATTACATCCCAGAAAGTAGTAAACTAACAATCTCTTCAGATTTGCAGTTTGGGGAGTTTTTTAACCTGTTGGATAGTGTTTAAGAAGAGAGAGAAAGTATGTGTGCACGTAAACTGTATGGTGACAACTATTGTTTTAAAGATGCCCTTAAGGTAACCACTTTTATTTTTAGTGTGTACAGATGATGAAGGTGAATGAATGAGGAAAAAGGAATATCAAGGTATTATATAAATGAATACTTGTGGCTTGGGGTGCTGTTGTCAGTGATTTTATTCTATACTACGTTGAAAAGTGTTGTAAATTGCAGGGCTGGCAGGTGGCATGGTGGTTAGAGCACTGGACTCCCACATGGCTGACTGTGGTGTGAGTCCCAGACCTGGCAGATTACTTTCTCACTGTCCCCTTCCCCTTCTCTTTCTCTGGTCAAATTAAAAATAAATAAATAAATAAATTCCTTTTAAAAAAAAAGTGTAAATTGCATATCACTTTGCCTTATTCCTTATGAGCATCCTCTCGCTCCCATTTTGCATGATTTCAAGATGTGCTTTAAAATAAGAATTAGAATTGATGGTATCATACCATTAGAATCAACAGTGTTTTTTCTTTACATTTGTGTCCTGTCCAGGTGATCAAACAACCACCACCTAAAAATTGTTTTGAAGGTGATGTGTACTGGCAGGGCCATTAAGTGGCTCAACTCTATAAATTTCTAAGTTTCCTATTAATACCTTGTTTTTCCTTTAGCTTCATCAATCCCCAGTGGCTTCCCAGTGTTTGCCATTTTGTTGTAAGCTTATTCTAGATTCTCCTTCATAAATAAGAATTAAAATGCTTTTTCTTCTGCTAATAGTATTGGCCATTGTAACTACCATTTCTGTCCTAAGGTTAAAAATGTAAATACAAAAGGGGAAGGAGGATTCACAGCAGCATAGCAGCAAAATTGGACACTTTATAAGGCTGACCCACATGGGAGATTCTGGATTTGTACTCAGAGTCCTCCCTGCATATGCTGAACATGCATGTGCCATGATCCACAGCCGTCTGAGGCTGAGCTTGGTTTGTGGCATCTGAGCCCTGTTGGAGAAGCTGTCTGTCAGCCTTTTTCTCACTCATGGAAGAAATAAATTAATTTTTTTTTTTGGTAGTAAGGCTTTTAATGTAAATAATTAAGCAGGTGGGATGTATAAGATAGGGTTGGAGGAACCAGCAGTTAGCGTAATGGCTATGTCGCTGGACTCCCATGTAGTTGACCACGGTTTGAGTCCCGGACCCGGTGGCTTAAACTCACACCAGGTGGGGGTGTGTGTGTGTGCCCAAGATCCCGAGAGGAGAATGGAGGAGAGGGGATTGTGGTGTGGCCATCCCTGGGGTGGGTAATTTCTTATTTTCTGTCTTTGGCAAGCACATGCACCCTGTGGCTGAAATTTTTCTTAAAGAAAAAAAAAAAGAATAGTTTGTAAACAATGTGCCGTAGAGGATTCCTTTTACCTTTCCTCTTCAAAGTGACTTGGTGATATTTACCTTTGAAGATCAAGGTATCACATTTCTTGTATTCCTTGTAGATTAGCTGCTTGGAATGACTTTTTTTTTTTTTTTTTTTTTTTTTTGGGCCATAGGGCGTGTGCTCTCACCAGACAGACAGACAGAGACAGAAAGCGAAAAATCACCCCCCAGCGGGGCTGGTCACGCCACAATCCCTTCTCCTCCATTCTCCTCTCAGGATCTTGGGCATGCACGCACACGCGCCCGGCATGAGTTTTAAGCCACCGGGCCCAGGACGCGAACCGTTGTCGACTACGTGGGAGTCCAGCGACATAGCCATTACGCTAACTGCTGGTCCCAACATCTCCTTTTAACAAGGTTTTTTTTCTTTTCTTTTCTTTTGGAGATGTTTTTGCTATAGGGCATGTGTACTCGCCAGAAAGGCAGAGTCACAGAGACAGAAGGCAAGAAATCACCCCTCAGAGTGGATGGCCAGGCCGCAGTCCCTTCTCCATTCTCCTCTCGGGATCTTGGGCATGCATGCACACGCGCCCAGCGTGAGTTTAAGCTACCGGGTCCAGGACTCGAACTGCGGTCGATTACATGGGAGTTCAGTGACATAGGCATTATGCCACCTGCTGGTCCCAACAACAGTCTTATTTTTTCTCCTATGTTCCCCTATGTTTTTGCACCTAGGGTTGCATAATTCATATTCTACTTTATATTCCTGTTTTTTGGTCATATCACAGTGAGTTTATTACAGGAATGTTTAGTATCTTCTGAGATTGTGATACCTTTAGAATGAGGACTTTATCATTACCTATCTATTATAGATCTTGGCAGTTAACAAATATTTGGAATAGCTAACTAGATGTGAAATTGACTAGCTCAGTAGCTAATTCATGATTTTAGGCTCTTTATTTTCTTTCAGCTGTAAAACTGGGATATTAGTTTTCATGAAGATTAGATAAGATATACAAGGCATAATAGAGCCTCAGAAATACAGCATGTGCTTAGAAGTTTCTAGGTCTGTTTCCCATTCTTTTTTTTACTTTGCCCTCTTAGCTGCTTATATATTCCTGAGAGCAAAGAGAAAGCTTCCTCACTTCATAACTTTAAGTTAGATTCTCTTGTTTCATTCCTTCATAGTTGAAATTAATTCTATAGTCACTATAGCATTCTGTAAGCTCCATGATAGCTGTGTTTGGTGCTGCATCCTGGCACCTGCCCCTGGTACCTTTCTTTCTACTTTTAGTTTTTACTATAAGGGTGCATGTGGAAAGAGAAAGAGAACGAGAGATCACCTCCTGGAGGGGATAGCCATACCACGGTCCCTTCTCCATTCTCCTCTGGGGATTTTGGATATGCACACACGTGTGCCCAACTCGATTTTCAGTCCATTGGTAGGAACTTATATTGTAGCACATTTGGCCATGGGGGACCCAGTTACCTTAACCACCATGCCCCTGCTGACCTGCTTTTCTTCTTTTTCATTGGCCATGTTGCAAAAAGTCACCAATTACAATTTTTTAAAAAAAAATTATGTTGAAATTGGAGCCAGCAGGTGGTGTGGTTGTTAAGGGTACTGGACTCCTTCCACATGGCCGGACATGGTTTGAGTCTTGGACTTGTAATTTCCTTCTTCCATGTGCAAGACAGAGACCAAGAGAACAGGCAGCAATCCCCCTGTACGCAGGTTTACCCAGCCTCCAATTATGGGCATAAGCGTTTCTGGTATATTTAAGGACGTTGCCAGGCATGAACCCAGAACCTTCCTATGTAGGTCAGCCTCAGTGAGTGTCAGGTTTATAGCACCGCACTACTGACCAGCCCCTAGAACTGCAAGTTCTTAAGCTATAACTCTTTCTGTATTTAGAATTTAGAAACCTTATGCTAGTTTGTATAAATATCTGTTGGGAAATATTCTGTAAAATTCTGAAAATGAAAGTCATTGAAACTGATTGGGTGAGTTTATTTTAGGCCTTAAATCTCATTTTTTTAAGCTGTTAGGATGCTGAAAGTGTTTTTCCTCTTTTTAAACTTCCTATTCTGAAATTCAGCAAACTTAAGAGCAAGTCTGAGTGAATTCTTTCATTTACTTAATACTTGTGACTTAAGTCTGCTCCTATCAGTAACTACTTTATATTGTGTAAACATTTATGCGCTATAAATGATATTTCTCTGACTGGTCAGAGAGCAGCCCCTGCGGTACAGACACTCCATGTTCTGTGCGCACATATTAACCTGCTTAATGTGCTTTATTGGGTTTTAAAGCTCTGCCTCCTAAGAAGATATATCTATTTGGTTGTTTGGAAAGTCATGACATATTATTCTATGCAAAAAAGCATCATGGCTGTCCCAACAACCCAAAATTCTGTAAGTTCATGGCTAGCCTGGGAAAATGCCAGTGTATTCCTTTGCGAGAGAGAGAGAGACAGAGCATGCTTAAGTCAACACACAGCCCCGCTCAATCCTTTTTTCCTTCATTTCTTCTCCCATCAGGATCTTGGGCATCTTCGCTCATGCCGAGTGAGTTTTTCAAGCTGCCCTGGCTAGGATTTAAACTTCCATTGGCCATGCAGAAACCAGCTTCCTCTGCACAGCATAGAACTGCTGTACTTTGGAACCATACCTGAAGAAAAACTTTTAACTTTAAATGTTGGCTTATGTATTTGGAACATAAGAAAAAGATAAATCAGAAATCAGAAAACAAGATATAAATGAATTTTATAACATGATTTTTTAAAATTTTTAGTACACTTAAATGAATAAACTATATCATAAATATGCAGTTAATAAAAATCTCAGTATTTCATATTGATTTAGTATTTTTTATGTCAAACGTTGAAATATTATAGATGTATATTGCTGTGTGTTTCGGAAAAGTTTTTCAAATTATATATTGGTATGTGTTTCTGAAAAGTTTTCCAAATTATATATTGGTATGTGACATTCAGGTAGGATTTTGTTAAAAATATTAAATACTGAGGATATTGTGTTTTCTTACAGGGAATGGTTCCATTTGTATTCGTTGGCACTAAAGAAAGCATTGGAAATGTGCAAGTTCTTTTAGAGTATCATATTGCTTATCTAAAGGTTTGTATCCTGTTCATAATATTTTCTCATACCATTGCTAGTACATTTTCTGTGTAAATATTGTACATTTACAGCTAACAAATACAAAATATCCATGTCCTTATACTATGTTTGTTTTTAGATTTTTAAGGATTTTGTTCATTTATCTTCACATTTACCTTGTCTTGCTATATGAGAATTTAAAAATCAAAATCTTCCACCATAAGAAAATGAGTGTGCTCATGGACATTATTTTCCTTATGTTCTTCCGAGTTTAAAATTAAAAAAAACTTCTTTTAGCCTTTAACCTTTTAAAGGTATTAATAACCAGGTGATCGTGGTAGGAAGTCTTTTCCAACCCTGCTCATGCAAACTCAAAGCTTACATTCTTCTTTGGAGCAAACTGTTTATAAGGTTATTCCAGTTGTAAAATTTCTCTCCATCTTTTCTCCCTGTATTCCTCTATTTAGTCTTAGCTGCTACAATCAGACAGAAAGCATAAAGGCACTTTTTTTCTTGAATCTATAGTGGAAACTTGAGCAGTAGACAGTAACTGCTCTAGGTCTGTCTGAACTTTTATGTTTCCTTATTTAGGAAATGGTCACTTTTTATATTCATATGATTTGACTGTTACCGTGTATCTTCTCATTCTGTACTAGAGCCATTTGTTTCTACCTTCTTTTTAAAAAATTTTGTTAATTCATTCATTCATTTTAATTTGACGAAAGAGAGAGAGAGAGAGAGAAAGTGAGAAAGCAAGCCACCAGGTCTGGGACTTGAACCGTGGTCGGCCATGTGGGAATGTAAAAGTGACTTCACCACCACACTACCTGCTGGTCCCCATTTCTACCTTCTTACTGTAAATACAAATAAGGTACAGAACCACAAACGACGTTGGGCTTTCTTGGTAATTTTGAATATTAACTGAATCAGTTACATTGCCCCAATAAAAATCATTTGAGTTTTCACCTATTGTTACCAAAATAGAGTCTTATTTGAGTTGATACACAAAGAGCAAAGGGTTTAAAAAAAGGAATGAGTAACAAATGATTAAATATTATATTTTCCCACTGTTTTTTCTTCCATTCTCTCTCACCTTTGCTCCTAGGTGTTTTCTCTTTTTGAGTATGTATTTATATCTTCCGTAATGCGTGAGAGTGAGAGTGCACGTCTAGTGAAAGACACCCCAGTAGGTTCTTCATTCCACAGTCTACCTTGTCTAGCCTAGCCTGGATGATGAGTATGCCCTGTGTGCCTAGTATGCACAAGAAAGTCCCCTTCCTACATGGGTCCAGTTGCATTACCACTGCATTATCACTTGGCCCCACTGTTAGTATGTTGAAAGCACTCCAATAATTCCTTTTATTTGAAAGTCATCTTTATGTGATAAGTTTCGATTCACAATGCTACTGTAAGCTTACACTTTATTTTCTGGTACTCTTTTTATCTCTTTTAGCCAACAGCTTTCTCTAGATAACAGTTTTATTTATAACTGTTTTTTAAAAATCTCCTCGAAGTTGGAGAGTCCTTATTATCTTTGATATTATATGTTGATAGCACATTCTAAAGCATTCATAAGCATTTAAATTGAATCAGCAAATGACCTTGAATTGTGTTTACTAGAACACAGTGCTACTTCACCAACTAATGTCACAGCTTCTTCATTTAAAAGAGAGTACAACTCTAGCGCTAGCTCTAGATTTCTTTCTTTTTAGCCAAAGGATATGTACTTTGGCAAGAGAGAGAGCGTTTGAGTGCGAGCATACTTCCCAATAGGGTGTGGTCATGCTCCAATCGTTTTTCTTCCATTTTTCCATTCTGTCATTGTTTGGGGGACACATGACACAAAGCTGCTGGAGCTGGAATTCGAACTGTGGTTAGCCATGTGGGGTCCATTGCTGTCTATCCACAGGGTTGTGGAGTTGGCCCTAGCACTATACTTTAAGAAGGCAAATAGTTGCTTACAAGAAAACTTACCATTTCTGTTTTGATTGTAGGAAGTAGAACAACTAAGAATGGAACGCTTACAGATTGATGAACAACTACGGCAGATTGGTATGGGTTTCAGACCTTCTTCCACCAGAGGGCCTGAAAAAGAGAAAGGATATGCCACTGATGAAAGTACCGTCTCTTCTGTACAAGGTTCTAGGTCTTATAGTGGAAGAGGCAGAGGTCGTCGCGGCCCTAATTACACCTCCGGTTATGGTAAAAAGTGTTTTTTTTCCCCTCCATATAGTACTAGTAGAAATACTAGCTTAGATGCTTCAACACATTCGATTATAATTAACTCATCACTCTATCTTGGCTTTTAGTGTAGAAGGTAATTCTGAAGTACATGTCTTAGTGATGACATATTTTATGTAATTCTTAAGAAGTCATCTAATTAAATGAAGAATGTTTTTAAGCTGGTAGTTCATAATCATGTTTATTTTAAATATTTAGAAATAATATTTGGAAACTGGTTTTCAAAATGTTTCTCTAGTACTGTTTTATGCATTTCCTAGTATAAACCTCGTAATGGTAGTGGTACTGTTATGAATTATCTTTTGTATACCCTGTTAGAAAAGTAGAAATGGAAAGTATCACTGTGCCAAGACGACTTTTAAAATACGTATTGTAGACCCATTTGGTAGATGTGAATATATTAACTAACATCTCATATCTGAAAATATTTTTTGTAATGATAGAATTTCACTGAAATAAGGGCTTTTTAAAAAGCCAGAACCTAACATTTTATAAATGACCACTTTCTAAAATTTGTGTCACGGTGAGGATGGGGCCTCACTCATATAGGAAAGGACTGATAGCATGGTGATAGTCAGCGTTCTCTAATCCTAAATTCTTACTTCTTCTTCTTCAGCTTTTGAAGTTCCATTTTTCTACATTTCACTTTGGATCTTAGCAATGACCTGATTTTTTTCTTCTCCTTTATTTTCTTTTTTCTCTTCTCTCCTTTTTGACTCCCCTATGATGTTATGCTTATGCTGTTTTGGGAAAATAAGTTTGTAAACCTTTTGCAAAATGTATGGCATATAAAAAGAAAAAAAGTATATTGTAGAACACTCACTTAGAGGTTTTGATTACTGGTAACACAATTGCATTGTACTCTAAAAAATATTAAGAAGGCTGCTTATTGAGCTGGTCTTATAACCAAATGGTTAAGGGAGCCAGAGCCCACATGGCTGACTGCATGGTTTGAATCCCAACCCTGATGGCTTTGGGGGGGAGGGGGACACAAGGCACATGTGTATGTATGCTTAAAATCCCAGCATAGTAGAGGGAGGGATTGTGGCATGACCACACTCATAGGGCCTGCTTGCTTTTGTTTCCTCTTGACTGGTGCGTGCATGTCTCTGGCAAATTTAAAAAAGTAAGTAGAAGTAAGTTCACAGCATGTAGATTCTAGGTCCAGATTTCATATTTGACTAAATGATCACCTAATGATGCCAGGGTTATGTCGAACTTGTACTGTCTTCTGTTTGTTGTAGATTTAGAAGGCTAAATAGTTCTTCTCTTTAGTATCATATTATTATATCTCCATATTCTCATTTTCATTTTTTAAAATACTTATCTGTTCAGTTTCATTTTATCATTATTATTATTATTATTTTAATTTGACCAGAGAGAAAAAAAAGGAAAGTGAGAAAGTAAGCCACCAGATCTGAGACTCAAACTGCAGTTGGTCATGTGGGGAGTTCAGCACCTTAACCGCCATGCCACCTGCTGGTCCTCCACATTCTCATTTTCTTAATACTTCTTTTAAGTAACCTCATACTGAAACCCGAAAAGCCAAATTCTAGTGTACTTTAGTGTTCAGCACATTCAGACACAAGAACTGCAAACATTAATATAAATTTAACACAAAAGACAGGGTTTAAGTAGAAATTAAATGTTCAGATTGACTTTGGAAGATTTAATTGTCACAGATTTGGGTGTTTTAGATGATGAGAATTCATTGATGAATTTTATTAGCCTCTGTGGAAAGTCTGCTTATTGGTGAAAGGCCGCCGTGGCAACCTTTCACAAAATGTTTATATTGAGAGTAGATATTGTAATAAGAGTAGTAAAACAGCATAGTGTGACTTGAAGAAAGCTGTGCAAATTGTTCAGTAGATGGCAGTCTTACCTTTTAATATTTGCAGAACTAGTTATATTGTATTTCTTAAAACAGCTGTTGAACTTGAGTGGTCTCCAGAAATAAAAACCATTTGTGCATTTGGTTATAGACATTCTTATATATTTTTTATAAGAAAAATTTTTAGGTGAAAATATATATCAGTTCTATCAGAAATATTTTCCCGTATAGTATCTCTGAAGTTCATTGTCTTACGTTGGATGGTATCGTACAACTCTAATTAGCACTCTTTATTAATGGCACTCAGATTATTTGTCTTAAAATGATGCACTTGTAAGTGATAAAATGGGTACCTCTAGTTATTAAATTTGGCACACATAACCATTGAAAATGTGGACGATCTTCAACAATATTATTATTTTGGAAGTATTAAAGGGGATTTAAAAAATAAGTTAAAAACAGATCACCTATTTTAGATCATTACAAATTGGACCAGTGTGATAAATCATTTTTTAAAAAATAATTTGTTATTATTTTTTAAATTGACAAGAGAAGGAGAGAGAGAAATAGAGCAAGCTACCAGGTCCGGGACTTGAAACATGGTCGGCCATGTGGGAGTCCAGCACCTTAAATATCATGACACCTGCTGACCTGCACTGAATCATTTTTTGAGCTTAAAAATTTTTTTCTTAAATCACGAACTTGAATTTTACAAAAATGAGAGTTGGATTTTTTTTTTTTTTTTAATACTGTAACTTGAATAAGTTGTCACAAACTTAAGAGACTTCAACAGCATGAATTTATTTTGTTGGTCAGAGGTATGCCATGGGCTAAAGTCTTAAGTCAAGCTGTATTCCTTTCCAGGGGGTCTAGAGCAGGGACCCCAAGTCCCTGGGCCATGGATAGACTGGGGTCCATGGACTGTTAACCTGCATACCAATCCCTCCACAGACGGGGTTCGGAGGGTGGGAAAGCAAGGGAGGATTTGTATGTGCTTGCAGTCACTCACATTGCCTCTTAGGCCCTGCTAACTGTGGAGTCAGCAGCATATTGGATTCTCTTGGAAGTCCAAACCCTAATCTGTGATTGTTTCGTTATACATTGCAGTGTGGTAGTGATGGAAATTGGGTGCACGGTGGACGTAGGATACTTAGATTATCCCGGTACCAACCTACCCACTCCAGTCTGGAGAGATGGTCTTCCACAAGGCCAGTCCTTGGTGCCGGGAAGGTTGGAAACCACTGTTCTAGAGGGAGAATCTGTTTCCTTATCATTCCAGCTTCTAGAGACTACCTCAATTTTGGAATGTATGTCCCTCCCTCAGTTTTAAAAGGCCTGTTACTCTAGAGCTCTTCTCATGCTGCCATCCCTTTCTCTGCAGATAAGAAAGATTTTACACTGGTTTGCTGTAGGTCCTGTGTGCTCTTGTGGGAGTGTTGGGGAGAAAGTGAGAAATCACCACCCAGGGAGGAATGGCCATGCCACTATCCCATCTTCATTCTCCTTTTGGGATTTTGGGCTTGCTTTCATAGGCACTTGACATGTTTTCTACATCGCTGTGTCTGGACTCCTAGTGCACTGTTGGTCATATGGGATCCAGCCACTTTAACAACTCTACCACCTGCTGCTCCCATTCTCCACTTTTTTTTTTTTGGAGAGGTTTTTGCTATAGGGTGCAATCTCTTGCCAGAAAGAGACAGACAGACAGAGAGAAATCATCCCCCGGGAGGGATGTCCATGCTGCAATCCCTTCTCCTCCATTCTCCTGTTGGGATCTTGGGCACGCGTGCACGTGCGTTCCCATTCTCCACTTTATAAAGACCCATGAAATCAATTAGATAATATTACCCATCTCAAGGTCCTTTACCTTAGTCACATCTGTGAAATCCTCATTCCAGTGATACATGACATCTACTTAAATGCTTTTTTGCATTTGACAAATAAGTATTAGGGGAGATTAATTTCTTTTCATGAGATTCTCATACCCAACAAAAACTTAAAAGTAAATAATGCAGGCTAGCAGGTGATGTGGTGGTTAAGACGCTGGACTCTCACATGGCTGACTACAGTTTAAGTGTCCAACCTGGCGGCTTGCTCTCTCTTCCTCCTCCCTACCCCCGTGAGTGCATCCCTCTAGCAAATAAAATATAATGAAAAAAAAAATTCTTTAAAAAAGTAAGTAATAGAAACTTGATGTATTCTTTCTACGATATACTTCCAGCTCCTTAATCCATTCTTCTGTAGTCAGCATAATTAATGCATATTTAATGGCGTAGGAGAAAGGGATGTGTTGCAGAGTTATCTTTAAAGGAGAGAGTCCTTCAGTTGTTAAATGTTCCATTTTATTCCTTTCACTTTATTACATATTCCTTTGTGTAACTGAAGAGCTCTTGTTTTGCTTTTATTCTCAAATACTGTAGCTTAAATATAGAGAACTATTGGGTCATCAGAAAAGTCACGAACTCTTCTTTTGCATAGAAAAATATGTCTTGACTTTTCCGACCACCCAATATTAGATATTTCAGGAAATCACTCTTATTTCAGTATTTAGCAAATGAGGTTCAGAAAATCATGTTGCAAATTTATTAATCAGGAAGAAGTTGTTAAACCTATTGTTAGGCATTTGGGGGGCATTTAGAAATATAAGATGGAATCCCATTTTTTATCATAGACCAGTTTTGGTATAATTCCAAAGATGAAAAAGTAAAGAACAGTACATGACACATGCTATAATAGATATATGGTACTTCTTAAGAACATTAGAGAAGGGGAGAGGTCTGTTCTCTGTTAAATTGGTCTGAAGCCAGAATTTGAACTAGAATTTAAGAAACAGATACCTGATAAGAGGACAGGAAGAAAGTGGCATATCAGAACTAATAAAGAATAGAGTAGGAGCCAGCAGGTGGTATGATGGTTAAGGCACTGGATTTCCAGATGACCAGCTGCGGTTCAAGTCCCAGACTGATAGCTTGAAAATCATACTGGGTACATGTGTGTGCATACCCAAAATCCTGAGGGAAGAATGGGGAGAAGGAATTGCACCGTGGCCATTTCCCCAGGGGGTAATTTCTCACGTTCCCTCTTTCTGTCTCTCGCAAAAAAGCACATGTGGCCAAAGGCATAAATCTAAGAAAAAAAGAATAGAGTGGGAATGAATTTAAGAGTGATTTGGTCACATAACATCTGACATTATTATTATTTTTTTTAATTACCAGAGGAGATAAAAGGAGGAGAAAGAGAGTGTGAGCATCCCCCAGTAGGGCATGGTCATGCTACAGTCCTTTTTACTCCCGTTCTCCATCTCGTCAGGATTTGGGGCATACATGCACATGCTCCTGGTGTGTATTTCAAGCCACTGGGGCTAGGATTTGAACTGTCGTTGTCAGATGGTTGTTCCAAATACACTGTACTTAACCACTGAGCTTCTGGGCTAGCCCATTTCTGACCCTTTCATTGCAGTGTGATGATGATATACACTTCTTAAGAAATCTTTTCAATATTAATGTCAAATATAGTGAAAACACTATTGCTATACTCTGGAATACTATTCAGCCACAGAAAACAGCAAGACTCTGGCATTTGATAGAAAGTGGATGAACACGTAAAATTTACTGCTGAGTGAAGCAAGTCAGGCTGTAAAAGAGAGACTTTGTATGTCCACTCACTTAACATATACCTACTATCCACACACTATGGTAGAGACTGAAAGATTGGAGGACATAAAAACATTGAAAATAGTTATGGACACTAGAGACAGTGTAGAAGGAGGTTGGGAGAAAGGAAGAGGGTAGGGAATGAAATTAGGGAGAAAAAGTAGAGAGGTAAGACATTTGTGGGTCACAGAAATGGCTTATTACTTGTTGATAATGTATATAGTATTTTCGACTGGACTGAGGCGTATTTCATGTAGGGTAAATTCTCTTTACAAGCTAAATGGTACATAGTAATTCAATGTAAATAATAATAGGCACTCTTGCTAGTAAAACATATTTTTATGTACAACCTTGATTTCAGAGATGTTAGAGTGTGGGGGGTACACTCCAGAATCAATAAAATAATGGTAGACTGTAGCATACCAGCCGTGAATTGGGTTTTTTTCCTAACTATGATTAAATTTGCTTCTAACATTGAATACTTACTAAGTTACTAAAACCTAAAAATGAACAGAAGCTTTTTTACTATCTATATTAAATCTATTTTAATATTATAATGGTTTGTATGTTTTCTGTAATTCTGTTGGCTAGTTTCTGCACATCAGAACAATTAACTTTTATGTATCTTGGCTAAAGAGTAATATATATTATTCTAACATTTAGTTCATGAATTTTTAATTTATTTAAATTTTCATTTAGCTTAATTTCTTGAAGTAACTAGTATGCTTACTTAAACAGTACTTTGCATGAAATAATTTTGAAAATTTTGAAACCTTTTTCAGAAATAGGAATTTAATTGGTTTATGTTATCTTCTGCCCCTAGGTACAAATTCTGAGCTGTCTAACCCCTCTGAAACAGAATCTGAGCGTAAAGACGAGCTGAGTGATTGGTCATTGGCAGGAGAAGATGATCGAGAGAGTCGACCTCAGCGTGACAGCAGGAGACGCCCGGGAGGAAGAGGCAGAAGTGTTTCAGGGGGTCGAGGTCGTGGTGGACCACGTGGTGGCAAATCCTCCATCAGTTCTGGTAGTCTTTTATATACTATGTCAGCATCCATTCTTTGTAAACAGTACAACCTTAATTCATCTTGCAAAGACGTCTATTTTTTAAATTTCTCTTTTCACTCCTTATCTTACAGGAAATAGGAACATAAGGGAAAGCACCCTGTAGAATGTAAAGGTTTACTTGGAATATTCAAGTCCGAATTTCAGTTTGCTAATTCTCTTGTGTGTGTTTTTTTTTTTTTTTCGGAGAGGTTTTTGCTATAGGGTGCGTGTGCGTGCGCTCGCCAGACAGACAGAGACATAGAAACAGAAAGCGAGAAATCACCCCCCATGGGGGATGGTCATGCCGCAATCCCTTCTCCTCCATTCTCTCGGGATCTTGGGCACGCACACACACGAGCCCAGCGTCAGTTTTAAGCCACCGGGTCTGGGACGCGAACCGCTGTCGACTATGTGGGAGTCCAGCGACATGGCCATTACGCTAACTGCTGGTTCCCAAATTCTCTTGTGTTTTTGACATTTTGTCCTTCAGTTTAGGGGACCTTATATAATTGGAAATTTTTTTGTTTTCCCTAAAATGTCTGTGTTATGCATTTCTCTTTACCAGACAAAATTCTATTGCACAGAGAATGAACACTTTGATATACACACTTAGTATTGAAAAGTAGCTGAAAACCTTTCTATACTATGTAGTATAATGAGAACAGGAAAAATGTGGAGTCAGTTCTTTAAGAAAATTACATTGTTTAAGAAATTGAGCTGTAAGAATTGTTTAGATGACTGAAGGCTTGAGGTATATAAACACCTTTTTACTTGTGTCTTTTTGAAAATTTTTCATGCTTTCTGTTATGTGGAATAGGAGGAGATTTCAGAATGTTCTTGCTTATCATAATGGGTTAGGAGGGAGAATTACCAGGGATACAAAGACTAGATTATATCAAGGATTTAATATAGCAATATTATATAACACTTTTAGAAAACCACACTTATTAATATTGCAACATACCTATGAATGTTTATGTAGTTTTTCAAGTATTATAGAAGATACATGCATGTACATTAAATATGTGCTTACAAATAAAAACTAGAGCAAATTCGGACAAAGTTTAGGAATTTCCTTTGTTTCTGAGTTCTTGTTCCATGGTTATCTTTGAACTGTAAGTTTAATTCGAGGCTTTCAGAGTAATAGTTTTTCAGTTTTGTTAAAAAGCACATGAACTCACTAGAGAGAGTGATCACCCCAGTGTGGGTGGCCATGCTGCAGTTCCTTCTCCATTCTCCTCAGGGTTTGGTGCATGTATATACAGGTGCTCTGTGTTTTTCAGGCTATTTGGTCCAGGACTTGAACTGTGCTGTTGGCCATGTGGGGTCCAGCTGCCTTAACCACCATGCCTCTGGCCAGCCCACGAAAGAGTTTTAATGCTTTAATATACTCTACTTTGTTAATCAAGGTTTATAAAATTAATAGTATACTGACTTGTAAATAGTTGTACTTAGTGTGAGTGATTAATGGATAGATAGTATCTTTTGTAAAGATGCTAGCTTGCTAGGAAAAATTATGATTAGGTGGATTTCTTCTGTAATTTGCTTGTTGGAGGCAATAAATGCACATAGGTAAGATGGGTATTTTTCTTATGAATTAAATCCTAAAACTTCCTTTTCTGTCCTCACTCCACCTTACTCTACCTTCACATTTTGTATCTAGAGATGGACTGCTTGGAAACATTCATTTGAACATTTTCCTTTTCATAACCAGTTAAAATTTCAACCTTAGATCGCTATTTTGTGTGGACTTGTTTTGATTGTTTCAGTTCATTGTTACAGCACTCCATGACATAATAGAAATCCATAACTTGTAGGTGTTGAATACTTGGAAATTGTTTATTAATATCCACACAAAATTGATAAAAGAGACAAAAGGTCTACTTAGGATTAATTCATATTAGCTAAATATTTATTTTTCAAGCCTCTGGACAAGATCACTAAGGAATGTGGATGTTAACATTCATCTGAGGATAGCAGGTGGCATAGTGGCTAAGGTGCTGAACTCCCACAGGTTGCGGTTTGAGTTCTGGACCTGGTGGCTTTGGTGGCTTGAAAATTATTCTGGGTGTGTGTGCTTATATGCCCAAAATTCTGAGGGAAGAATGGAGGAAAAAGGATTATAGTATGGCTATACCCACTGAGGGGGTGATTTCTCATTTTGTCTCTCCCAGTGAGTAGGGAAAAAAATTAGCATATAATATACTATTTGCTAGAATTATTTTCAAATAAGTCAAAGAAAATGTTAAGCTTAGTCATCTTAACATCTTTTTCGTCTCTTTAAAGTTTTCATATTTAATAATTTTGATAAAAATGATTCAGAAAATATCTTACTTGAAGAAAAAACATTTTTTATCAGGAGAAATTGAAGTTTATTTACCATTAATTGATATAGTTCAAAGTAAATCAAACATTTATAAATTCAGCCCACTTAAATGAATATTTCTTGCCTCTGACATGAATATAGTGCTCAAAGATCCAGACAGCAATCCATACAGCTTACTTGATAATACAGAATCAGATCAGACTGCAGACACTGATGCCAGCGAATCTCATCACAGTACTAACCGCCGCAGGCGGTCTCGTCGGCGAAGGACTGATGAAGACGCTGTTCTGATGGATGGGATGACTGAGTCTGATACAGCTTCAGTCAATGAAAACGGGCTAGGTATGTAAACACTCGGAAAAGATAAATGTAATTTTATGTTAATGTATGAAGCATTTTTCAAAAAGTATGCAGTTTATAACTTGACTTTTTCTTAGTGTTTACTTAAGGTTTACATTAACTTTTTGTCTTTCGTAAATGTCTAGTTCTCAACTGTTATGGTCAAATTATTTGAAACTTAAGAGTTTAATAAAATGCCCTCTTAGGCCATTTAATCAGTGCAGATATTCAAACTGCAAGGTACTTCCTACTTTGTTGTCCCCAAACCAAATTTGGTCTTTCAGCTTATGTCTTTAAAATTATTATAAATGACACCAATTGAAGGTATGTATATCAAGAGTAGGGTGTTAGTTTCCAGAGGGCTAAAATGTTGTTAACCATACTAAGCTGTATTGGAGAGGAAAACTTTTCCATTAAATGGTGGTGATTTAAAGTCTGAGAGCTGGTGTTACTGATTTCCAGATGATAATTCCATTCTGAATTATTTAAAGTCCTTAAAGCTACAAAAGTATACTTCTTCTCAGTAACATGTCATTTTTATATTTTGGTGTTCCAATTAAGTTTCTTGCCCCATCATTAAATCTTTGAAGGAAAGAAGTTTTTTTTTTTTGTTTTTTTGTTTTTTGGTTTTTTTTGTCAGAATAGTTCATGATAAACTTTGCAATTGCAGATGATAGTGAAAAAAAACCCCAGCGACGCAATCGTAGCCGCAGGCGTCGTTTCAGGGGTCAGGCAGAAGATAGACAGCCAGGTAACTTGAGTGGACCCTTTGACATCATCAGGTTATAAGCATGGAAAAAGTCATGTGTCTGCTTCCTAAATATAGTATACTTACATGTGCACATGTGTGTATATTCAAACTTTGCATTGCATAAATGGTTTACTCAACTAATAAGACTACTTTTCTTTAGAAAAATGCATTCTTCCTTTACATCATAAATGTTTAGTAACCTGTCTAATTGAACTAATACTGTGTCTCCAGTTGTTAAAAAAATAACTGTTGACAAGATCACTATTCTGTTCACTCGGCAGACTCTGCACACTTGAGATGGGGCCTGCCAGAGTCGGAACCATGTTGTAGATTGTGATTGACGTTGACAGGCAAAACTGGGTGGCTTTTGCATGGTGCCTGCTTACTATATTTGGATTTAGCACCTCATTTTTGTGGGAATTGTAATACCCACAGTTGGAAAATATAAAAAAGAAAAATACTTGAAAGTGTCTTTTTTTCTAACAATAGCATGTTTTTTTTTTTATGTGATGCCTTTTCCCTTACACCGACTAACTATCAAAATTAATACTACTACTTAGTTTTAGAATATGACTTTATTTTGTGTAGTCATAATTTTTAGTTCTAAGAAACTTGTTTCCTGTATATCATTTTGAACA
This sequence comes from Tupaia tana, assembly GCA_026018925.1. Classification (NCBI taxonomy): domain Eukaryota; kingdom Metazoa; phylum Chordata; class Mammalia; order Scandentia; family Tupaiidae; genus Tupaia; species Tupaia tana. The sequence goes on along the minus strand of JAKSZU010000020.1, from coordinate 44,383,460 downwards.
TAATTCCATTTCCTGTGTACAGATAATCACATGTATATTCACAGTGAAGAGATTATGTGCACCAGAAATATACCTCTTTCAAACTAAACAATTTTTTCCATTCTTTCTAAAACATTCTTACATGTGTTTTGCCCAAATTAAAGAATGTAAATTTTTTTATTCTAGCATCTTTGATATTTTAAGTTTAGTAGTTGTAGAGACATCTGGGGAAGCACTGGTTAAGTATTCTCATTCTTGAAAATTCATGTTTTAAAGATAGTTGGAAAATTGAGAAGAAATTTAATGTTGTCAAAAGATAGAAAATGTCTAAAAAATGTTTGTTTTCTTTTTTTTCCTTCCCTCCTTTATGGCTTGAAATATATTTTAGATGAAGAGATCATACTTTGTCTTTTCAAAGTGGCACATCAGTGAATACATTTTCTGGCCCTACTTTATAAACAAGCAAATTCAGGCTATTGCATACCAATAAAGCCCATATGGCTTCAGGCTACTGGTATGGGATTAACATAGAATAAATTATAATTTATTAACTAGATGAATGCTAAGTTATTTTTAACAGCCATAAACAAATAAAAGGGTTTGTTAAAGAGAGGCAGAGATTTTTGTATGGTATTAATTGAAACAAGTAATTTGAAGTTTTCAACAGTTTGACAACAATTTATGCTCCATACTGTATCTATTACTATTTTACTCTGTTTTTGGAGTTACGGCTTTTCTTTTAAATTTTTTAATTGCCAGAGGGCACATGTACTGGCCAGAGACCGAGAGAGGGAGTAAGCACCCCCAGTGGGGTATGTTCATAACATAGTCCCTTCTCTAGCCTGGTAGGGATTTTGAGCACATATCTGCTTGCTGCCTTAATTTATTTTTCTTTTCCCCAAGCTCCCAGGGCTGGGATTTGAACTGTCGTTGGCCATAGGGAATCTGGCCCCCTTAACCACTAGACTATGGGGCTGGACCTTGTAATGAAATGATGAATAATTTACATAGCTTCATAGTGTGCATACTGAATTCTTTATAATTTGGAAGGAAATGGCAGTTTTATTCTTCCTTCTTCACTGGTTTATGGTCTGAAATAAGTTTCCTTGTTATTTTAAAAGATGCATCTGAGATGATAATTCCTAGAAAGTCCTTGGATCTTTTAAAAGGGCATGTTAATTATTAATTAAGAAAAAGGAATTGTAAATATTACCCAGGTTCCCCGCCCCCCTTTTTTTTAAATTTGCTACAGGGTGCATGTGCTCATGGAGGGGAAGAGAGGGAGGGAGGGAGAGACAGACAGACAGACAGACAGGGAGAGAGGCAAGAAACCACCCGCCAGGAGGACTGGTTCCTTCTACTTCATTCTTCTCTCTGGATTTTGGCCACATTCAAATGCTCAGCATGTTTTTCAAGCTGCAAATTCAAGGCACAGTTGGCCATGTGGAGTCCAGCTGCTTTAAACACCATGCTGCCAGCTGGACCTCTAGCTTTTTATTAGATCAAAATAATTTGGTTATTTTCATATAATTTGAACCTGATAGACCAATTCTCAATGTTTTTTACATTAAACAATTTTAAATTTACTTGAGTTTTTATTGCTTACACAGTGAACTTGCTTCAAGTATACATGATATTTTCACATACCAGGGATTTTCTTAACTAGTACCTGTTAGGAAATAATAATTTGAAAATAAAAAAGGTTGGTTATTTTTAGTTTATTCAAATCAGTGGAATCTTGACAGAGTGAAGCTGATTCACAGTACCTGTCGAACTTGTAAACAAATGGCCAACTTGAGTAGGTAATATGGTATTAGGTTGGGTTAAGCCTTTTCCCTAAATCCACTTTTTTGCAGACACACATTTCAGTCCTGAGCAAGACTCACAAAGTGCTGGGTAAAGATGTGGTCACTGTTCACTCTGGCCCTGTTCCCACCCTAATCATTTATTCCACACTTTCAGGGTAGTGGTCTGTCATCTTTAGTTTGCAATTTCCATATGTTACATCACTCAGAATCTTGTGTCAGATATTAGAAAGGAACCATAAAATACCACATTTGGATATCTTAAACGAGTGTGTGTTTTTTAAGGAAAACCAAACATTTCAGTAATCTTTTATATTCTCATTGAAATTTTCAGTTTTATATCACACCATGATTTGCACCAAATTTCCTCATACTGTCTAGGCTTAGAAGACTACATCTGCATTTATTTTTGGTTGTGGGTTTCTATACCAAATTTGTCCCACAACCTTAAAATAGATCAACCACAAGCAAATGCTGGATTCTTGGGAAAGAGGATTTTAATGTAGCCTCAATCTCCAGCTTGAAATTTTCTATTGTCAGCACTAAAATCACAGTTGAGTTTTTCAAACTTCGTTTTTGGTTAGAGGTGGTACCCAGCTTAAGGAAATTTTGAAATTGGGTGACCCACCGTTAGTTTATTTTAGTAAAATTACTCTTATCCATAAATAAAGTTTAGAAATACTTTTTCAACACCTGTAATTTTTTTCTCATCTTTAACAGTCACAGTTGCAGATTATATTTCTAGAGCTGAGTCTCAGAGCAGACAAAGAAACCTCCCAAGGGAAACTTTGGCTAAAAACAAGAAAGAAATGGTAAGGAGAATTTAACCTGTAGGTGGTTTGTTTTTTGGTTTTTATTTTTATTTTTTTGTTGTCTTTGGGTTGTTTTTTGTTTTTGTTTTTGTTTTTTTTTTTTTGGTATGGTTTAGCTTTATTTTTCTACATCTACTCTCTGTTTCGCCAAATAGACAAATAATATTTTAAAGAAGACTCCTGATTTTGTTCTTGGCCCAAGTTATGTGAAGATGTGCATGCTTGAACCTGAAATGCTTTTTTATTCAGTTAGAACCTGAAATGGCATTTGTAAAGTTCAGTCTGCCCAAAGATATTATGTGTAGACACTTAATTTGGGAGAGCAATGGGCTATGTACCATCTTGGTGATGGATATAGACCTTTAACATTTCAGTTCTTTTAAATGCTTTAAGGAATTTGAAATGCGAGTTTAAAAAGGTGAGTAATTAGGTGACTATTTGCTTTACTTATAATATTAACTGTTCATATCATTTACATGGTAAGCTTGCCAGTGTTTTAAAATAAAGTGAAGTACAGATTTCATTAAATAGTACAAGTGTTCTACATCATTTGTGCACTGCTAGGTACGAGAGATACCAAGTTGGAAGGCCCAGAGGGTGGAGTACATTGCTATTTGTTTTGAATTTAAGAATGTTTTGATTCTTTGATCCACTGTGGCATATGAAACTGAAACTTTTTATTAGCTAATTAATGTTTACGTAGCTATTTTCCTCCTTAGCTATAGATTTCATTTATAAGGAAGTTGAAAAAGTTGTCTCCCTTTGGCAGGCAAAAGATGTGATTGAAGAGCATGGTCCTTCAGAAAAGGCAATAAATGGCCCAACTAGTGCTTCTGGCGATGAAATTTCTAAGCTACAGCGTACTCCAGGAGAAGAAAAGATTAATACCTTAAAAGAAGAAAACACTCAAGAAGCAGCAGTCCTGAATGGTGTTTCATAAACTGAAGAAGTTCCTAGTTTACAGTTCTTTTACATTACATTTACAATAGTGCTTGTACAAGCTTGCCAAAGATAGAATATGGATCGCCAGTTTTACATCGCACTTTCAGTTCCTCCATTCGGAATTCAGAAAGGGGAGGGATCCTGAAGAAATCATATGTTAAACATACTTTGACACCTACTGTGTTATAAAATATATCATCAGATGTGCCTTGAGAATAGTATATGTAACATTAAAAAGAAGTTGCTGGCTATAGGAAATGTTATTTTGTTTTCAAAATATGGCAGAGAAGGGGGGTGGTGGGGAGGGTGGGATCCCTATGGTAAATATTCTTTATGAAAGCATTAGCTGCTTTTGTTACATTTTTAATAATATGCAACCACTTCTTCACCTGAGGAAAACTAGAATGAAATGCAGTCTAAAATATTTTGCACTGAATTGTAATTTCTTCATTAGTCTAGTCTGGAAGCTGGTCTGTTTTAATGTTTTTAAAATGCTGTATGGAGAAGAAAAATCTGCAGACCACTGGAATACATTTGTTAAACTCTCATCTGCAGGGACACTGGGTGGTGTTGGCAGTGACTGTTCTACATTGAGGCTTTGTTTGGTTTATTTATTAAAGTGTACAGTATTTAAAAATCAAACATAGCTTTAGTTAAAAAACACTAAGCTGAATTAGTCATGTCCATTCAGACATAACCTAAACTACTGATAAGATCAATTTCCAGAAGGTTTATTCTGTATAAACTACATGTTACTCTTTAGTAGAGTATCTTTTTTTTTTTTCTTCTTTCCTTTTTTTTTTTTTTTCCTTTTGGGATTTTGGTTGTTTGATGTGCAATATGTTTTTGTATGCAGGTAGTAAATAAACTTTGATCTTCCATTTGCTGATTTTTAACTTTCTACTTTTTACATCAATTGTTGCAAAGTAACTGGAGCTACTTAACAGGCCTAGTATACTTGGATTGCTTTTTATTTAAGCATCTATACTTGCTCATAAATAGCATTAACATGTCAGTAGGCCATTAAACATTTTTGTAATGAATCCTCGTAACAAAAATTTTAGGCTGTTAGAATACATGACTCAGGGAATTAATTGTTAACACATTATTAGGAGGAGATCTTTCTAACATAAAACTCTACTCAGAGGCAACTTTTGGAAAATGAGATAGAAGCCAGAATTTTATTTTTGCCTTTATTAAAAATTCTTTAAAAGTATGATGAACAACTTTTAAATACAGAATAAGCCAGTAATTTCATTTTTGATTCTCAAGGAAATAATGTTGAAAGTTTGCTTACCAATAATTGAAAACCAATGATTGAACTTTTTCCTGTATATATTTTAGCCAGAAGTATTAATTTTTACAGAGACTTTTACATGGTGTTTGTTTTAGAGTAATAATTGATATAGCTAATTGAGATAAAATCAAGTAACTATGGACTTACAGGAGGTTTTGCTCTACAGTAAATGAATCATTGAGCAAAAATGACCCTTCATTTCTTATGTCATTTAGCATCTGAGAAAGTTTTTATGTGCATAATTTTTGTTAATTTGTTATGTACATAAAAATGTTAAGTGATTTTATATTAACTGAAGGATAATTCAAAGTATAGTAAAAAGTAAAATTTACCAGATCAATGTATGTAACCCTATCCCTCAAATTTATTTTTATTGAGGTTAAAATGTACTAGTATAAATGCTTTCTCTTAAAAGTTTTCTTAATGGTCCCTGGTAACTTGAGGATTTTAAGTAAGGTGTGAATAGTGTGATTCCTAAACTTTTGTATAAAAGTGACTATCAAGTAAATTTATATCCTCATGTTTAAAAACCTACCCACAGATGTCTTTTTTATTTTAATCCATCAAAGCTAGAAATGAGTTAAATTTATAGCCTTTTAATTCCTAGTTCTTGCATAATTGGGTTATAAATTAACCACAACGTATCATCAGTCCCCAAATTGGCAAATGTATATAGAAAAAGTGACTTTTTAGTTTATTCCATTTGTAATAGTTTACTAAAATTCTTTTTCATTAAGATTGTTTCAGCGGGAAAGGGAATAACAAAACTTGTTTTTAGAATGAGTATAGTTGACAAATTCTTTAGCAGTAATAATCATGCTTAAGAAATAGCTATTAAGATTTCATTACACTAAACCTTATGTCTTGTCCTTTACAAAGGGGGGAGGTCTTGAAGAAGTTCATGGAAAATGGACATTAGGAAAAGGCTATGGATGAATTTCACAAACAAAAAAAAACCCACACACTTAAGCAACAAACGCATTCTGAAAAATCTTGGTCAGCTCGAAATACTGCTTTGGCACTCACATGTGAAATTATTTGGAAACTGAATCATGAAGAAGCTGAGGTTATGTGGGGAGGAAACAACCTGCTTTTCCTGAAGAGTTGGGATTCCTGTACTTTCAGTTTTTAGGCATCACCTATGTTGGACTATTCAAGCCCTGAAACTATTCTGCAAAAGTGTCTGGTAATAAGTCAGACATCGCTGGTAAAAGTAAATATACACAGAATTATTAATTTAAAATAATCCTATTTTAATGTACAATTAAGTAGCTCATCAAACTGACATTTACTGGAGATGATTAGGACAAAGTTGAGAGACGTGGCTTTCAAATGAATACTTTTTAAACAAAGTATAGGCGATAGGTTTCACAGGGACTTAAGAATGGGGACACACTAAGCTGTAATGGAATCTAAAGCTAGTGTTTTAACTTGTTTCTGGATTCATAACAGCCACTCTTTCGTGGCTGCATACACTGTGCTCAGTCCCGGGTATTTTGTACCTGTTAACTGCGGTTTAGCGTTTTGTAGCCATGTTAACTAAATGTTATACCTGAATTGGAAAATAGTATCATTTGTGTCTTGCAAACATTTACCTTTTTTGAGGTTCAAACTAGTATTTTCACAGGCTGTACCTACAATAAGCTAACACTAAAACAGATTGGCTATAATGCCAGTCTTTTGTCAGTCCAATGATATGTGGTTACTTGGGATGACAGTAAAGAGAAAAATGCTTTTACAAACCTTATTTTTATAGGCTTTAAGGAACTTTGAGATTTGAATTGGACCTTAGGGGTTTGGCAAAATTGCCAAGGGGGAAAAATCAGCATGTCCATATTTTTGGTATATTGATAGTTCAGATTCCATAAACCTTTTTATCAGGGTATTCTGATAGAGAGTGAATTTGCTCATCTCTTAAGTTTTAGTTCTTTATTAGGATATGTGCTTGAATGGATTATAGTTGCTCATAACCCATGATTAACCTATGACAAATTTTTGGTTTTACTTCAGGAACTTTTATAATAAAGAAATACTGCAGTCTGCTATAATTAAACTTTTGACAAGTGTTACTGGAAACTACTGCTGGTGGAGTCCATTAGGCTGAACAGCAGGAACTTACCACTTCTGTGGATCAAAATGGTCCAAAATTTCCTATGTTTCAACTAATTATTTAGTTGGACTAACATGTTAAAGTATATTTTGTCAGAGGTCACAGTGCTCTTATAGAGAAACAGGAAGGAGAAAGTACCCCTCATTCTCACTGGTCATGCCACAATTCCTTTTCCATCTTGTTGGGATTCTGGGGTACTTTGGGGGAACTCTAAACTGTAGTTAGCCAGGTGGGATACATCTTCCTTAACCACAGCTACAGGGTGGCCCTATAACATCACTTTATAAGATGATTTCCTGTAGTGCATTTATGTTTTTATTCTTTTGATAATCCAAAAAGATGGGAGGGGCCAGCAGACGACATGGTTAAGGCACTATCCCATGTAGCCTGACCACAGTCCAAGTCCTGGACCTGGTGGCTTGAAAAATCACGACTGACTTGTATGCGTGCTTGTTTGTCCAAAATCCCTGGAGGAGAAGGGACTGCGGCATGGCCGTCCCTTCTAGGGGGTGCTTTCTCTCTTTGCTCCTCTCTCTCCCGTGAGCACATACCTGTCCTATGACAAAAACTTTAAAAAGATAAAAGTACAGAATTGGGAGCCACTGTTTTCTGTTAATTTTTTCTCTAATGGTTTCAATTCCCTCCAACCAGACAGCCTGGACTAGTTTTATCACTTGAGTGCCCTTCCAGTCTGCTTGTCAAACCCTGAAGGAGTAACACTTAACTAGAAATCTGATTAGTCTTACAAGGAGTATGTGGAATTAAAATTGTTTTTATTACATATGTATCCATCTCAGTTACTTCAAACTATGTGAAAGCAGTCTACAGGTATCCAAAACAAGGGCAGCATAATTCTTGTCTATATATATATATATATATATATATAATTTTTTTTTTTTTTTTTACCAACTTGCTCAGTCAAGTCTTACATTCCATGTTGAGTTATACAGTATTTTTTTTGAGATTTTTGCTGTAGTGCGAATGCACTCATGGAGACAGTGAAACCATCGCCCAGGGGGATTAACTGCACCACTGTCCCTTCTCCATTCTCATAATTTTGGACACGCACGCGCAGCTGGTACAAGTTTCAAGCTGCTTGGCCTGGGATTCAAACTGGTAGTCCAGCACTGCTATCTGTCAGCCCCAAGTATACTACTTAAAAGCTCCTTGAATTTATATTTCAGTGATCAGTATGTTCTTTTTCTGGGTGAAATATTTTCTGCCTGTTTGTATCCTTTTACCTTATGGGTTATTTGTAAAACACACCAAGTTTTCTAGCTTAAGAGACCTATTTTCATTAAAAAATATTTTCCAGAAGTTTTTCTAGAAAAACCAACTTATGCTTAATTGTTGCCTGGAGCTTATACTTCAGCCTCTTTGACTCATTTTTTGAAGAATGTAAATGTTCTATTTGAAACCTCACTAAGTGGTATAGCAAGGGTTACATATTCTAGATTGCATCAACACTGGACTGGTGCCCTATTGTTGGGTCAGGAACACAGGAGAGAATCTCTTCCCATATCCTGTTGCGACAGCAGCTGGCTAAGATGCCCAGCACCCTGCACAATATTGGAACAACAAAAAGCAACACTTAGGTCATTTAAGTTTCCTGATACTTAATGGTCAGTTTTAGTCCAGGACTCCACAACTAAAACATGCATTCTGAATAGTGGTTGGTTCCCTCAAATTTTTTTTTTATTCTGTTCTTTTGAACAAAATCCTTCACTATATTAAAGTATACCTTATAAATCCTCTTATTGAAACAACTGTACATTCCAGCCTAAAATTCTAACCCCCATTTTTTTCCTTTTTGCCATAGGGCATGGCACTCACAGAGAGAGGGACAGTAAGAAAAATCAAACCCTCCCCCCCCCCCCCCCCCCGGGAAAGGGGATGGCAGCGTGGCAATCCCTTCTCTATTCTTTCAGGATTTTGGACACACACGCACCTGAAGTGTGTTTCAAGTTCCCTGGTTTGGGACTTGAACAGTGGTTGGCCATGTGGGAATCCAGTGCCTTAATCACCATGCTCTGCTGGCCCTAACTCCCACCTTTTAATTGCCATAGGGCAAATGTACTGGCCTTAGAGGGGGAGAGGAGGAAGCAAACTCCAGCTGGGCACTGTCATTTTTCCATTCTGCTGGTATTTGAAGATGCTGTCATGTCACTGGGTCTGAGACTGAACTGACTGGCCAGGGGGATCCAGCTCCCTTAATCACAAGGGTAAGGGCTGACTCCACTAACCTTAAGCATTCTGCCTGATGGAGCTTCATTTTAAAATATTTTCTCATGTAAGATTTTCTTTAGAATTATGCATACATTTTCAGTGTATCAGTGTGGTACAATGAACAGGTTTTGGGTTTTACCTTGAGTTGTTAGATTTTCCCAGTTACTTAATGGTTTTGCTTCTAACTGTCTTCTATTCCTCCTTGTAATTTAGAGAAAATTAAAAGCAGAAAACCATAGTCAGATTTCTAGAATCAGCAGACTAAGGTATGAACTTACATACCATTTTCGTGAGTTTTCAATGAGTTATTGAATGGAACTTTTGAAGTAGTGATCTGTGACTAGAGAATTTTCTTCATTTAAATGCTCCCATAAGTATGCCAATCATTTGGGAAATACTCAAAGGCTAGAGAATTTGCTTAAAACTAGAGATGGGAAAAGATAGCTCACTTTCATTACCCAATAAAGCCAAGTGTTTATATAGCAGTATGTGACTTATCTGCTAATACTGTTGACTCAGAGGCCCAGTCAAGACAAAAGGGAAGGGGCTCAGGGACACAAAAAAACTCTGGTATGATAGATCTAATATTAAGGCTATTGTTTAGACAAACACTCCCAACCCCTCCCCCCCCCCCCCAAAAAAAAAAAAAAAACCACACATACATTGAGGACCAACATCACAGAACCAAATAAAAGTGAACTGGGGAAGATATCCAGGGCTTAGTTTTAGTTTTCCTAGCTGTATAAACTTAGGAACAGTTTCCTCTGGACTTTTGGTTCCTTATCAAATATAGTAGGAGCCTCACAATTCTGAGTTGACAATTTGTCCTTTTAAAGATGTGGTGGGGGACCAGCAGCATAATGGCTGTGTCGCTGGACTCCCATGTAGTTGACCACAGTTCAAGTCCTGGATCCAGTGGCTTACACTCACGCCGGGTGCGCGTGTGTTTGCGTGCCCAAGATTCTGAGAGGAGAATGGAGGAGAAGGCATTGCAGCGTGGCCATCCCCCCTGGGGGATGACTTCTCGCTTTCTGTCTCTCTGGTGAGCGCACGCACCCTGTAGCAAAACACCCCCCCCCCCCAAAAAAAAAAAAAATACAAGCAAGATACAACACGTTCTAGAAGAATATAAACAAGCAAAGTGTGGAGCCAATTTAAAAAAAAAAATATGGTGGCAAGGAACCCTAAGTAGAGATGACTCAGAGTTATCCAACTACTGCAAAAATTTGACTTAAAACCTGCACCAACTGATGGGGGACCTGCAGTTAGCGTAATGGCTATGTCGCTGGACTCCCACGTAGTCGACCGCGGTTCGAGTCCCGGACCCGGCGGCTTAAACTCACGCCGGGCGCGTGTGCGTGCGTGCCCAAGATCCCGAGAGGAGAAGGGATTGCGGCGTGGCCATCCCCCCTGGGGGGTGATTTCCTGCTTTCTATCTCTCTGTCTCTCTCTGTCTGTCTGGCGAGCGCATGCGCCCTATAGCAAAAACCTCTCCAAAAAAAGAAAAAAGAAAAAAAAAAACCTGCACCAACTGTTAAGTGTGCTTACCATACGCTCTTAACTCTTTTTAAATAAGCCTTTATATATATCTGTAAACATCAATTGATGAAAAAAATGCTTGGATTTGTCAGAACTGTGAAAGGTTCCATGGTGAAGGTTAAGAGCATGGAACTTGATCAGTAAAGATCAGCTTATTCTACATGCCATCTTGGGCAAGTTACTCATCCTCACTAAACTTCAGTTTTCTCACAGGTAAAATGTACATAAAAACCAGTCTATTGAGAGAGCTGCTTAGGACAATACCTCGTCATTGTAAATATTCGATGATATGTTCACATTACAGATCAAGCATTTGTAAGAAAACACCCTTGAACAATGAAGGCTCTTACAGGTATTTGCATCAATTACCCTTTATGATCAAGACCTCACATAGAAGACATTTAAATGTTCCTAATAGCCTTCAGTGAAATATGGACTCTCACTGGAGAAAGGTAAGCCTTGAAAAATAAAACTGATTACTATGGAAGAAAAATGCACTCTGTTGTGCTCTGGAGTATTATTTTAAAGTGGTTTCTATTTCAACACCTTTCTTAAAACAGAAATGCCATTTGCATTCAACATTCAAAAGTATATCTATTACATTAAGTTTTCCTTTTTTAGAATTAATGCTTGATTGCCTATGGACGTATTATCACACTACTTTATTTTTGAAAATCTTACTTTTAAGTTTTAATTGATACTGTCTTCTCCTTAATTAAAGAAAGCTCTTAGAAACATTTTTTGATGAGACCAAGGGTCTGAAATAAACATAAAACCAAAATACAGTTGATCCTAACTAGCAAATTCCTTATTTGTCAATTTGCCTGCTCAAATTTATTTGTAACCTCCAGATCAGCACATGATGTGCTTTCCTGTTCATCCTCAAAGTGGCAGAAAACCTGAATCATGCATGTGCACAAAAACAATGTGCTGTGCTCACCCTTGTTTCAGCTCTTACACTACAAACAAGTGTCTTCTGTGGTCTATTTAGTGCCAAGTTTCATGTTTGTGCTTTTTGTTGGTGGTTTTAAGATGGCTCCCAAACATAGTGGAAAAGTGCTGCCTATTGTCGAAATGCAGCAAAGGCTAGGTATGATGTACCTAGCATGACTTACAGTACCACTGGCTGGCTTTAACGCTGATGAAACTATATGGGGAGGGAGGTCATCTTCAGAACGTTCAGACAATGCATACAATGAAAACATGCATAGGTTTAAAAATATTTTTTACACCAAAATAAAACGTATACTTTACTGCCATAGTTCCATGAACTTTTTTGAAGTCCCTGATTATATTAAATAAGATGTCTTTAAGCAGACACACATAAAACAAAGTTTTGATCAGTTGACTACCAGAGACTCTCAGGAACTAATACCTCCCCAGGAACATGGTTAGGTTTTGCTATTTTAGTAACTTTATGGGACATGGCTACCTTGAATAACAAGATACTCAGCCCAGTAGCTCCTGGACATAGCTAACAAAATATATGCACAACTCCTTAGAAGCTAGTGCTTCGCTGTACTCTAAATGTCCACACTTCCTCAGATTTTAAACAAGGACACAGAGATAGAAAAGACAAAACAGATATACCTTACTTTAAAATGCTCCTAAATGCATTCTGGCACTAAACATGATTATCTCTACAATTTTTACCTCAAAAGCCCCTTGTGTTCTCTAATTAAAAACTAGAAGATGATTTAAGAATATTTAGGTAGTATAATTTATCACCTTAGAGCTACACATTATTAATATTTCTGTTGGGGGAACATAAATTCAAGCTAGTTTATCTCAGGATTTCTGTTTTTTTGTTGTTGTTGTTGTTTTGTTTTTCTTTTCTTTTGGGGAGGGGGGATGGTTCAGAGGGCACATACACTTGCCAAAGATGGAAAGCACATCCCAATGGAGTGTGGTCATGCTCCAGTCTCTTGTATATTTCTACATCCTGCTGGGATTTTGGGCATACATGCATATGCACCTGGCATGTTTATGACTAAAACCAATTAAAGAAATAACTTATAAATGGCAATTATCTTTAAGAGGCTAGCTGAATACAAAGTAAAAATTTTCTTAAAAACAGGACCTATACTCTCAACTCTTCATCATACAAATGAGTTTTTAATGTATGAGATGAGAATTTTTTAAGTCACAATCATGGCTAAATTCACCATTTAAATACAACATTCCAAGTAGCTGCTCCGGTTGTCTATACCTTGAACTACTTTTCCTTCCAGTAAGTCCTTGTGCTAATTCCATCATAACATTTACTACATGTTTTAGTTACTAGTTTGTCAGTTTCCCACTAGCCTATAGGCTCCTCGAGAGCCAGGGCTGTCTTCACTCTGCCTTTAGAAAGTATGCACAGGTACCAAATAATTCACTTAATGAGCAATACGTCTATTCAAATAAGCATTTGTCTATAGTTACTGAGAATTGCTAAATATTCTAAACTAACCTTAGTTAATTTAAAATCCTCAAATTTAATCAAACTTATACCAAGACTGACTTAGCTTGTGTTTAGTCATTTTTAAAAACTGCAGCTTTGAGGCATTTTATTATAAAAAGTTGATACTCATATACATAAACTAATATGAACTTAAAATCATACATTTAATTCATTTCTTTGCTTGACCTTCTAGTAAATCTTTAGCTTCGTTGATTTTGGCTGCTATATAAGGAGATCCTCCTACAGAAGAAAAAATAAAGAATAGTTATTATATGAAGTCTCAATTTCTGCTTTATGAAAAACTACTTTTATTTCCAGGATACCAATGCTTAGCTGATAGGTAGAATTAGCAGAAATAATTCCATTACTTTTAAAAAAATTTGTCAGAGGATATGAACTTGTCAGAGAGATGGAGAAAGGAAAAACAGGAAAGCACTTTTCCTAAGGAATAGTCACACTGCCACCCCTTCTCCATTTGTCTCTCTTTTGGGGATTTTGGGTACCTATTCACCTCATGTTTCTCAAACTGCGGGGCTGACCATGTAGAATCCAGCCATCTTGGCCAACGCACCATAGGCTAACCTAATATTTTCATTAAATAAACAAAACAAGACAAAAAGCTATCACACTGCAAGTAGATCACCAAATAACATGGCAATATATGAGACCAATAATGGAGTAATTTACATGAAGGAGATTTCTACAAAAAAATGACACCTTTGGGACCAGCAGATGGTGTAATGGTTACATTGCTGGGCTCCCACATAGGTGACTGTAGTTTGAGGTCCAGACCCATACTACCTATACTAATAATTAAAGGGAAATATTAATTTTCAGTTAGCAAAACTATAATGTAACTTTCTCCCATATATTTTAGATTGTTTGAACTGAGACTGCCTAGTTAGAAACATGCAGATGCAGGACCAGCAGTTGGCATAATGGCTATGTCGCTGGACTCCCATGTAGCTGACTGTGGGTCTAGTCCCGGACCTGGTGGCTTAGATTTGTGCTGGGCGCATGTGCGTGCATGCCCAAGATCCTAAGAGGAGAATGGAGGAGAAGGGATTGTGGCGTGGCCATCCTCCCTGGGCGGTCATTGTTCACTTTCTATCTCTCTGTCTAGCGAGCACATGCACCCTATAGCAAAAACCTCTTCAAAACACAAAAAAGAAATCTGAGGGTGTATTTATGGTATACGTCTAAGCTACCTTGGTTATTTATGTTGAAAGAAAATAGTTACTTTTGAATACTAAAATCCGAATTCTAGACCTTATACAGAAGAGACCTTTCATTAACAAAGATGGTTTTAACATTTTAAACAGGATTATATTAGTATCTGATCTCATAGGGTCATTTATGCAACTTAATTGGAGGGCTTCTGACTCAGTGGGTTTAAGATGGAGTTGCCAAGTTTGCTTTTTTCTTTTTTAAAAATAGCATTCTTCTCTTTGGATTTTGGGCACATGTTTTTCAAGTCGCAGAGTCTGGGATTCAAATTTGGGATTCAAATTGCAGAGTCAGACATAAAGGGATCCAGTGCCTTAACCACCACATCACCTGTTGGCCCACAGTTTGAACCTCTGCCACGTCTTCTATTCATGGCTTATATTCATCATGAGTAAATTTACAGTATTTCAAAGATATATATATATATATATATATATATATATATATACACACGTGTGTTTTCTAAAATCCTATTCCATCAGTTTATTAAAGCTTTCTAAAGAGGTGGATTTTTTTTTTTTTTTTTTTAGATTTCTGTTATATGGTGTGTGTGTTTGCCGAACAGAGACAAAAAGCAGGACATCACCCCCTGGGCAGGATGTCCACACTGCAGTCCCTTCTCCATTTTCCTCTTGGGATTTTGGGCATGCGCACACACACACGCACTCGACTTGAGTTTGAAGCGGCTAGGTCTGGGACTCAAACTGTGGCAAACCACATGGGAGTCCAATGATGCCACCATTATGCCAACCGCTGGTTGAGAGAAAATTATTGTTAATAACTAGTCAAACAAACGACATACATAATGAGTTTAAACTACTCGCCTTTGTCTGGATGATTTAAAAGCATAATTCGCCGATGAGCGTCTCTTATTTTTCCTTTATTAGCAGTAGGGCTAATTAAAGAGAGAAAAGTATTATTTCCATCTACTGGTCACATCAAAAAACTGTAAATGACAGCTAATTAAAGATGGTGAAACTACAGTAAGTCAACACAACAGTATGAAAAGCTGAACCTCAACACAGATGAAAAGTACCTATTTGAAGAGAGGAATGAAACTGCCCCTTAGAAATTAAGGCATTCTTTAAGATGTAGTTTACTTGACTCATTACAACAGTCCTTGTTTTGAAAAGGAAAGCATGTTTAATTATTTGGAAATAAAGGCAGAATTTCACCACTCAAACTCTGTTATTCAGTTACAAAGAACACTGAGCATTGTGATAATCTGTTGAGAAGTCCATTTTTCTTTTAATTGCCAGAAGGTGTGTGTGCTCACCAGCAAGAAGAAATCACAGCCCCACACCCCCTCCCCAGTGGGTTGTGGTCACTCTGTAATCCTGTCTACATTTTTCTATCCTGTCACAATTTGGGGCATGTATACATGCCCAGTGCCAGTACTCAAACTGGTTGGCTATGTCAGAACCTGCTCCCTAAACCCCTAGGCTATGGGGCTGGGCAAGTCTACCTTTTAATGAACGATAAAGTGCTTAAGTGCGTGTGCCTCTCATTTGCCTTTTGCAGGAGTGTTAAGCCCTTAAAAGTGTACTCTGAAGGGGCCAGATGGTGGCACAGTAGTAAATGAGATGCTCTATAAGGCAGATCTACACAGGAACATTACTGGTTCATGTGTGGAGACCTCTCTGAACACTTCAGCAGCACCTGTGCCTGGTCTGTGGCTGTCATGGGTGGGCTGAAGCTGGAGAGAGATTGCAATGTCAAGAGCCTATTGGGGCTGGGACCAGCACTTAGCGTAATGGCTATGTCGCTGGACTCCCATATGGTCGACTACGGTTCGAGTCCCGGACCTGGTGGCTTAAACTCACACTGGGCGCATGTGCGTGCCCAAGATCCCAAGAGGAGAATGGAGGAGAAGGGACTGTTGCATGGCCATCTCCCCTGAGGGGTGATTTCTCACTGTCTCTGTCTGTCTGGCAAGTGCATGTGCCCTATAGCAAAAAAATCTCCAAAAAAAAAAAAAAAAAAGCGTTATTGGGGTTGCTCTATATTTATCTCTCATTCATAAAAGAAGGTGGGAAAGCAACGGAAGGGTCAGTAAGACTTGAAATGATATTATCAATCTTTCTGAATCCCCCCAATAACTCCCTCCTAATAAAAGCCCTTTCTTCATTTCTTCACAGCTCTAAAGTTGTAGAAAAATATTAAAAATACTAGAAATTATCTTACCTTACACCTAATATTAATGCTGCTTCCCGTTTTGTCATTTTGGGTTCAAATCCACCTCTGTAATAGCCACCACTGAAGGCCTAAAAGATGAAATACATTCATAAAGAGATTAATAGAATAAACTGAAAGTTGCTTAAAGATGTAAATATTCCTAGAATCAATAGAAAAACTAAGACATTTCAGAGAACTTTAAACACAATTCTCGTGGTACTTAGCTTTATATACAGCCACAAATTAATAATAACTGTTAAACATTTTTTCCTGGCTAATAGAAACCATTTTAGGACCATAAGGCAAAAGAACAGAGTCTCAAAACCAGTTCTGGAAGTGAAGGAAAGACCATTCCAAGCTAGCCACAGTCTAGACCAAAAAATCTGATCTCCTAATATGACAATATAGTTTAGGTGAAGAAATGTACCAAGTATTTTGAGCAAGTAGTTCAGGGGCATTTGGAGGTTTAAAGCAACCAGTAAATAAGACTTTAAGATAGACAATCATGCTATCAGTTCCTCTGACCTTGTTTTATTAGAAATCATATTGTAAAGTCTATTGTCATTCTATCCTGTCATCTTTACTCATGGCATGAAAATAAACATTCAACATGTTGTCATAGCCAAACCCATTCTTCACTGTGACCACGGAGAGTATAATTATCAACTAGCCATTCCCGATTGCCTTGTTAACTGCAGTGCTACTGGAGTATCACGTTAGGAAATGCCAGGACCACTCAGTAAGAAGAGAGCACGTCAGATCCCTTTAGCTGCGCCTGTGATGCAGCCCAGATGAGGGAAGGCAATAATGTCCGGGGTGATTAAAGTTACTAGTATGTAAACAACAAAGTAACTTCCACAACACTAGAACTGGTAGCACTGCATCCCTTCCTCCCAATTCTGTTACATCCGGCATTTGAATTTTTCAGGCAGCACCCTTACACACCCTTCTTGTGGGAAGTAAAGACAATGGATCCAAAGCAATCACTTAGAACCTTGGGAATGTTTGGAAATCTGTCCTTCCTCAACTCTAGTTCTCAGCTTCAAACACAGGCAGCAAAGTACAGCAAAAATGTTTATTAAGTCTTACAGATTTTGGTAGACTTCGAAAAACTTGTTTTACTTGAGGTTCCATATGCTTCATGGCTTGCAAAACATAACGACCTAAAACCAAAAGCAACAGAATAAGGAAACCCCCAATCTGCCCTATTTCACATCCACCCCCAAACCATAAACAAACCTGCGAATCCAGCAGCAGCAATGGTCAGTCCAACTGCTACCATTGTACTGGCCTAGTAAGAGGAAAAAGTAAATATTTACTTCTCTAATTCCCACCCTTGTCATGAACATTCTCCCAAACGTAATTAAAATTACATTTCAATGGGAAGAACAATCTTTAAGGTGAAAACATTCTGTCTGATGGATGAATGCCATTTTAGTTCCAGATTGGCTGCTTGGAATTCATGCTTAGAGCCTGTGCCTAAAATCCCAAGAGGAGAGTGTAAGAGAAGGGGGTTGCAAGGCCATCGCCCCAGGCAGGTGACTTTTCTGCCTCTGATGAGCCTACACGTCATAAAAAAAATAAATACAAAGGTATGGGGTTTTTTATCTTTTTTTTTTTTGGAGAGGTTTTTACTATAGGGCACATGCGCTCGCCAGACAGACAGAGACAGAGAGATAGAAAGCGAGAAATCACCCCCCAGGGGGGATGGCCACGCTGCAATCCCTTCTCCTCCATTCTCCTCTTGGGATCTTGGGCACCCAAGCACACGCGCCCGGCGTGAGTTTAAGCCACCGGGTCCGGGACTCGAACCGCAGTCGTCTACGTGGGAGTCCAGCGACATAGCCATTACGCTAACTGCTGGTCCCAAAGGTATGAGGTTTTCACTGTGGAACAAAAGAGCAAGCTGACTTGCTTATTTACCTCTAAAACAGTGAAAAGGACAATCCCTTCCTTTTGAAAGCGATTTAATAGTCGGGCAAAGGAAAACGTTCAATCAAGAGCAGTGGAAATAAGTTTCTGCTAGAGGTGAAAGAACGGTTTAGACAGTTCCCATAAAATCCTGGTAAGGAATTTTAAACGCTAAACGTGGGCTTAACGAGGAGACCACCTTCTCGGAGCACCCTTGCACTGTCCAACCAGGCGAGGCCTACGTGTGTTCAGGAAGCGAGGAAAGGAGACCGAGGACAGCCGGAGTAAAAGGGGAAGAACAGGCCAGAGCGGAGCAAATACCGTGAGGCGGTGTTAGGTAACCTCGAACGCGTCCCCTTGGACGCCACGTCCGTAACCACCTCGTTACCACCTTAGGGGTGTTCAGCGGGGAGCGAGGCCTTCGAGTCCAATCTGGGGACGCGGCTCGGGCTGCAGCGCCCCGCAGGAAGACTGGAGCTCGGGCTGCTGGGAGGTGCCGCCGCGGGCACCCCAGTCTCATTGGGGGTCGCGACACGGAGGGCCGCCTCAGTGTCACTTGGAGGCCGGAAGCCGAGGTTGAGGCCGGGGCTGGAGGGGACCCAGGACACCGGAAGGCCGAACTCACCATGGCTCCGGCTTGGCTTCCCTGCCTCCACCGCGAGCGCGGTTCATCCCAGCCCAGAGGCCGCAGCCACCAACTCACGCCTTTTTACCGGAAAGCAACGCAACGCAGCCTCCACCCCGGAGCCCCGACCCCGAGCCCAGGCGCTCTACGAATTCCGGCAGTACGGCCGTAAACTAGGCCGGAAACTGTCGTAAAAGGGACCGCGGAGAGGGTGGAAAGGTCGCGGGGGCGGTGGGCGGGCCGAGGGCGCGACTGCGGGTTGGTGGAAGGAGGCGGGTCGCCTCCCGGGCGCAGGGTCGGCCTTCTCTGCCGTCGGGCCTCGCTGCGGGTCACTGTCTGGAGTTCTCGCGAGGAAGGGCGTGGGGATTTCAGAGAGGCGCTTGCTCAGAATAGCTGCCTTCCCCCGCCTCGCTTGGCCGTTTGTGGTGTTTGTAATTGCGGAAGGTAGGGACTACCTAAACATGCTGTGACCGATCTCTAATGTGAAAACAAATAGCCTAGCAACCCAGCTCTCTAACGAGATGTCGCAGAAAACCAAACGAACAAACCACTAGCTGTGTTTCAGGTGGGCCTTTATTTATTGAAAAGAACCATTCGAAGACGTGACTTGACCGAACTTTCCGAGACACTTTGGGTTTACATTTTGTAGACTGGGATTACCACAGTTATTATTCTGAACATGGAATCTCGAAATTCTACAAAAGAGAAATGCCATTTAAAATGATTACCCCTTTCCCCCAAATAAGTAGGGTTTGATTTTTTTTCTCTAGGGCATCAATTTTACATGTCCCCACACTGATGCTTGAGCAGAGAAAAATAATAGCGACAATAATGGGAGTCTTAGCAGTGTGCTGTGTGGATAATCAGAATAAGTTTGGGGCCAGCTGTAGTGATTCAGTGGTGGTGCACCCACTCCATGCTCAGGCCGCACAGGAGGTCTCTGCAGATAGCCTGGGCTGATTGTTGCTATGGGCAGGATCAGTCTGAGGACTCCATTGAGGGTACCTGTCTGTCTCTTCTCCTAGAAGAAATTGAAAAATTAAAAATAAAAACCACTTCAGAATAAGTTTAGAATTATCCATTAAGAATTTACAGAGCATTAAAAATTCTTTTACATTGTAGTGCAATTTTTTGATAAGTTGTTTATTAGACAAACATGCAAATTTCTTGATTTTGTTTTCTTCATCTGTCAAAACTTTGCTTTAGGATCTCTAAGAGCTCTTCTAATGAAGGACCAGAGTGACTCCATTTTTTTATGGGGCGACTCCATTTTGTTAAACCCACCTTGCTAAGAATCAGCACCATTTCAAGGAGGTGAGCTGATCACGTTGTGCCCCAGGTACAACACTAGTGCTAAGATTTTAGTGCTGTAATTTATATTCAACACATGATTTAAGGTGACATCCAGCACTAAGTAGTATTCAGTATACATTTCCCTTTTTGCCTCTTTATCTAGTTGTTTAAAAAGTTTTGACTGACTGCACCATTCTAGTTCCGGACTGAGTGGTTTGAAAACCATACCAGGTGAGCATGAGTGTGTGCCCCAAATCTCCAGAGAATGAAGAAGGGATTGTGGCATAGTGATTCTTCTTGTGCAGTGTCTTCTCACATTCTCTCCCTCTCTCTGTCTCCAGTGAGTGCATGCACCCGAGAGCAAAATTTTTAAAATAAAAAATATTTTAAAATATTATTTTTTTCCACAGTGAGAGAAACAGACTGCATTCTTGACAGTTCCACCCTGCCATCTATTCCCTAAATTTCAACCCGTTCCAAATCATAGGCATGTACGTGCATGGCATACTCAGGGAAGTCTCTGGATGTGAACCAGGAACTTCTCAGGTGAATCAGTTTCTCAAAGGGTCACATTTTACCACTACACCACTATCTTGCCCCTCTTTATCTAGTGAGGCATAAAACTTTGGCACCAACTTGACAGAAACAAGGTAGAATGCTTCCTGGAAAACTATTATGAATATCTTTGGTATGAAAAAACTTAGTTTGCTTGAGGGATGTTTACTATATAGATGCTCAACCTCAGGAAAGTGGGAATGGGCGACAGCAAAACACTGCCTAGACGTTCAACCTGGCCCTATCACTTACCAGTCTGTGACTTGGACAAGTTATTATTTTAAGTTTATTTCTTCCATAAGAGAAAAACAGAGATTAGAGGAACACTCAACATTGCGTCCATGACACAATTCACACCCAGCCTCAGCCAGTCTGATTGAATTTTACCATTTATAAAACAAAGGTAATGATGACTACCTTGCCAGTTTTTCATGAGGATAGAGTTGCATTCCTGGTATGGTTATTGTTATGTGGAAAGTCAGAGTGAAAGTTGGTATGCAGAGGCATTGTTGATTCTCATGACAACTCATTCATCAATCTAAGTCAGATAATCTTTTCCCTACCTGCTGAGATCCTGAGTAATCTTTCTAAATGTTGACTGACTGATGAGTAGATAAATACTCGTTCCTTGCTTCTTTTAGTTTCTGGTGACTGCCAGCATGCCTTGACTTGTGAATGAATCACTCCAATCTTATAGACTAGTGTCTTGAATCTCACTCTACTGTGTCTTCTATTGCCTTCTTCCTCTGTGTAAAAAATCTTTTCTGTGTATAAAATCTGTGAAAGGGTTTGTGTAATTGCATTTAGGGCCCAACTGGATAATCCAGGATAGTATCACCTTCTTGTGATTCTTAACTTAATAATAGCTGCAGAGATTTTGCCATGTAAGGTAGTATTCAAAAGTTCCAGGAATTAAGGACCAGCAGTTAGCGTAATGGCTATGTCGCTGGACTCCCACGTAGTCGACCGTGGTTCGAGTCCTGGACCCGGTGGCTTAAAACTCACCCCAGGCGCATGTGCGTGTGTGCCCAAGAGGAGAATGGAGGAGAAGGGATTGTGGCGTGGCCATCCCCCCCCCCCCCCCCCCACCGAGGGGTGATTTCTCGCTTTCTATCTCTCTGTCTCTGTCTGTGTGGTGAGCGCACGTGCTCTATAGCAAAAACCTCTCCAAAAAAAGTTCCAGAAATTAGGATTTGGTATTTTTGGGGTCCATTATCTAGTTTCCTATAGAGAACAAGAGAACGCAAAAGATGGGACTAACAGAGACTAGGTAATGAGAAAAGACTGAAGCATACATGCTTAATTTCTCCTCCCAAATGTGTTAGTCTAGTAAGTCACCTCTTCTTGAGAAGTAATATGTAATAGGTAAGAGGGCGTAGCTAAGAGTGTTCTTGCATTGTACTTTGATTTTTTGACCATGGCCTTTGGTAAGAAATAACATTTTACACCATGACCCAGAGAACAAATACATATTTGTACACACGCACACAATCAAAATGTATGCTTTGTGAGATAACATTTACCCTTTTTATGAGATACATACTGGTCTTTGCAATTTCTTTTTGAAAAACATGAAATCTGTTAAGTGTATAAGCAATTAATTATTCATAACCTGAAGTTTGGAAAGCATTACTCTACCAAAACCTATACTTGAAAATATGATGCCAGTCAGATAAGGTCTCACACACTCACCCCTGCACATAAACTCTGTGCCAAACATTGTGTTTTTTGTTGTTAGTGGTGGTTTCCCTCCGCCCCTCCCCCCATAGGGTTTGTGTGCTCATTGAAGAGAGACAGAAAGGGACGGTGAGAAAACATCCCCATTGGGGACAGTCATGCTACAATCCCTTCTCCTCCATTTCTGCCCACTTTTGGGATTTGGGACATGCACACAAATAACCCAGAATGTTTTCCAAGCTGCTGGGTTCAGGACTTAAACATACAGTCAGCCATGTGGAATCCAACTACCGTAACCACCAAGCCATTGGCTAGCCCCTAGACATTGTTTTAAACGCTTTATTTCACCTAGTGACAGTGATTTTTATTTATGCTTTGGATATGAGGGTATCTTGTGGCATACATTTTATTTTCCTCTCCAGATCTCTTCTCTACTTTTATCTGTGCTGCTCTGGCCCAAAGGAGCTCAAGAGGTTAGGAGGCCAACCTTCATAGACTGCATCAGTGAGCTCTTATCTTCTGGCCTGGGGTTCAGCTACATTCATCATCAGGAGATCAGAAGGCAGGAAGAGAGTGAGTTCATGGTTTTCATTTCTCCATTCCCTCCCTGATAGTTACCGTAGGCTGATGAAATTTGTCCACTGAAGACTACAGACAGCTTTTGTTGTATGTGTGTGTTCTGGTAATTATGCTCAACTCATGTTCCTCCAGGTCTAAAGGCAGTGGTACCCTCTGCCTTACTAGACACAGGTCAGTTGACCATTACTTGCTAGTTTCCCTTAATCCTGCCCACAGCTTTGTAAATAGCCTCTTAGTAAATTCTCCATTTTTCTGTGTAACTCCATTTGGTTATGGTCTTAAAGTTGTGAATCCTACCCCCCAAATTCATATGTTGAAACCTAGTCACCAATGTGATGGCATTAGGAGATGGGGCCTTTAGTAGGTGATTAGTTCATGAGAGCAGAGCCCTCATGAAAGGGACGAGTGCCCTTGTAAAACAAGCCTCACAGAGACCTTTGCTTCTTTCACAATATTAGGGCACAAGAGGACACTGCCTGTGAGCCAGAAAAGGGACCTTTACCAGACATGAAATTAGCCTTGATCTTGGATTTAAAGTGAGAGGACAACTGTCTTTGAGGAAACAGACCCTCACAGACACCCAATCTGCTAGCACCTTGATCTTGAAGTTCTCATCCTCCAAAACTGTGAGAAATAACTTTCCAATGTTTATAAGCCACCAAGTCTTTTGGTATTTTGTTAGTGCAGCCAAAACAGACTTAGACTGTGTACTGTCCTGATTCTGGCATGGATGGTGACAATTCTAAGAGGCTACTGGATTAATTCAAGTAGGAGATGATATAGCAGTGGAGGTGGGGTCAAGTGTCTCTAGATTATATTTTGAAGGTATAGCTGATAGAATTTGGTGATGGATATGTGTATGAGTAAAAGGAAGGAGTCTAGAATAATTCCAATGCTGTAGGCTCAAGCAGCTGGGATGATGGAGTTGCCATTTAGTTGTTCTAGAAAGACTTTGGGAAGAGCAGGTTTGGAGTGGGAGCTTTTGTTATGTTAAATTGGAAATTCCAACTCAATACCCAAATGGTTTTGTCCAATGTCCAAGCAGCTGGATGTACAAATCTGGTGTCAAGAGAGGGTTGGGAGTCATCAGCCCACAGATGGACTTCCAAGCCATGGAATTGTTAAAGCTACCTGTTGTATGAATGGAGAGAGAAAGAGGGGAATGAGAACTATGTTTTGGGATATATCTATGTTTGAAATTTGGGGGCATGAGAAATAAACAGAAAGTTAGAATGAAAAGGGATGGCGGCCAGCAAGTAGTGTGGCGGTTAAGTGCACTGGATTCTCACATGGCCCACTGTGGTTTGAGTCCTGGACCTGGTGTCTTACTTCCTCACTTTCTCTCTCTCATCAAATTAAAATAATAATAATAAATAAATTTAAGTGAAAAGTGGTCAGGAACAAGGCGAGTATGGTCTCTTGGAGGCCAAATGAAGAAGCATTTAATGGAGGAAGGAATGATTAACTGTGTTGAATGTTGCTACTAGTTAAGCAAAAGAATGACTGACATTTGGCTACTGGAGATCATTGGTGATATTTATGAGAATTTCTGTGGCATGCTGGAAACAAAAGTCTGATTGGAAGAGGTTCAAGACACATGGGGGCTGGGCCTGTGGCACAGTGTTAAATGCTAGACAGAGAAATCATATCCCACATAGCTGACTCATGGCTGAATCTGTTGTTAGATAGGGGAGCTGAGCTGCGTTATGTGAAATACTCAGTTCTTTAAGTCCAGGCCTTTGAGTCCACATTCTGAGATATGGAGTGAAACCATAAACAAAAGTAAAATGGGAAAAGAGAAGTTTTTTGTCTGTTTGTTTTTGTAGAAGTTTTTGCTATAGGGCACGTGCGCTCGCCAGAAAGACAGAGACAGAGAGACAGAGAGCGAGAAGTCACCCCCCCCAAGGGGGGATGGCCACACCACAGTCCCCTTCTCCTCCATTTTCCTCTCAGGATCTTGGGCATGCACGCACACGCGCCCGGCATGAGTTTAAGCCACCGGGTCCGGGACTCGAAGCATGGTCGACTACATGGGAGTCCAGTGACATAGCAATTACGCCAACTGCTGGTCCCTGGAAAAGAGAAGTTTTTAACATAAAAGTGAAAGTTTTTTTTTTTTTTGAGAAGTTTTCGCTATAGGGCGCGTGCACTCGCCAGACAGAGAGAGACATAGAGACAGAAAGCGAGAAATCACCCCCCGGGGGGATGGTCACGCTGCAATCCCTTCTCCTCTATTCTCCTCTTGGGATCTTGGGCACGCACGCACACGTGCCCGGCGTGAGTTTTAAGCCGCCGGGTCCGGGACGCAAACCGCGGTCGACTACGTGGGAGTCCAGCGACATAGCCATTACGCTAACTGCTGGTTCCCAAACTTTTTTTTAAAAAAAAACAGAAAAAGAATACATTTTATTGAAAATAAAAGTGTGTAAGTGGGCAGCTGTCTGAGGACAAGTGTAATGGGAATAGTGTTAGGCTTTACTTTTATTTTGGGATCTTGTCATGAATATCTAGGAGGGGAGGTCACGAATATCTAGGAGGGGAGGTCACGGATGTCTAGGAGGGGAGGTCACGGATGTCTAGGAGGGGAGGTCACGGATGTCTAGGAGGGGAGGTGTGGATTTCTAGGAGGGGAGGTCACAGATGTCTAGGAGGGGAGGTCACGGATGTCTAGGAGGGGAGGTCACGGATGTCTAGGAGGGGAGGTCACGGATGTCTAGGAGGGGAGGTCATGGATGTCTAGGAGGGGGGGTGTGGATTTCTAGGAGGGGAGGTCCTTTTCCCAAATGGAGATTACCCAATGCCCATTGCCTTCCTTAGGGAATCATTTTTTCCCCTTTCACTAACCAGGGTTCCAGTTGTATGTAGCTGTTTTATCCATTGAATAAATCGAACCCTCCCTGCTGAGCTGTCAGCAAATGGAACTGACCAACAGAACAATCTGTGTAAGTGCATCTTGTGCCTGGGCCAGATAGACAAGCACAATTATTTGATTGCTGGAGATTGCCACTAAATAAAGGTAAAATAGTGAGTCTGAAGACTTGGTGAATATTATTAATATAGTGTTGTGCATTAACAACATAGGTTCATGTGAAACAAAGCTACACTGGAAGATCTGTCTGAAGTCACATTTATTTATTTGTTTGTTTTGCATTCATTCACTGAGCTTCATCACAGCATACAAAATGTGATTTCCCATCCAGAATACACTGTATAGTGGCTTAAACACACATGTTATTGTTGAAAAATAATTTTCCATTTCTTGTTTCATATATGTATATATATAGTTTTCCCCCTATTTCTCACCCTCTGCCATTTCCCACTCTCCTCCCACACTGTCTCTGGTGTCCACAGTTGGTTTCCATTACTTTTTCCCCCTGCATTTTATTGATTCACAAATTATGTTAATTAATCTAGCTACTTTTTTTTTTTTTTTTTTTTTTTTTTTTTTTTGAGAGGTTTTTCACTATAGGGCGCGTGCGCTCGCCAGACAGACAGAGAGAGACATAGAGACAGAAAGCGAGAAATCACCCCCCAGGGGGGATGGTCACGCCGCAATCCCTTCTCCTCCATTCTCCTCTCGGGATCTTGGGCACGCACGCACACGCGCCCGGCGTGAGTTGTAAGCCACCGGGTCCGAGACGCGAACCGCGGTCGACTACGTGGGAGTCCAGCGACATAGCCATTACGCTAACTGCTGGTTCCCAAATCTAGCTACTTTTGATAGTAAGTTCAGCTGATATATACATATCTGTGAATACATGTTTGACTTTAGGCATGAAACTCTGAGTAGAATAAATATACTATAAAGTAGCACCTAGCTGATGGTATATAGCTTACTGAGGTCATTAAATAGATATTTTTAATATATTTTTTTAATTTCAAGAGAAGCAGTTTTAGCTTTAATAAACTAAAAAAAAAAAATGCTTAGAGAGTTTAGCGTAAAACTTAAAGCCAGGAAACAGGTTAGGATTCTATTCAAATAGTAAGTACATGAAACTATTGGCAGCTCAAGACAAGACAAAAAATCCTTAAATCTGGAAAACAAAACATAGAAGAAAATCAGAAATGTTTTAGTAAAAAGTCATAAGATTCTATTTCAACAGTTCAATCTCATGTACTTAATCTATCTTTTGTTGTGTTTCAATCATTCCGTTTAAATTTAGAAAGATAACATTCAACTCCAGACATGTTTCTATATTGAGTTGACCATTCTCTTAGTTGTTTATGAACTGTTGTTTCTGTGTGTCTGTATTAAGTTTTCCTGGTATTGCACTCCCTTCAGAACTTCTTGAAGAGCTGATCTGGTGTTGATAAATTTTTTCAGGTTTTGTTTACCTGAGAATGTTCTTGTCTTTTCTTCCCATATGAAGGATAACTTGCCAGGTATAGTATTGGTTGAAATTGCTTTACCCTTAACACTTTGTATATATTTTCCCATTCTTTCCTTACTTGCATTGTTTCTGATGAGCAGTCTGCTGTTAGCCTGATGGGATATCCTTTGTAGGTAACTTGAAGTTTCTCTCTTGCCAATCTTAGTGTCTTGTCTTTGTCTTTGTGGTTTTGGTCAATCTGGCTATAATGTGTCTTGGAGAAGATCTTCTTGGGTTGATTCTATTTGAGGTCCTTTGTATTTCTTGGGACTGGATCTTCGAATGCCTTTCTAGATTTGGAAAGTTTTCTTGCAGGATTTCATGGAATAGATTATCAAGGCCCTTAGTCTCTTCTCCTTCTGGGATACCAATTATCCGAATGTTTGGACGTTTAATGGTATCTAATATTTCTCATATATAATTCTAATTTTGGAGACTATTTTCTCAGTCTTTTGGTGGATTTTTCTAGGCCAGTGATTCTGTTTTCTATACCTGAGATTCAATCTTCTGTGTGATCTAGTCTGCTTTTAATACTTTCAAGTATGATTTTGATTTCCTGTATTACAGCCTTCATCTCTAATAGTTTTGCTTGATTCTTTATCATGATGTGTATTTTCTCTTTCAGATAATATGAGAACTTCCTCACCTTCTGAAACTTGCCAGCTCTTTTCTCCTGCATCTTCTGGAGTTCATTGTCTCTCTTCTCTTCCACCTCTGTTAGCTTTGTCACTATGAACATCCTAAATTCTTATTCTGACATTTCTCTGAGTTTCATTGTACTGGCTATGGATGAAGAGGAGTTATTCTTTTCCATTGGAGGAGAGGTAGTTTCTTGCTTTTTCATATTTCTTGTGCCCCTGTGGTGATTTCTGATCATCTGATGGGTTGTACATTTCATCCTAATTCTTGAAGTTCAGTCAGTGTTCAGAGGCATACAGGAAGGAGTGATCTTCAATCTCTCTTCCATTCTCTTTTTCACCCTTTGTGTGTCAGATTCAGTGGCAATTGAGGAATATTCTGACCCTAATTAGTATTAAGGTGTTTGGATAGTGTTCACTAAGACCTGTCTAGATACTCAGTTTGTGGATGCTGAACAGCCAAGGGGTGAAGTTAAAAGAAGAAGGAAAAGGAAATAGAATAAGAGGAAAGAAGACAAAAAGAAAAAAGAAAAAAAAAGATAATAAATAAAATTTTATATTTTAATTTTATAAAGCAAAAAATGAAAAGAGCTTAGCATGTGTGCATGCTGTGTGGAAGCAATATTTCACAGTTCAAGCTCATAGCCATCTCAAAAGGGCCTGGTTTTTGCCTTCCCTAAATGGGAGGAAGGAAAGGCGTGAATTAGGAAGATAAAGGAGGGGCTTGAAAATAAAATACTTCACCTTAAAAAAATTAAAAAATTGAAAGACACAAGGAGACAGAGAGAGATACTGAGAGAAGAATACAGTGGTTGCCCTACTACTCTAGAAATGAATCTGGAAGGTGAAGTCTCAGTAGAAATCTTCATTTTTAGTCCCCAAAAGCAATATTTCACAACTCAAGCTCATAACCATCTCAGAAGGGCCTGTGTTTTTGCCCCTCCACTCTAGAAATGAATCTGGAGGGTGAAATCTCAGTAGAAAATCTTCATTTTCAGTCTCTAAAAATAATATTTTACAGCTCAAGCTCAGTAGTCATCTCCCCGAAGTCACATCTTAAATCACATTTTTCAGGGGGCTAGATGGTTAAGGAGATGAGCAATAATAAAGCACAGTGTCTATAAGCTCCAGTTTAGGAGTTTCAGTTTGACTTGGGCTGAAGTTAAACATTGCTGTCATGAGTTATTTGATGGGAAGAATGAAGCATAGAATTCATGCCTGGCTAATTGTCATAAATCATCTTATTATCTCATCAGAGTCCTTGGAGAGAAAACTGAAACTGCAAAATCTCCATGAAATTCTTCCTGGCAACTATGATGTCCTCAGTCACTGCACAGTTAACTTCTTTAGTCCAGCACCACAGACAGCCCTTCCATTATTCTCTTCCACTTCTCACCTTCATAAATCTTATAGTTCTGTAAAATAGGATTTGTCTCCACTATTGTCCACATGTACTCTGAAGTCTTACTACTACCTGGGCTTTTAGCCAGGTCATTCCCTTTTTTCCAAGTACCCTTTTCCATCCCATTTCTGTCTCTCAGTTAAATGTTAGATTAAATGTGCTTTCTCTGAAGCCTTCTTTGTTCATTAAAGTCTGGACAGATGTCTGCAAAGTTTTCTGTAAAGAAACAGATAGTATAGGCTTGTCCTATTGCCTAATAGTCAAGGGAGCTGGATCCCACATGGCCACCTGGCCCTAGCAGCTTGAAAATCATACATTGAACATAGATGTGTGTCCCTAAAATGCCAACAGGCTAGAAAAATGAAGAAGAGATTACTGTGTGATCATATCCCATTGGGGGAGTGCTTCCTCCCCATCTCTCTCTGGCAAGCATTTGTAACTTCTAGCCATTGGGAAAAAAAGGAGGAGGAGATAGTAAGTAACTATTTTAGACTTTGCTGGCCACTTACAGTCTTTGTTTTTATCAAAATGTAAAAAAGCATCCTTAGCTTATGGACTAATCAAAGACAGACCATAGGACAAATTTGGCTCGTGGCCATAGTTTACCAACCCATGTTCTACAGTGATCTCTCCTTTTTCTGAACTCAGATATAATTTTGTGCTAACTGACCAATTTCTATATAATATATATGCGAATATTTTCTATTGAACTCCATGAGAAGTCATGTCTTGTATTCTTTTCGCTCCTTACAACATCTATCATAGTATCTAAACATAGAAAGTACATGATATGGTTTGCGTATGTATTCCCAATATTTATGTATTGAAATCTGGTGAGCCAGCAGCATTGACAAGGTGGAGGTTTGTGTTGAAGCGTGGGACCTTTGGAGAATGATAAGGCATCAGGGTAGGATGCCTGTAATTGGATTTATAAGGATACAAAGTCTTATGCATGCTCTGCTCAGGTTCTTGCCACGCATAGCTGTCCAGCAAGGGAACCTCACCATATATGGCCCTTTGACCTGAAAGATAAAAAGACCCTTTATTGTTAAATTGCTGATTCTCAGATATTTCTGCAACATAACACATTTAAACTGTGTATTCAAAGGATATTTGTAAAAGAATTGGAGGAAATTTATCTCCTCTGTGAACCTTGACCACTTAGTAAAACCATGTGCACATAAATGCAACTGGTAATTGGAGATAGAATATTGTTTTTATTTACTTTTTTATTTCATTTTCTTTTATACATTCAATCAAATTATTTAGCTTACAAAGTGAATTTTTTTAATAATTATTTTATCTAAGTTTATTTACTTTTAATTTGACTGGAGAGGAACTGTGTGTGTGTGTGTGTGTGTGTGTGTGTGTAAGAGAGAGAAAGAGTGAGGGAAAGTGAGAAAGGAAGCCACTAGGTCCAGGACTCAAACCATGGTTGGCCATGTGGGAGTCCAATACCCTTAACCACTATGCCACCTACTGGCCCTGGAATATTGTTTTCATTCATTAATTAATTAATTAGTTTTTGGTTTTTGCTATAGGGCTTGCATATGCTCAGAGAGAGAGGGAAAGTGAGAAATCACCCCCAAGGGGGAGGATAGCTACACAACAATCACTTTTCCTCTGTTCTTCTCTCAGGATTTTAGTCATGCACACACATTTGTATGGCATGTTTTCAAGCTGCTGGGTCTGAGACTCAAACCCTGCAGTCAGCCATATAGGATCTAGTTGCCCTAACCACCATGCCACTGGCCGGCTCTGTTTTAATTTATTAAATATTGAAGTCATTGAGCACTTATATACAAGGCATCATTATAGGCTCAGAGAATACATCAGTGAATGAGACAGACAAAATCCTCAGCCCTGCGGAGCTTTGCAGTATAGGCCAGGAAATGTAATCTTAATACGAACTCTTCTCTTGATGTGTTTCAATTCTTAGTCATGCACACACATGTATATGGCATGTTTTCAAGCTGAATTTTCAGATCATTGACTGAATAATATTGTAGTATTTGCTTTTTAGTTCACCAGAGTGTAAGAAATAATAAAAATAGTGGCCACCAGGTGGTATGGTAGTTAAGGCTAGACTCCCACAGGGCCAAGAGTGGTTCAAGTCCTGGACTGGTAGCTTGAGAATCATGCTCGGCCATGTGTATGCATGCCCAAAATCCCCAGAGCAGAATGGAGAAGAAGGGATTATAGTGTGGTCATTCCACCTAGAGGGATAATTTCTCACTTTCCCTTTCTCTGATAAGTGCATATACCCTAGGGCAACAATCTAAACTATATTATCTTTTAAAGATGTAAAACCACATAGGAATATATTAAACACTTAACTATATTTATTTATTGTCAGTCTGGATAAACAGGTGATCACTGAAGTCACTTAACCAGTTTATAGGTGACAGACCATTCTACTAGAGGCAATATATTGATCACAAGCTAAATTAAGCAACACTATTTGTTTATTTAAAAATTTTGCCAGAGTTGTGCATGCGTACAGAGAAAGACAGAGAGAGAGAGAGAGATAGAGAGAGAGATGGGGGAAAGCGAGAAAGCACTCCCCATGGGGGGTGGTCACACTGCAATCCCTTCTTCATTTCTACCCCCTTTTTAGATTTTGGGCACACACACACATGTACCTGGCATGTTTTTCGAGTTGCTGGGTCTGGGACTCAAATGTACTGTTGGCCATATGGGATCCAGGTCATGTAAACACGAGGCAATAGACTGGTCCAAGCAACATTTTGAATAGGAATATAGTATCTAATCATTGATATGTGTGTGTGTGTGTGTGTGTGTGTGTGTGTGTTTAAGAGATTTTTGCCTTAGGGTATGTGCGCTTGCCAGAGAGAGAGACAGAGACATACAGTGGGAGGGAAAGTGAGAAATACCCTCAGAGGGATGACGATGCTGCAATCCCTTCTCCTCCTGGAATCTTGGGTATGCATGCACACATGCCCAGTGTGAATTTCAAAGCACTGGGTCTGGGACTCAACCTGCAGTTAACCATGTGGGAATCTAGTGTCATAACCACTATACCATCTGTGGCCCTTTGATGTGGTTTGAAAATATAACTTAGCTAGCTGGTGAAAGAGTAAAGATTTGACTTACGGTTTATTTGAATTCTAAGCCTATAATCTTCCTAATACGACCAAAATAATGCTGGGTCTTGCTGAGTGTACAGATTTGTATCGAAGTTAACAACAGTAAAGCAAAAAATAAAAATACAAAATAAAAAAATTGCATACAAAATTAGAAGAAGTCAAGAAAATTTATGTTAGTCTGTAAAGGAAATATTTTTTTTATTTATTTAACTTTATTTATTCATTTGTTTATTTTTAATTTAACCAGAGAGAGACAGAGAGACAGAGAGAGAGAGAGAGGGAGGGAGAGGGAGAGAAAGTGAGAAAGCAAGCCACCAGGTCCAGGATTTGAACCATGGTTGGCCATGTGGGCCATGTCCAGCACCTTAACCACTATGCCACCTGCTGGTCCCTGTAAAGGAAATACTGAGAGAATTTTTTCAAAAAAAATTTGCTAGAGGGCACATTTGTTCATTGTATATGTGGAGGAAGGCAGGAAGATAGAAAAAGTACCCCTGAGGGAATGGTCACATCACAATTCCTTCTTCTTTATCTTTTTCTCCTTTCCGGATTTTGGGCATACATGCACACTCACTCAGAGTGTTTTCTAAGCTGCCATGTCCAGGACTCCAACTGGGTATTTGACTGCATGGTATCTAGCTACCTTAACGACCATGCCACCACTGGCCTACGAAAAAGTTCTTTTCTTTCTTTCTCTCTTTCTTTCTCTCTCTCTTTCTTTCTCTCTCTCTCTTTCTTTCTTTCTTTCTTTCTTTCTTTCTTTCTTTCTTTCTTTCTTTCTTTCTCTCTATCTCTCCATCTATTTATATTTTTTATTTCATGTTCTTTTATACATTCAATCACGTTGTTTAGCTTACAAAGTGGATATTCCAACATGTGTACATTTCTCCCTTGTCCAGTCGATGCTACTATAAAATTATCTTCAACAGATAATACCACATTTCTTTGTCCCATTAATGCTATGCCTCTCTATTTTTCTTCTAAATGTCCTTCCTTAGACTCTACTTTTTCACCCACACTATATCTGGTATTCACAATCATTTACTGTGTTTCTATATCCTTCAGTCAATCAGTTTCAGTTATAGAGGGCGGAACTCTGTATGAATTAAGTGGGAACATACATCATAGCCTGGCTTGCTTCACTCAGCAGTAAATTGTTCATATTCATCAACTTTCTGTCAAAAGCCAGGGTCTTGTTTTTTTTTTTTTTTTTTAATGGGTGAATAGTATTCTATAGAGTTTATGTACCACAGTTTTTTAATGCATTCATCTGTTCATGGGCGTTTGGGTTGGTTTCATGTCTTAGCGATTGTAAATAATGCTGCAGTAAACATCGATGTGCAAGCACTTTTCCGATTAAGAATTAATCTGTCCTTTGGGTAGATACCAAGGAGTGGGCTTGCTGGATCATATGGTAGTTCTATTTGTAGATTTTTGAGGAATCTCCAAATTGTTCTCCACAGTGGCTGGACCAATTCACATTTCCATCAGCAGTATAAGAGAGTTCCCCTTTCACCACACCCCTGCCAGCACTTAACATTTTTTGTTTTTTTTTAATCTTAGTCATTCTGAGTGGGGGGTAGGTGGTATCTCATTGTTTTGATCTGTGTTTCCCTTAAAATGAGGGATGTTGAGCATTTTTTCATATGCCTTTTGGCTATTCGAATGTCATCCTTAGTGTTTTTTTCAACTCATTCTCCCATTTTTTAATAGGATTGATCATCTTTTTTTGGAACAGCTGCTTGAGTTCCTTGTGAATTCTGGTTATCAGTCCCTTATCTGATGCACAGTATTTACAAAAATATTTTCCCATTTTGAGGGCTGTCGATTCATACTAATTGCCATGCAGAAACTTCTTAGTCTTATGTAACCCTATTTGTCTATTTTGGGGATTATCGACTGTGCTTTGGGGGTCTTATTTAAGAAGTCTTTGCCTACCCCAATGTCTCCCAGAGTTTCCCCGGTGTTTTGCAGGAGCAGATTTATAGTTTGAGGCCTTAGGTTTAGATCTTTGATCTTGAGTTGATTTTTGTCATTGGTGAGAGGTAGGAGTTTAGATTCATAGTAAGTTCTTTTTTTTTTTCTTTTTCTTTTTTTTTTTTGGAGAGGTTTTTGCTATAGGGCATGTGCGCTCACCAGAAAGACAGAGACAGAGAGACAGAAAGCAAAAAATCACCCCCCAGGGGGATGCCCAGGCCACAATGCCTTCTCCTCCATTCTCCTCTCGGGATCTTGGGCATGCACACACCCGCGCCCAACGTGAGTTTAAGCCACTGGGTCCAGGACTCCAACTGTGGTCAACTACATGGGAATCCTACAACATATCCATTATGCTAGCTGATGGTCCGTCATAATAAGTTCTTAATAGTCAGAATTTCCTTGCAATCATTTTTCCTTATTGCATCTTCCTTAATGCCTGCCTCACAAAATCCATTGCTAGATAATCTTAAACTCTTCCAATTCTCAGCTGGTTCCCAAATGGCTGAATGCTTGGTTCAAGTCCTGGACCTGGTGGCTTGAAAAATGATGTAGCACTTACATCTCTGAACTCCCACATGGCAGATTGCTGTTGAGTCTTTGACAGGTGTCTTGAAACTCACACTAGGAATTTGTGTGTATGCATAAGATCCCAGGAGGAGAATGGAGGAGATGAGATTGCAGCATGGCCCCTGAGGGGTGATTTCTCACTTTCCCTCTCACTGATTCTGAGCACATGAAAAGAAAGAAGGAAGGAAGGAAGGAAGGAAGGAAGGAAGGAAGGGAGGGAAACGAATGTGTCTAAAATCCAGAAATGAGGAGGAAATGGAGAACAGATTGTGGT
This sequence comes from Tupaia tana, assembly GCA_026018925.1. Classification (NCBI taxonomy): domain Eukaryota; kingdom Metazoa; phylum Chordata; class Mammalia; order Scandentia; family Tupaiidae; genus Tupaia; species Tupaia tana. The sequence continues at coordinate 44,347,927 of JAKSZU010000020.1, read as the reverse complement.
GTGACCAGTCTCAGTGGAAAAGGAAAATCTAGAAATGAGGAGGAAATGGAGAAGAGATTGTGGTGTGACCAGTCTCAATGGAAAAGTAGAGCAGCGTGTGTGGTCTGTACCAGCACACAGCAAAACACCAGAGCTTTTCCTCCTGTACAGATCTCTAGAATCTACTTAAAGCTATTGTTATTCTTTATTCTTTTCTTATATTTCTGTATGTATAGTGTAAAAACCTTTTGTTAACTAATTTTGTTTTCCTTTTTAGTGGTTAAGCACAATCATGTCCCCTTTTAAGCCTTACCTGAAAGAAGTAATGCCTTAAAATAAAAAAAAGCATTAATGAAACGAAAATGTGCACAAAATAACTTTACTTACTCTGTACTTTGTCGTCATGAGTGCCAATGTTCTGTAAAGACATTCAGTAGTTGCATAATTAGAGAAAAATATCACAAGAATCACTTCATGAATTATTGCAAATGTATAGGTCACACTGTATACTGACTTCAGCAGTGGTTGACACATACTGTTTTGTCTTCCACAGTGAAGCATAAAACAAAAGGTGTTTTTAACCCACTGATGGAGCTTGCTTCATTTGCTTAGTGTCCCACAGAAATGTTCACAAGAGACTATTGGGAAAGTACAGATTCAAAAGCAGCAATAACAGCAGTACCCATAGGCCTTTGGTTAGAGAAAAGTTTAAATGCTTTACTGTTTGAACAATCCATTTCTAAACCTGACTTGGTGGCAGTGTCATGTGTATTTATAAAACAAGGCTAGTCATATTGAGGAGACCTGAAGAAAAGCTGGGGGGGGGGGGGGGGGAGGAAAACAAGCAAACTTGAACAATGACGCAACCTCAAGCATTTCTTTATTTTGATGATATATTTTTGTAAGGAAAATAAACATTTAGATAATCAGGAATGTATATAATTAAATGCAGTCAGAAAAGAACAGTATCATTTAAAAAGACAGAATTATGAAATTATATATCAATGCTTAGAGTGGGGCTAAGGGAGATGCCGACATATAACAAAAGATAGGAGATAATGCTGACTGTCACCAACTATAAATATTTGCAAGTGGCTATGTTTTATATAAACAGGAAGATTACATGTGATTTCTAGGAATGTCAAGGTCTTGACTTTCAGACTTGCATTTTATATATGGGAAGAAATATGACAATGCTTGTTAATTAGACAATAGACCCGAAGCCCAGTGTAAGCATTGATGCATTTTGTATTAAAAACAGGCCTTGGGGACCAGCCGTTAGCGCAATGGCTATGTCACTGGACTCCCATGTAGTCGACTGTGGTTCAAGTCCCAGACCCGGTGGCTTAAACTCACGCCAGGTGTGTGTGTGTGCATGCCCAAGATCCCAAGAGGAGAATGGAGGAGAGGGGATTGTGGTCATCCCCACTGGGGGTGATTTCTTGCTTTCTGTCTCTCTGTCTCTGTCTGGTGAGCGCACGCGCCCTATAGCAAAAAAAAAAAAAAAAAAAAAAAAAAAAAAAAAAAAAAAAAAAAAAATCCTGTCCAAAAAAAAAAAACAGGCCTTGGTTTTCAGCTTCATCTACAGTTCTATGTGATGATAGATAACTCCATTTTTACTTGTTTTATTAATAAAGCATAATTTGGGAAAAACAAACAAACAAACTAACTAAAAACCTCAGGCCAGGTATGTGTGCGTGCTCAAGATCCCAGGAAGAGAATGGAGAAGGGATTTTGGTCTGGCCATCCCCTCTGGGGGGATGATTTCTTACTTTCCTTCTCACTGTTTCTGTCTGTCTGTCTGTCTCTCTCTCCAGTGAGCACATGTACCCTAAGGCAAAAACCTCATTAAAAAAAAAAAAGTCTTTGCCTACTCCTATGTCTCTGAGAGTTTCCTGGTATTTTCTACTAGTAGTTTTATAGTTTGAGGTCTTATATTTACATCTTTGATCCATTTTGAGATGATTTTTGTTACCAGTGAGAGAAGGGGTTCTAGTTCATCTTTCTGCAGGCAGAGACCCAGTTTTTCAAGCACCATTTGCTGAAGATATTTTCCTTTCCCCACTGGATTGTATGGCATCCTTTGTCAAAAATCAGTTGGCAACATGCTTTTGGGTTTATTTCCAAGGTCTCAATTCTGTTCCATTGGTCTACTTCCCTGTTTTTGTGCCAGTACCTTGCTGTTTTGATTTATCACAGCTTTGTAATATATTATGGGGTGAGGTGCCTCCCATTACACTCTTCTTGTACACAGTGTTGCTTTGGTAATACGTGGTCTTTTAAGATTCTAGACACATTCCATGATTGCTTTTTCTAAATCTGTGAAGAATGTCCCTGGTAATTTGATTGGAATTACATTAAATATGTAGATTAATTTAGGTAGAACTGATATTTTTATTATATTAATTCTTCCAATCCAAGAACATGGGATGTCTTTCCACTTTTTTGTATCATTTTCAATTTCTTTTTAAGTTTTTCATAATTTTCCTTGTAGAGGTCTTTGATTTCTTTGGTTAGGTTTATTCCTAGGTACCTTAAACTTTTTGTAGTTATTGTAAAATTGGGTGACTTTCTTCAATTTTAACTCAGTTTGCTTGTTGGTGTATAGAAATGCTACAGGTTTTTGTATGTTGCTTTTGTATCCTGCCACTTTTACTGTATTCATTTATCACTTCCAAGAGGTTTTTTTGCAGATTCTTTTGGGTTTTCTATGTATGTAATCATGTCATCTGTAAATAGAGATAATTTCACTTCTTCTTTCCGTATTTGAATTCCTTTTATTTTATTTTCTAGTCTGATTGCATTGGCAAGAACTTCCAGTACAATATTCAAGAGGACTGGAGAAAGCAGGCAGCCTTGTCTTGTTCAAATTTTTAGTAGAAATAGTTTTAGCTTTTCCCCATTCAGTATAATGTTAGCTATGGGTTTATCATAGATGGCTTTATTTATTTATTTTTTTTCAGAGAGAGATTTTGCTATTGAGTGTGTGCACTTGCTGGACAGAGAGACAAAGAGACAGAAGTAGAAATCATCCCCCAGGGGGGATGGCCATACCACAATCCCTTTTCCTCCATTCTCCTCTTGGGATTTTGGGCACGCATGCACATGCGCACGGCATGAGTTTTAAGCTACTGGGTCTGGTACTCGAACTGTGTTTGACTCCATTGGAGTCCAGCAATGTAACCATTATGCCATCTGCTGGTCACCCCATAAGAGGCTTTTATTGTATAGAGAAATGTCCTTTCTTTGCCTATTTTCCTGGGAGTCTTAATCATGAACGGATGTTGTATTTTATCAAATCCTTTTTCCTGCCTTGATTGATACGATCATATGGTTTTTATCTTTCTTTGTTAATATGGTATATGACATTTATGGTTTTCTGTATGTCAAACCACCCTTGTATCCCTGGAATAAAACCTACCTGGTCATGGTATATAATTTTTTTATGTATTATTGGATACAATTAGCTAGTATCTTGTTGAGAATTTTTGCATCTATATTCATCAGAAATATTGGTCTGTAGTTTTCCTTTTTGTTATATCCTTGTCTGTTTGGGAGATGAGGGTGATGGAGGCTTTATAAAATTAATTTGGGAAGATTCCTTCCTTTTGGATCTTTAGAAATAGTTTGAGTAGAATGGGGATTAGCTCTTCTTTAAAAGTTTTGTAGAATTCAGAAGTGAAGTTATTAAGACTTGTGCTTTGTTGGGAGGGTATTTATTACTTATTCAACCTCATTGCTTGATACGGGTTTATTCAGACTTTCCATGTCTTCCTGATTCAATCTGGTAGATTATACATATCCGGGAATTTATCTATCTCATCAAGGTTTTCTTGTTTGTTGGCAGATAGTCACTCATAGTATTCTCTAATGATCTTTTGTATTTCTGTTATATCTGTTCTAATAATGACTGTTTCATTGCAAATTTGATTTATCTGGTTCCTGTCTCTCTTCTTATTAATTAGTACAGCTAATGGTGTGTCAATTTTATTTATCTTTTCAAATAACCAGCTTTTGGTTTCATTCACTTCTGTATAGTTAGTTTATTTTTTACTTCATTTATTTCTGTTTGAATCTTTATTATTTCTTTTCTCCTGGCATTTTTTGGAATTTTTTGTTATTGTTTTTCTAGTTCCCTGAAGTGTGTTGTTAGGTTGTCTACTTTGCCACCTTTCCATCTTTTTCTTATGTGCACTAATTCTATGAACTTCTCTCTTAGGGCTGCTTTTACTGTGTCCCATTTGTTGTGGAAACTCATGTACTCATTATCACTGGTTTCAGTGAATCTTTTGGTTGTAGTCTTAATTTCTTCAGTGGTTGTGAAGTCATTCAAAAGTAGGTTGTTTAGTTTCCATATGTTTGTGTATTTTTGAGTTTTCTTTTTCTGAAATTAATTTCAACATGATCAGAGAAGATGCTGGATATAGTTTCTATGCCTTTCAATTTGTAAAGACTTGTTTTGAGCCATATTATGTGGTCAGTCTTTGATAATGTTCCATGCAGGGGCAAGAAATATGTCTTATTTTGTGATTTGGGGGTGGAAGGTTCTATAGATGTCTGTCAAGTCAATTTGATTTATGGTATTGTTTAGATCTTGTATCTCTTTGCTTATCTTATGTCTGCATAATCTGTCTAAAGGAGATAGTTGGGTGTTGAGATAGCCAATGATTAGTGTGTTGAATCTCTCTCCTTGTAGCTCTAGAAGTCTTTCCTTCACATATTTGGGCTCTCCCAACTTGGATGCATAGATATTTACAAGCGTTATATCTTCTTAATGAATTAGCCCTTGTAGTACTATATAATGTCTTTATTTGTCTCTTCTTATAGCTTTTGTATTTGTACAGCTTTGTATAGCACTCCCTTCAGTACTTCTTGTGAGCTGGCTTAGTGTTGGTAATCTCTTTCAACTTTTGTTTATCTGAGAATGTTTTTATCTTTTCTTCCTCTTTGAATGGTCTTGCTGGATATAGTATTCTTCTTTAAAATTGTTTTTCTTTTAGTGTTTTGAAGATGTTTTCCAATTTTTTTCTCACCTGCATTGTCTTGGATGAAAGGTCTGATGCTAGCCTAATAGAATAACCTTTGTAGGTGACTTGATGCTTCTCTCTTGCCATTTTTATTTTTTATTTTTTTTCCTCTTTAAATTTATTTTCTACATTAATTCACTATACATCATTACAGCATACAAATGAATTTTCCATCCAAAATACACTGTGTATTGGCTCAATCAAGCCCATCAACATACATGTTTTCACCAAATAATTTTCCAATTCTTATGTCATATATACTTTGGTTTTTGTTTTGCCATCCTTGATTCCTTATCCCTCACCCTCTGCCATGTCCCACTCTCCTCCCACATTGTCTCTGGTATCCATGGTTGCTTTCTATGCCTTTCCCCCCTCCATTTAATTGATTTGCTAATGAACTTAATTAGTCTAAATATATCCAATAGGTAGCACAGCTGATATATACCTATACATGAACCCAAGTCTGACTTTAGGCATAAACCCCAGTGAGTAGAATGAACATATTATAAAGTAGTACCCAGCTGGGGCTATATAGCTTACTGCAGTCATCAAATATGAATTTTTTTTTAAATTTCGATATGAACAGTTTTACCTTTTTTTTCCTCCTGTAACTTTTTTTTTTTTTTTTTTTTAGTTACTTAACATTCATTCCCTGAGCATCATCACAACGTACTAAATGTGGTTTCCCATCTAGATTAAACTGCATAGTGGCTTAATCATGCATGTTATCATCAATAATATTCCATTTCTACTTTCATACACATGTATACGTATATATGTTTTTTACCCAATGTTTGACCCTCTGCCCTTTCCCACTCTCTTATTACACTATCTCTGCTATATACAGTTGTCTTCCATTCCTTTTTCCCCAATATTTTGTTGATCACACAATATCATAAGTAATCTAACTACGTTCAGCAGGTAATTTCGAGAAGAGTAGTTTTGAACTGGTAATGATATTTCCTTGAAACTTAAAGCCTAGAAACAGGTTAGTATTCTGTTCAAATAGTAGGTACATGCACCTATCAACAGCTCAAGACAGGACAAAAATCCTTTAAAATCAGAAAACAAAGCTTAGGAGAAAAGCAGCAATAATTTAGTCAAGTCACAGAATGTTGTTTCATCGGTTCAGTCTCATGTACTTAATCTTTCTTCTGTTAAGGTTCCATCTTCCAGATTGAATTCTGGGATATGATATTCATCTCCAAACATTGTCCCTACAATTAAGGTGTCCATTTTCTTAGTTTTTGAACTCTTATTTCTGTGTGTCTGCATTTAATTTTACTGACATAGCACTCCCTTAAGAAATTCTTGGAGATCTGGTCTGGTGCTGGTAAATTCTTTCAGGTTTTGTTTATCTGGGAAAGTTCGTGTCTTTTCTTCCCAAATGAACGATAATCTTGCTGCGTACAGAGTTCTCGGTTGAAATTGCTTTTCCCTTAATACTTTGAATATATTTTCCCATTCTCTCCTTGCTCGCATTGTTTCTGATGAGAAAGGGTATCCCATTAGTCTGATGGGATACCCTTTGTAGGTAACTTGCCTTTTTTCTCTAGCCAGTCTTAGTATCTTGTCTTTGTCTGTGGTTTTGGACAATCTGGCTATGATGTGTCTTGGAGAAGATCTTCTTGGGTTGATTCTATTTGGGGTCCTCTGTGTTTCTTGGGACTGAATCTTTGAGTGCCTCTTCAGGTTTGGAAAGTTTTCTTGCAGGATTTCATGGAATAGATTATCAATGCCCTTATGAGTCTCTTCACCCTCTGGGATGTCTATTATCTGGATGTTTGGAAGTTTAATTGTATCTAGTACTTCTCTCATATTATTCTCAAATTTTTGGGCCATTTTCTCAGTCTTCATGGTGGATTTTTCTAGGCCAGCCATTTTATCTTCTACATTAGAGATTCTATTTTTTGTATGATCTAGTCTGCTTTTAATACTTTCAAGGGAGATTTTGACTTCTTGTATAATAGCCTTTATCTCTAACAGTTCCATCTGATTCTTTTGTAAAGTGTAAAATTCCTCTTTTAGATCTTACATGAATTTCCTCACCTCCTGGAACTCAACAACTTCTTTCTCCTTCCTCTTCAGCAGTTCCTTGTCTCTCTTCTCTTCCATCTCTGTTAGCTTGGCCATTAAGAATGTTCTGAATTCTTTATCAGACATTTCCATGATTTTCATTGAACTGTGTGTGGATGAAGAGGAGCTATCTGTTTCCCTTGTGGGAGAAGTATTTTCCTGCTTCCCCATATTTCTTGTGGTCCTGCAGCAATTTCTAGTCATCTGGTGGATGGTCAGTTTCTTCCCGAACTTGGAGGTTCAATCACGCGGGTTTTGTATGCTGGAGGCCCAGTTAACAGTGGAACATCTTCCTTTCTCCCAAAATGGCTAGATCGCAGGAGCCATGGAACTGACTGTCTCTTGAAGAAGGGCTGTTCTCTCTCTTGCCATTTTTAGAATCTTTTCTTTGTCTATGATTTGTACCCTTCTGGTTGTGGTGTGCTATGCAAAGGATTTTCTTGTATTGATTCTTTTGGGGTCCTTTGTGTTTCTTGTTCTGAATGTCTGAATATTTTTCTAAATTTGGGAAGTTTTCTACAAGTATTTCATTGAATAGATCTTCTATGCCCTTGTTTGATTCTTTGTCCTCTGGAATGCCTATTATTTGGATATTTGGGCATTTAATGTTGTCTAATATTCCCTCTATGTTGTCCTTATTTTTTAAATTATTTTTCTTTTTGTTAGTTTTAGCTAAGTCAGAAGTTTGTCTTCCAGATCAGAAATTCTATCTTCTGCATGGTCTAATTTGCTCTTAATACTTTCAAGGGAGTTTTTAATCTCCTGGATTATAGTCTTCATCTCAGAAGTTATGTTTGATTCTTTTTTTTGTCTATCTTTCCTTCAAGTCATGAATTACTTCCTCATCTCCTGGATCTCAATGTCTCTTTTCTCTTGCATCTCATAGAGTTTTGTCACCCTGAATATTCTGAATTCCTTTTCTGACATTTCAGTAAATTTCTCATTTTTTTCATATTTGGAGATGAGTTACTGTTTTCCCTTATTGGAGACATATTTCCTGGTTTTCTCATGCTTGAGGCTCTTCTCCAATTTTTAGTCATCCAATGATATGTTAACTTTTGGATAATTTGTTGGAGAAGTTTTCTGCAACTGTGAGCTCGTATGTTTCCCTTTATTGTGTACCAATTTTTCTCTTCTACTGTGTTTTGCAATGTGGTATCCACAGGAGGATTTTTGAGATTAGATTTATGAAAAGGAGTTTCTCCCTTTTTGCTGCTGGTTCAGTGTGGGGTGAGGATTTTTTTGAGCCTCACAATGTTACAGATATTTGATTACTATGCACCTGGTCTATCTAGACCCTCAGTGGGGTGCAGGCTGAGTGGCAAAATTAGATAGTAAGGTGGAAGAAAAAAGAGAAAATAAAACAGAGAGAAAATAAAATAAAATAAAAGATAAAGAAAAGTCATGAGAAATGGGCAGGGGGCTTCAGATGGAGATATTTGCTCAAGAGGCATGCAATTCTCCCATCCTGTATCTTCAAGTGCTATTTTAAGATGATTGGAATCAGTCACTGAGGGGTGTATTGAGATTTATAGAGTCAAATCAGAGAGTTGATCACCGAATAAAAGTAATAACACAGTATTTTAGTTGAAAAGTAATGTCATGAAGACTATAATGGAAAATAAGAAGAGAAGAAAAGAATTCCACTTACATTACTGGGGAATAGTAGAAAAGCAAAGACAAAACTTAAGAAGCTTATAGCACTTGACCTTCTAACCTCCCCTTCTATTGATCCATCCATCTATTATCTATCTATCTATCTATCTATCTATCTATCTATCTATCTATATTCAATTTGCCAAAGGTTGTGGGTACATAGTAGAGAAAGACATAAAAAGAGAGAATAAAAGTGAGGAAGCACTGTCTGTAGTGAATGGTCATGCTGCAATCTCTTCTCCATCTCTCCTCCTTTCAGGATTTTGAGCATACATCCACAAACACCTGGCCATGTTTTTCAAGTCATGAGGTCTGGGACTTGAACCATGCAGTCAGCCATGTAGGATCCAGTTACCTTACCACTATGCCACTGGCTGGCCTACTTTTAACCCTTTTAATGGCACCCATGCTTTGCAGATCTGCTGGCCTTTAGAGATATGACACACCTGCTCAGAAATGCCTTTCAATGCCTTTCAATCCTGGCAACCAGGACTCTGTACTAAGCCGTACATCTCAGAAGGCTTAATGGTGAATAAGCAGTTTGTGGAGTTGAAGGAATGTGCTCCCTTGGAGACCTTGTTCTTTTGAGACCACACACTGGGAACTCTAAAGCTTTGCCCTCTCAATGAGTAGAAAGACAAAAGAAAAGAAGGTGGTGTGCCCTGGGTATAAGGTACACAAACTAGGAACTTTTAAATGTTTATTTATTTTAATTTTTAATTAATTAATTAATTAATTAAAATTCAGCTGAAGGACACATGTGATTACCAGAGAGAGACAGAGAGGCAGAGAGAGAATGAGAGAGAGTGAGAGATCACTCCCTATGGGGAATGGCCTTGCGACAATACCTTCTCCATTTTCCTCTCAAGAGTTTGGACATGCACTTACACATGCCCAGTATGTTTTTCAAGCTGCTGAGTCTGAGACTCAAACCACAGACCTGGTCATGTGGGATCTAGCCACATGGACCTTAACACCAAGCCACTACTAGTGCAGAACTTTACATTTTTTTTTCTTTTGCCCAGGGCCACATGCAAGTTAGGCTTTGTTCTATATTTTTTTTAGCCCATTTTCTTTTTCTTCTCCATTTCCTAGCTCCTGTCTTAGATTTAGTATCAAATAGGCAGACTGGGATCTGTTTTAACTCCAAAGATCCATAATTAGGAGTCCCAGCATGAAAAATATCTGAACTTGAGTGAGAAAAATCATTATTTTTATGGATTTCTAATTAAAATCTATAATTTCCTTCATTTATAATTATAGGCAACACAGTCATACTAACAATACCTGTAATTTTGTTACCAATATAAATCTCAGATATTTTAATATTTTATTAAAATCATCATAGATCTTTTTGTTTTCTTTTTTTGGAGAGGTTTTTGCTATAGGACGTGTGCGCTCGGCAGAAAGACAGAGAGAGACAGAGAGATAGAAAGCAAGAAATCACCCCCCACCCCCCCGGGGGGAATGGCCATGCTGCAATACCTTCTCCTCCATTCTCCTCTCGGGATCTTGGGCATGCATGTACTCGTGCCCGGCGTGAGTTTAGGACTCCAGCCATGGGTGACTACATGGGAGTCCAGCGACATAGCCATTATGCTAACTGCTGGTCCCAAGTTCATCATAGATTTTAAAATACCATTTTCATTCATCACTACTTCAAGTCTTTTTTTTTTTTTTTTTGGTTCCTCAATTTCTCCATTATTGCCTTTTTTGGTATTAAAAAATATCTTGTAGTGTAACATTTTAATTCTTTAGGGTTTTTTTATTATGTATTTTTGAGTTATGTTCTTAGTGGTTGCTCTGAGGACTATCATTGACATCTTAATTTATAACAATGTATTGTTGATTAATATCAACTTGTTTTCAATAGCATATAAAGGCTTTGCTCCTATATAGGTCCAGTCTCCCTGCCCCTGAAAATACTATAGTCACGAATGACATCCTCATTTATCATGCTCCTGCTAAGTTATATTTATAGTTACTGTGTTATACAGTTATTATTTAAATTAGATAGAAAATGAGTTATAAATAAAAATACTGCCTTTGATATTTATTTATCTATGTACCTGCCTTTATTGGCATTTTTAATATTTTTACTTTAAATAATTCTGCTAAAAGTTGTATATGCTCCCCAGAGAGATGGGGAATGTGGAGGAGATTGAGAAAGCAACCCCACAGGAAATGGTTATGCCACAATCCCTTCTCCATCTCTCCTTCTCTTTGAGATTTTGAACATGCGTATATATGCACCTGGTTTGTTTTTCAAGCTGCTGGGTAGGTCCAGGACTCAAACTGTGCCATGGGCCATGTGGAATCCACCTGCTTTAACCACCATGCTCCTGACTGACCTAGTTCTTTTTATTTTGTGTGACTGTCTAGTGTTCTTTTATTTAGCCTGAAAGACTCCCTCTAATATTTCTTATAGGTCATTCTTCTAGAAAAGAACTATCTTAATTTTTACTATCTGGGAAACTCTTAATTTTACCTTCATTTTAGGAGGATAGTTTTGCTGGATATGAAATTCTTGGTTGACAATTCTTTTATTCATCTTTAAGATATAATTGCCAAAAAGTTATATGTGTAAGGTGTATAACATGATGTTTGGTGCACAGATACATTGTGAAATCATCCACACTCAAGATAATGAACATATTCATCATCTTATTTAGATGGCTTTTTAAAAAAAATTCTTTCATTACTTTGAAAGAAAAGGGCCTTTCTGATAAGAAATTAGCTGTTGATGTTCTTGAGGATCCCTCATATGTAATGAGTCACTTCCCTTTTACCAATTGATAAAGGTAAGCTTTTCTTTCTTTCTTTCTTTCTTTCTTTCTTTCTTTCTTTCTTTCTTTCTTTCTTTCTAAAATTATTTTATTTAGTCCATCTACTGCAAGGGATTCTGAGGCAGGGCCACCACTGGCCCCAGCCCCAGTTCCTAGCTACCCCTATCCCAAAGCCCACTCCTTCAGCAAGACTGGCCTGCACTTGCTCATCAGCAATGTCTCAGTTCCTTCTACTGCCCTGTGGCCAGCAAGGGACTCTGAGACAGGGCAACCACTGGCCCCAACCCAAGCTCCAGCTAGCTTCCCCCATCCCACACCTTCAGCAAGGTAGACAGTTTTTTTTTCCTCTTCTTTCTTTTGCTGATTTCCTACTCATCCTTGCCCCACAGACTGGCCTCTGCTTGTTCACCAGCAGAGTCCCAGTTCCATCTACTGCCCCATGGCAAAATCGCAAGTGCAGGCACGACTTTTTCTTTATTCTCTTTTATATTTTCTTCTCTCTTACATTGTCCTCTCCTCCTCACCCTCCACCCTCCCAGAGGGAATAAACAGATCTAGAATCACAGTTCTGAAATACGCTAGTATCGTAAGGTTCCCTGGGATCCTTTCTTTTACTGAACCACCTGTGAAAAAGGAGATACTGCTCTTCAGACACCTGAATAGAATACTCCTCTGGAGACCACATTGCTAAACACAAGAGAATAGAGACTTTGGCACCTATCAGTCCACAGCAAAAGGGAAACACACTTGCTTCTAGCCGAAGAAACATTCTCCCAAGAGGTATTCAAACGTGAATACATCTCCCAATGGCTAGACATAGAAGAAGAGTCTCCAGTCTGAATAAAGCAGGAAATATGTCTCCATCAAAAGAACACAATAACTCCCCTCCATCTCTTGAAAAAACAGAAGATGTTACCAAAATGTCAGAGAAAGAATTTAGAACATTCATGGTGGCAAACTTCTATGAGTTGGAACAGATGTGAAAGAAGATACGGACACTCTAAGAAAGAATCAGATGGAACTATTATAGATGAAGTCTGTAATACAGAAAATCAAAAACTCTCTTGAAAGTATAGGAAGTCCTTCCACGATATGAAAGAAGAAATGGAGACTCAAAGAATCAGGTGGAATTATTAGAGAGGAAGTCTGTAATACAGGAAATAAAAAACTCTGTTAAAGTATTAAAATTCAGTTAGACCATGCTGAAGATCAAATCTCTGAATAGGAAATAAAACCTCTGACCTAGAAAGAAAACAGCAAAAAGATAAAATAACAACAACAACAAAAAAACGAGGATAATATATGAGAAATACTAAATTCCATTAGATGCCCAAACATCTGAATAATTGGTATCCCAGAAGGTGAAGAAATAAGGGCATGGAGAATCTATCCCATGAAATCCTGGCAGAAAATTTCCTAAGTCTAGACAGGCACTCAAACATCCAGACCCAAGAAATACAAAGGACCCCAAATAGAATCATCCCCAGAAGGAAGATCTTCCCCAAAGCAGATCTTAGCGAGACTGGCAAAGACCACAGATAAAGACAAGATACCAAAACTGGCAAGAGAAAAATGACAAGTGACTTACAAAGGTCATCCCATCAGGCTAACACTGGACCTCTCAATGGAAACAATGCAAGCAAGGAATGAATGGGAAGACGTATTGAAAGTGTTAAGAGAGAAACAATTTCGATAGACACAGCGCCGGGGCAAGTGAGAGCTGGATGGGCACTGGGCGACTCTGTGCCTCACGGAGGAAAGATAACTAAACATGGTCAAAGGAGATTCTAAGAAGCCGAGAGGCAAAATGTCATCATATGCATTCTTTGTGCAAACTTGCTGGAAGGAGCACAAGAAGAAGCACCCAGATGCTTCAGTCAACTTCTCAGAGTTTTCTAAGGAGTGCTCAGAGAGGTGGAAGACCATGTCTGCTAAAGAGAAAGGAAAGTTTGAAGATATGGCAAAGGCGGACAAGGCCTGTTATGAAAGAGAAATGAAAACCCATATCCCTCCTAAAGGGGAAACAAAAAAGAAGTTCAAGGATCCCAATGCACCCAAGAGGCCTCCTTCAGCCTTTTTCTTGTTCTGTTCTGAATATCGCCCCAAAATCAAAGGAGAACATCCTGGCCTATCCATTGTTGATGTTGCAAAGAAATTGGGAGAGATGTGGAATAACGCTGCTGCAGATGATAAACAGCCTTATGTAAATAAGGCTGCTAAGCTGAAGAAAAAATACGAAAAGGATATTGCTGCATACCAAGCCAAAGGAAAGCCTGATGCAGCAAAAAAGGGAGTTGTCAAGGCTGAAAAGAGCAAGAAAAAGAAGGAGGATGAGGAAGATGAAGAGGATAAAGATGAAGAAGAAGATGATGATGAATAAGTTGGTTCCAGCGCAATTTTTTTTCCTTCTCTATAAAGCATTTAACCCCCCTGTACACAACTCACTCCTTTTAAAGAAAAAAATTGAAATGTAAGGCTGTGTAAGATTTGTTTTTAAACTGTACAGTGTCTTTTTTTGTATAGTTAACACACTACCAAATGTGTCTTTAGATAGCCCTGTCCTGGTGTATTTTCAATAGCCACTAATCTTGCCTGGTACAGTATGGGGGTTGTAAATTGGCATGGAAATTTAAAGCAGGTTCTTGTTGGTGCACAGCACAAATTAGTTATATATGGGGATGGTAGTTTTTTCATCTTCAGTTGTCTCTGATGCAGCTTATACAAAATAATTGTTGTTCTGTTAACTAAATACCACTCTGTAATTGCAAAAAAAAAAAAGTTGCAGCTTTTTTGTTGACATTCTGAATGCTTCTAAGTAAATACAATTTTTTTATTAAAAAAGAGAAACAATTTCAACCAAGATTATTATATCCTGCAAGATTATTCTTCATATGGGAAAAAAAGTTTAAAATCTTTTCAGACAAACAAAACCTGAAAGAATTTGTCAACACCAGACCAGCTCTTCAAGAAGCCCTTAAGAGAGTACTGTTCCAGAAAAACTAAAGAATGAATAGCCAGAAATAAAGGAATAAAAGGCAACCAAGACAATGGCCAGCCTAAATGTTGGGACAAGTCTGGTACTATCGATAATAACATTGAATGTGAATGAATTAAATTCTCCAATCAAGAGACACAGACAGACTGAATGGATAAAAACCAGAAACCCTCGATCTGTTGCTTACAGGAAACCCACCTCATGGATAAAGACATACATAGACTGAAAGTGAAGAGTTGGAAAAAGGTTTTTTATGCGAATGGGAACCCAAAATGAGCTGGAGTCTTGATACTAATTTTTGACAAAATAGCCTTTAACACAAAAACTGTTCCAAGAGACAAAGAAGGGCACTATATTGTAGTAAAACGGTCAATTGATCAAGAAGATATAATGCTTATAAATATCTGTGCATCTGACACAGGTGCACCCAAATATGTGAAGGAAAGACTGTTAGATATAAAAGTAGAGATTGACTGCAGCACACTAATTGTTGGAGACCTCAACACACCACTATCTCCTCTGGACAGATGATCTAGACAAAAAATAAGTAATGAGATAAAGGATCTAAATGATACCATAAATCAAATGGACTTAACAGATATCTATAGAACTTTCCATCCAAAAACCATGAGATACTCTTTTTTCTCACCCCCACATGGAACTTTTTCAAATATTGACCACATGAAAGGGCACAAGGCAAGCCTGTACAGATTCAAGGACATAGAAACTATACCCAGCATCTTCTCTGATCATGATGGAATTAAACTTGATCTTAATTTCAAGAGAAATCCTCAAAAATACTCAAATACATGGAAACTGAATAACCTACTCTTGAATGACTTTACAACTACTGAAGAAATAAAGACTGAAATCACAAGATTCAAGGAAGTCAGTGACAATGAGAACACGAGTGTTTCCATAATCTTTGGGACACTGCTAAAGCAGTCATAAGAGAGAAGTTCATAGCAATTAGCGCACTTAAGAGGAAGACAGAAAGAAGGCAAATGAATCACCTAACATCGTGCCTCAGAGAACTGGAAAAGCAACAGCAAAAAACTCCAGGAGAAAGGAAATAATAAAGATACGAGCAGAAATAAGTGAAATAGGAAATAAATGAACTATATAGAAAATAAATGAAAATAAAACCTGGTTCTTTGAAAAGATAAACAAAATTGATACATCACTAGGGAGACTTATTAAGAAGAAGAGAGAAAGGAACCAGGTGAATCAAATCTGCAATGAAGCAGGCAATATTACAACAAACAGCAGAAATACAAAACATCATTAGAGGATACTATAAACAACTATATGCCAAGAAACAAGACAATCTGGATGAGATGGACAAATTCCTGCGCACATATAATTTATCAAGATTGAGCCAGTAGGATATAGAAAGTCTGAATAGGCCCATAACAAGCCAGAAGATTGAATCAGTAATAAATAACCTCCCAACAAAGAAAAGCCCTGGCCCTGATGGCTTCACCTCTGAATTCTACAAAACTTTCAAAGAAGAGTTAACCTCCACTCTGCTCAAGTTATTTCTAAAGATCCAAAAGGGTGAATCTCTCCCTAATTCATTCTATGAAACCTCTATCACCCTTATCCTTAAAGCAGATAAGGACAGGACAAGGAAGGAAAACTATAGACCAATATCTCTAATGAATATAGACGTAAAGCTTTTCAACAAGAAACTAGTAAATAGTATCCAACAACTTACAAAAAAGATTATACATCATGATCAGGTACGCTTGATTCCAGGAATGCAAGGTTGGTTCAACATATGCAAAACCATAAATGTCATCCACCATATTAACAAGAAAAAAGATAAAAACCATATGATCATATCAGTTGAAGCAGAAAAAGCATTTGATAAGATACAACATCCCTTTATGATCAAGACTCTCAGCACTATCAGCATAGAAGGGTCATTTCTCAACAGAAGACTCTCAGCAATATCAGCATAGAAGGGTCATTTCTTTTTCGCTATAGGGCGTGTGTGCTTGCCAGACAGAGAGAGACATAGAGACAGAAAGCGAGAAATCACCCCCAAGGGGGGATGGTCACGCCGCAATCCCTTCTCCTCCATTCTCCTCTCGGGATCTTGGACACGCACATACACGAGCCTGGCGTGAGTTTTAAGCCACCGGGTCCGGGACACGAACCGCGGTTGACTACGTGGGAGTCCAGCGACATAGCCATTATGCTAACTGCTGGTTCCCTAGAAGGGTCATTTCTCAACACAATAAAAAATATCTATGAAAAACCCATAGGAAACATCATCCTCAATGGAGAAAAGCTGAAAGCACTTCCTCTAAAAACAGGTACAAGACAAAAATGCCCACTTTCTCCACTCCTTTTCAATATAGTACTGGAAGTCCTTGCCAACGCAATCAGAAAAGAGGGAAAAAATAAAAGACATTCAAATAGGAAAAGAAGAGGTGAAATTCTCTCTCTTTGCAGATGACATAATAATATACATAGGAGACCCAATGGTTTCCATGAAAAAATTCCTGGAAGTAATACATGAATACAGTAAAGTTACAGGATACAAAGTCAACATATAGAAATTGATAGCATTTCTATATATGAACAATAGGCAGACTGAGATAGAACTGAAAACAGCAATTCCATTTACCATAGCCAGAAAAAGTGTAAACTTAGTGTAAAAAAAGTGTATACTTAGGAATAAATCTAACCAAAGAAGTTAAAGACCTCCACAAGGAAAACTACAAGAAGCTAAAAAAAGAAACTGCAAATAACACAAAAAAGTGGAAGAACATCCCATGTTCCTGGATTGGAAGAATTAATATAATTAAATGGCAATTCTACCCAAATTAATCTACATATTTAATGTAATTCCAGTCAAAGTACCAGACACATTCTTCACAGATCTAGAAAAGACAATCATAACATTTGTCTGGAATCATAAAAGACCCCATATTGCCAAAGCAATCCTACACAGGAAGAGTGGAGTGGGTGGCATCTCACTCCCTGACCCAAAAATATACTACAAAGCTGTGGTAATTAAAATAGCATGGTACTGTCACAGAAACGAACTGGTAGGCCAATGGAATAGGATAGAGCCCCCAGAAATAAATTCCCAAACACACAGTCAACTGATTTTTAACAAGGGGTACCAGTCAAACCAGTGGAAAAGGAAAACCTCTTCAGCAAATGGTGCTGGAAAAACTGTATTTCCACTTACAGAAAGATGAATGTGAACACCTACCTCTCACTGTCGACAAAAGTCAACTCATGGTGGATCAAATATCTAAATTTAAGACCTCAAGCTATAAAACTGCTCCTGGAAAACACTGGGGAAACTTTGGGAGACATTGGGATAGGCAAAGACTTTTTAAATAAGACCCCCAAAGCACAGTCAATAATTCCCAAAATAGACAAGTGGGGTTACATCAGACTAAGAAGTTTCTGCATGGCAAAAGACACAGTAATTAGTGTGAATCGACAGCCCTCAATATGGGAAAATATTTTTGTAAACTGTGCATCAGATAAGGGGCTGATAACCAGAATTCACAAGGAACTCAAGCAGCTGTTCCAAAAAAAGATGATCAAACAAATTAAAAGATGGGAGAATGAGTTGAAAAAACCACTCTCTAAAGATGACATTTGAATAGCCAAAAGGCATATGAAAAAATGCTCAACATCCCTCATTTTAAGGGAAATGCAGATCAAAACAACACTGAGAGACCACCTACCCCCAGTGAGAATGACTAAGATTAAAAAAAAAAAAAATGATAAGGGCTGGCAGGGGTGTGGTGAAAGGGGAACTCTCTTACACTGCTGGTGGGAATGTAAATTCGTCCAGCCACTGTGGAGAACAATTTGGAGATTCCTCCAAAATCTACTCATAGAACTACCATATGATTCAGAAACACCACTCCTTGGTATCTACCCAAAGGACAGAAAAATTCCTAATGAGAAAAGTGCTTGCACATCGATGTTTACTGCAGCATTATTCACAATTGCTAAGACATGGAACCAACCCAAATGCCCAAGAACAGATGAGTGGATTGAAAATCTGTGGCACATATACTCTATGGAATACTATTCAGCCATAAAAAAACAACCCTCTGGCTTTTGACAGAAAGCCGATGAATATGGAAGATTTACTGCTGAGTGAAGCAAGCCAGGCTATGAAGGAGAGACATTGTATGTCCCCACTTAATATATACCAAGTGTCCGCCCTCTATAACTGAAACTGATTGACTAAAGGATATAGAAACACAGTAAATGATTGTGAATACCAGATATAGTGTGGATGAAAGAGTAGAGTCTGAGGAAGGATATTTAGAAGAAAAATAGAGAGGAATAGCATTAATGGGACAAAGAAATATGATATTTATTGAAGATAATTTTATGATATTATCAACTGGACAAGGGAGAAATATACACATGTTGCAAAATTCACTTTGTAAGCTAAATAACGTGATTGAATTTATAAAAGAACATGAAAAAAAGAATTGTTTTATTTAACTTTTTTTTTTTTTTTTTTTTTTTTTTTTTTTTAATTTGACCAGTGAGGGACAAAGTGAGAGAGCGAGAGAATAAGCCACCAGGTTTGGGACTCAAACTGCAGTTGGCCATGTGGGAGTCCAGCACCCTTAACTACCATGACACCTGCTAGCCCCAAAGACAAGCTTTTTGAGTAGGGTCTTCCAGGAAATCAGACAGATTATAAAATGACTCCTCTTAGAGAGGACTCAGAAGTCCTGAAAACATTGATTCTGATGTTTCCCCAGTTTTGTTTTATTTTATTTTTACCAAGGAGTTAACTTTTAGAAGCCCTTTCTCTGCCATTTTTACTGACATGGTAAATAGGTAAATAGTCTTAAAAAATTGAATGTTTCAATTGTTTGCTTCTAGTATGTAGAATAAAAACATCAAAACCTAAGTTATAAATTTCCCAAAATGAGTGAAAAAAAACCTGTAGATTGAAATGCCAAGAAAAATGGAAAAAATCCTAAAAATAAATGAAGAGATATATTGTCTTTTGGGAATAACTCCTTTCATACTTAAAACACATTATTCCATGGGGGTATCCTAATTACCATCTGACCACAGGTCTATACTATCTAAAATCAATTTATTAATATACTTCTTAGAATTTTTATGTCTGTATTCATGAGGGATAATATTTCAAATAAATGTAGTTGTCTTTATTTGTAATCTTTTTTTTTTTTCGGTCTATTTTTGGTATCAGTGTAATGGTGACCTTATAAAATCAGCCAAGAAGTTTTATTTTAGAAAATAATTGGTATCAGAATGGTATTATTTATTTCATGAATATTTTGATAGAATTAATGAGTAAAGACTTCTGGGCTTAAAGTTTCCTTTGAGGGAATATGCTTAAGATAATAAATTCATGGGGCCAGTGGATGCCTGGTAATTAAGGTGTTGGCTTCCCATGTGACTGACTAGTTTGAGTCCTGGATTTGTTGGCTTGCTTTCTCACTTTCCCTCTGTCTGTTTCTGTCTGTCTCTGTGTCTCTCTCTCTCTCTGTTGAGTGCATGTGCCCTGTTGCAAATTAAAAGAAAAAGATAAAATTAAATGAATAATTCTTAAAACATATAATAAATTCAAATTTTTTGTATTTTATTCTATATATAAGTTTACTTCCATGAGCTATTTACATTTTCTGTTATCATGCATTTCTTTTTTTTATTTTTTTTTTTGGAGAGGTTTTCACTATAGGGTGCGTGCGCTTGCCAGACAGACAGAGAGAGATATAGAGACAGAAAGCGAGAAATCACCCCCCAGGGGGGATGGTCACGCCACAATCCCTTCTCCTCCATTCTCCTCTCGGGATCTTGGGCACGCACGCACACGTGCCCGGCGTGAGTTTTAAGCCACTGGGTCCGGGACGCGAACCGCGGTCAACTACGTGGGAGTCCAGTGACATAGCCATTACGCTAACTGCTGGTTCCCTCATGCATTTCTTTTAATAATACATTTTCAAATAACTTATTTTACCTAAGTTGTCCCATTATTTGGCCTATGTTGTTCATAATATCCCTTTATTATTAATGTTTGATTATTATTAATGTTGAAGTAACCCTCTGAATCCCTACTTATTCATTCCTGATATTGTTAATTCATATTTTCTCTCTCTTATAATAAGTTTATATTTCTTTCCAAGGAACCAGCTATGTTTTTATTAATTTTCTGTAATATTTTTTCATTTCCTGTTTTATTGATTTCTTTTATTTATAGTATTTCTTTTATTTTTTTGTTTTCTTTTCTTTTTATAGTTCTTAAGGTGGAAACAATCATTTTTACACCTTTTTCCTTTTCTATTATTTAAAACTATACAACTTTCCTATATGTCTGACTTAACTATATTCCAGAAGTTTTGATATGTTGTGTGTTTATTATAATTTACCATATAAAAATTCAAAATCTTATTTATCTGGTAATTTTCTTAACTCAGGTTACTTAGAAGTATATTATTTAATTTCCAAAAATTTGAAGACTTTTTGATATATTCTAATTCAATTGTCTTATACACAGGAAACATACCCTGTTGTCAATCTTTTAAATATATTGAAACTGGGGCCAGGTGGTGCCATGGTGGTTAAGGCACTATACTCCCACATGGCCAGTTATGGTTTGAGTCCCAGACCTGGTGCCTTGCTTTCTCACTTTCTCTTTCTCTCTCTCTGTTTGTCCTTCTCTGGTGAGCACATGTGCTCATAGCAAATTAAATAATAATAATAAAATAATAACAATAATAGTAATAAATAAAATAAAACAAAGAATTCTTTAAAAATATATTGGAATTTATTTTATGTCCTATAATACGACCTATTTCGATTAATATTCCATATGCACTTCACTACAGTATGTATTCCACCATTTTTTTTTTTTTTTTTTTTTTTGAGAGGGAGATTTTTGCTATGGGGCACATGTGCTCACCCAAGATACAGAAAGGAGAAATCACCCCCCTCCCAGGGAGGATGACCATGCCACAATCCCTTCCCCTCTATTCTTTTTTGGTACTTTGGGCACACACGCACATGTGCCTGGCGTTAGTTTTATGGCACCAGGTTCAGGACTTGAGCCGTGGTCAACTATGGTAGTCTAGCATTGTAACCATTATGCCATCTGCTGGCCCCTGTATTACACCGTCAGCAAGTTCAAAGTTGTGCAGGTGCCATTTAGGCCAAGTTAATTGATAGAGTATTTCAAGTCTTCTATATCTTTACTGGTTTTCTGTATACTTCTGTTAACTATGAAAGAGTAATATTAAATCTACTACTATTATTTAAATTTTTTCTTTTTTTTTTGGTTTAATCAGATTTTACTTCATGTATTTTGAAGCTCTTCTATTAAGTTTACACATTTGGATTTGGCAGATGGGGTGGGGTGAAGGGTGCTGGACTCCCATGTGGCCGACCGTGGTTCCAGTTCTGGACCTGGCAGGTTGCTTTCTCATTTTCCCTCTTTCCCTCTCATTCGTTGTCTCTCTCTCTCTCTTACTCTGACCCTCTCAAATTAAAAAAATAAGTGAATAAAGTTAAATAATAAAATAATTCTTTAAAACTATTTACACATTTAAGATCATTATGTTTTATTATGAAATGCCAGACTTTGCCATAGGGCATATGCATTTGCTGGAGAGAGACACAGAGAGGGAAAGGAGAAATCTCCCTCAAGGGGAATGGCCACACCACAATCCCTTTTCCTTCATTCTCCTCTCTGGATTTTGGGTATACACACATACCTGGCATGATATTCAACCATGGTCAGTCATGGGGGAGTACAGTGACTTTAACCACCATGCCATCTGCTGGCCTTGCCATGCTGCTTTCTTATGAAAGTAGCAAGTGTTTTCAAACTTCCTCAAATTTCAAATTTTTCAATGCTTTTTGTCCTTGCTTTTATCTTTTTAAATCTGTTAATCTAGAGAATTATAAGAACAGTATTCCTATAATAATTTTGAACCATCTCTGTACTGTGGGTAATGTCTATTTAATCATGACATATCATGACATATTATTCTTTTTTTTCCTAATAAAAAATGTATTTACTGGGACCAGCAGTTAGCGTAATGGCTATGTCTCTGGACTCCCATGTAGCCAACCGTGGTTTGAGTCCTGGACCCGGTGGCTTAAACTCATGCCGGGCGCGTGTGCGTGCGTGCCCAAGATCTCAAGAGGAGAATGGAGGAGAAGGGATTGTGGCGTGGCCATCCCCTCTGGGGGGTGATTTCTCGCTTTCCATCTCTCTGTCTCTGTCTGTCTGGTGAGCGCACGTGCCCTATAGCAAAAACCTCTCCAAAAAAAATGTATTTACTTAGGAGCATGCAGAATGTCAACAAAACAGCTACAACTTCTTTTTCCCCTTAATTACAGTGTGGTGGTGTTAGAAGAACAACAATTATTTCGTATAAGTTGTACCAGGGACAACTGAAGATGAAAAAACTACCATCCCATATATAACTAATTTGTGCTGTGCACCAACAAGAACCTGCTTTAAATTTCCGTGCCAATTTACAACACTCATCCTATACCGGGCAAGGTTAGTGACTACTGAAAATACCACCAGGACAGGGCTATCTAAAGAAACATTTGGTAGTGTGTTAAATATACAAGAAACAACACTGTACAGTTTAAAAATAATTCTTACACAGCCTTACATTTCAATTTCTTTCTTTAAAAGGAGTGAGTTGTGTACAGGGGGGTTAAATGCTTTATAGACAAGGGAAAAAAAGCTGTGCTAGAACCAACTTATTCATCATCTTCTTCTTCATCTTCATCCTCTTCATCTTCCTCTTCTTCCTCATCTTCTTTATCTTCCTTGTCTTCCTCCTGCTCCTTTTCTTGATCTTTTCAGCCTTGACAGGCTCCCCTTTTGGCTGCACCAGGCTTTCCACTAGCTCAGTATGCAGCAATATCCTTTCCGTATTTTCCCTTCAGCTTAGCAGTATTCTTTTCATAAGGCTGTTCACCATCTGCAGCAGTATTACTCCACAACTCTACCAATTTCTTTGCAACATCACCATTGGATAGGCCAGGATGTTCTCCTTTGATTTTTAGGCGATATTCAGAACAGAACAAGAGAAAGGCCAAAGGAGGTCTCTTGGGTGAATTGCAATCCTTGAACTTCTTTTTTGTTTCCCCTTTAAGGATATAGGTTTTCATTTCTCTTTCGTAACAGGCCTTGTTTGCCTTTATCATGTCTTCAAGCTTTCCTTTCTCCTAACAGACATGGTCTTCCACCTCTCTGGGTACTTCTTAGAAAACTCTGAGAAGTTGACGGAAGCATCGGGGTGCTTCTTCTTGTGCTCCTCCCGGCAAGGTTGCACAAAGAATGCATATGAAGACATTTTGCCTCTCAGCTTCTTAGGATCCCCTTTGCCCATGTTTAGTTATCTTTCCTCCGCGAGGCAGAGTCGCCCAGTGCCCGTCTGGCTCTCACCTGCCCTGGTGCTGTCTCTATGGAGCTCAATGTACTGCAATGGCTGTGAGAGCGGGAGCCAGACAGCCTCCTCCACATATTATTCACATATTATTCTTTTAATAAACTTTTTTTTCCTTTTTTTTTTTGGAGAGGTTTTTGCTCTAGGGCGCATGCGCTCGCCAGACAGACATGAGAGACAGAAAGCAAGAAATCACCCCCCAGTGGGTATGGCCACGCTGCGGTCCCTTCTCTTCTATTCTCCTTTCAGGATCTTGTCACGCACGCACACGTACCCGGCGTGAGTTTAAGCCACCAGGTCCGGGACTCGACCCGTGGTTGAGTACGTGGGAGTCCAGCAACACAGCCATTACACTAACTGCTGGTCCCAATAAACTTTTTTTTTTTTTTTTTTAGGTTTTTACCATATGGCATGTGCACTCACTGGAGAGAAACAGAGAAATTGTGTCAGAGAAAGTGAGAAATCACTCCCCACTGGGGTGATGGCCACACTGCAATCTTTTCTGCATTCTCCTCTTGCATACACACTCAGAGTGATTTCTCAAGACACCAGATCAGGGACTTGAACCATGGTTGACCATGTTGGAGTTCAGTGCCTTAACTACCATGCTACCTGCTGGCCCATAAACTTTTGAATTCAAATTTGCTAATGTATTATTCTGTATTGGAAAGTTTTCATCATTTTTATGGGTTCTGTAACAGTTTTTTTTTTTTTTCTTTTTAGAGCAATTTTTGCTATAGGGCATGTGCACTTGCAGAGGAGAGACAGAGAGAGAAAAGGCAAGAAATCACCCCCCTGTTGGGGGATGGCCATGCTACAATCTCTTCTTCTCCATTCTCCTTTCAGGATTTTGGACATGCATGCACATGTGCCCAGCATAAGTTTCAAGCCTCTGGGTCTGGGAATCAAACTGATGTTGGCCCTGTGGGAGTCCAGTGACATAACCTTTTTGCCATCTACTGGTCCCCATAACAATTGGGTTTTTTTTGTTCATTTATTTCTTTCACAAACAAGAGAGAGATAAACAGGGGATAATAACAGAGAGAGTACCCCCATCTTGGTCCTGATGCTGTATCCACCACCAGCCTCAGCCATCACTAGATTATGGGGATGAATATGCCTGACATATTCAGAGAAGTCTCTGCATGCCAACCCAGAACCATCTTATGTGGTTAAGGTTCACTGTGGCATTGTACTATGGCACCACTGTCCAGAATTAGACTGAGTTTTAGGGCTTCCTACTTTGCCATTCTGGGTAACAATCAGTCCTGGTATTTTTAATATATATATATTTTTTTAAGAATTATTTTTATTTTTATTCTGTTTATTACTATATATTTTTTAAATTTGACCAGAGAGAGAGGGAAAGTCAGAAAGCAAGCCACCATTTCTGGGACTGGAACCATGGTTGACCATATGTGAGTCCAATACCTCAACCACCATGCCATCTTCTGGCCTCGATGTTATATATATTTTTGAAGATAGTGATTTCTTTTGTTTTATGAAACATTTACTTTAGTTTAACTCAGAGTCAAAATGTGAGGTCTGGCTTTGGCACAGCTGTAATGCACTGGTTCCAAGAACCTAGATCTCACATGATGAACACAGTTCGAATCACCAGCCTGGCCCACATGAAATACACTGGACATAGATGCAAGTGCTCAAAATCTGATGGGCTGAAGGACTGGAAGAAGGGGATCAGAGTGTGACCAAACCTTATGTATGGCATTCATCTCTTCTGTTTCGTTTTGTTTTGTTTGTTTTGTTTTGTTTTGTTTTGGAGAGGTTTTTGCTGTAGGGCACTTGCACTGGCCAGAGAGACAGAGAGAGACAGAGAGATAGAAAGCGAGAAATCACTCCCCAGGGAGGATGGCCACGCCGCAATCCCTTCTCCTCCATTCTCCTCTCAGGATCTTGGGCACACACGCACATGCACCTAGCATGAGTTTAAGCCACCGGATCCAGGACTTGAACTGCGGTTGGCTATATGAGAGTTCAGCGACATAGCCATTACGTTAACTGCTGGTCCTTCATTTTGTTTTCTTGAACCGCACAGTCAACTACGTGGGATCCAGTGCCTTAACAGCCACACTACCTGCTGGCCTCTTGAGATACACATCTATTTTAAAGCTTTATTATTATGTGCATACACATTTCTTGATGAATTGACCTTTCTATCTTATTGTAACACCCTCTTAAACAATCTTTGCTTTGAAATACCTTTGTTCTAATATTAGTATCACTTTTCTTTATTTTAGTTATCATTAGCATGGTGTGTATTTTAGGTACCATCATTTTTAATGTAATTACAGTAATATATTTAAAGTAGATTTCTTGTTTAACATATATTTTGAGTTTATATAACCTGACAATAGTTACTTTTAAAATAGAATGTCAGCTTTAACTATGTTTAAAATTATTATTGATATGGTTAAATTTATATTATTAATAGCTATTTGTTTTTTAATAGTCCTTTCCATTTTTTGATCTTGTCTTTTTTTCTGTTACTTCTTTGGATTAGCACTTTTATGATTCAAATATATGAGTGCATTTTAGCCTATGACTTTGTAGAAATTATGCTTCTTTTTTTTTTTCAAGAAAAGCAGTTAATTTTAATAAATCAAAGAAATGCTAAGGAACATTGCTTAAAACTTAAAGTGAGGAAACAGATTAGGATTCTGTACATGAACCTATCAACAGTTCAAGACAAGACAAAAATCCTTAAACCTGGAAAGCAAAGCCTAGAAGAAAATAAGCAATGTTTTAAGTCAAAATTCATAAAATGCTACGTAATTTATCTTCTGTTCTGGTTTGATCTTCCCTATTAAATTCTGAGATATAATATTCAATTTCAGACTTGTCCCTACAATTCAGTTGGCCATTTTCTTTGTGTGTGTGTGTTTTTTTTTTTTTTCTTCTTTTTTTGGAGAGGTTTTTTTTTTTTTTTTTTTTTTCCGCTATAGGGCGTGTGCGCTCGCCAGACAGACAGAGACATAGAGACAGAAAGCGAGAAATCACCCCCCAGGGGGGATGGTCACGCCGCAATCCCTTCTCCTCCATTCTCCTCTCGGGATCTTGGGCACGCACGCACACGCGCCCGGCGTGAGTTGTAAGCCACCGGGTCCGAGACGCGAACCGCGGTCGACTACGTGGGAGTCCAGCGACATAGCCATTACGCTAACTGCTGGTTCCCGCCATTTTCTTTGTTTTTAAACTCTTATTTCTGTGTGTCTGTATTTAATTTTCCTGGTATAACACTCCCTTCAGAACTTCTTGGAGATCTGGTCTGGTGTTGGTAAATTCTTTCAGGTTTTGTTTATCAGAGAATGTTTTTGTGTTTTCTTCCCATATGAAAGATAACCTTGCCAGCACAATATTCTTGGTTTAAATTGCTTTTTCCTTAACACTGAATATATTTTCCCATTCTTTCCTCGCTCACATTGTTTCTGATGAGAGATCTGCTGTTATCCTGATGGGATATCCTTTGTAAGTAACTTGCTATTGTTCTCTTGCCGATGTTAGTATCTTGTCTTTGTCTGTGGTTTTGGTCAATCTGGCTAATAATGTGTCTTAGAGAAGATCTTCTTGGGCTGATTCTATTTGGGGTCCTTTTTACTTCTTGGGACTGGATCTTTGAGTGCCTCTCTAGGTTTGGAGAGTTTTCTTGCAGGATTTCATGAAATGGATTATCAATGGCCTTATGAGTCTCTTTGCTTTCTGGGATACCAATTATATGGATGTTTGGACATTTTATGGTATCTAGTATTTCTCATATATTACTCTCAATTTCTTGGGCAATTTTCTCAGTCTTTGCGGTGGATTTTTCCAGGCCAGAAATTTTTTCTTCTACGTCTGAGATTCTGTTTTCTGTATGATCAAGTCTGCTTTTAATACTTTCAAGGGAGATTTTGACTTCCTGTATTATAGCCTTCATCTCTAACAGGTCCCTTTGATTCTTTTTTAAAGTGTGTAATTCCTCTTAAATCTTGCAATAATTTTCCTGGAACTCATCAGCTCCTTTCTCCTGCCTCTTCTGCAGTTCATTGCCTCTCTTCTTTTCCATCTCTGTTAGCTTTGTCATTATGAGTATTCTAAATTCTTTATCAGACATTTCCATGATTTCCATTGAACTGTCTGTGGATGAAGAGGAGTTATTCTTTTCCTTTGGAAGAGAGGTATTTTTTTGCTTTCCCATATTTCTTGTGGCCTGTGGTGACTTCTAGTCATCTGATGGATGGTGTGTTTCTTCCTAATTCTTAAAGTTCAATCTGAATGTTCAGAGCATACGGAAGGAGGTGATCTGGAATCTCTTTTCCATTCCGTTTTTATCCCTTTGTGTAGCAGATTCAGTGTATATTGAGGAATATGTTAACCCTAATAGTATTTGGATGTTTGGCTATGGTTCCCTTAGATCTGTCAAGAAACACAGAGAATGTAGGTTGAGGAGCAGAGTGATGAGATAAAAGAAAAAGAAAAGGAAACAGAGAGAGAGAAATTTTAATTTCCATGTATTTGTGTATTTTTGAGGATTTTTCCTGAAGTTAATATCAATTTTAATTCTGTCATGGTCAGAAAAGATGCTGGATATAGTTTCTATGCTTTTGGATATGTAAAGGCTTGATTTGTGCCCTATTCAAATGGTCAGTCTTTGAAAAGGTTCCAAGTGGGGATAAGAAAAAATATATTTTGTGGTTTAGGGTGGAAAGTTCTATAGATGTCTGTCAAGTCAATTTGATTTATGGTATTGTTTAGGTCCTGTATCTCTTTGCTTATTTTTTGTCTAGAAGAGCTTTCTAAAACAGATTAATGGGGTATTGAGATCCCCAACAATTATAGTGTTGCAACTGATCTCTCCTTTTAGATCTAGCAGTTTTTTCTTAATATAATAGGGCACTCCTGAGTTGGATGCATAAATATTTTTAAGTGTTAAGTCTTTATGGTGAATTAGCCCTTTTACTACTATATAATGCTCTTCTTTGTCTCTTCTTACAGTTTTTGCCTTAAAGCCTATTTTGTCTGAAATCAGTATTATGACTACAGCCATTTTTTGATTTTTATTTGCATGGAATACCTTTTTCTAGCTCTTCACTTTTAGTGTATGAATGTCTTTACCCATGAGATATGTTTCTTGTAGGCAACAGATAGAGGGTTTCTGCTTTTTTATACATTCAGCCAGTCTGTGTCCTGATTAGAGAATTTAATCCATTAACATTCAATGTTATTACTGATATTTCTGGACTTGTTCCTATCATTCACTTAGCCATTTTCATGGTGGTGTTTTGTTCTCTTATTTCTGCCTGTCTGACTTAGTTTTCCAGGTATAGCACTCCCTTCAGAACTTCTTGAAGAGCTGGTCTGGAGTTGGTAAATTCTTTCATGTTTTGTTTATCTGAGAATATTTTTATCTTTTCTTCCCATATGAAGGATAATCTTGCCAGGTATAGTAATCTTTGCTGAAATTGTTCTTCCTTTAACACTTTGAATATATTTTCCTGTTCTTTCCTTGCCTGCCTTTTTTTCCAATGTGAGGTCATGTTAACCTGATGAGATAACCTTTGTAACTTGGTGTTTCTCTATTGCCAATTTTTGTATATTGTCTTTGTCTGTCGTTTTGGTCAATCTGGCTATCATGTGCTTTGGAGAAGATCTTCTTGGGTTGATTTTGTGTGGGGTCCTTTGTATTTCTTGGGTCTAGATTTTTGAATGCCTCTCAAGGTTTAGAATGTTTTCTTCCAGGATCTTATGGAATAGATTATTAGTGCCCTTATTATTTTCTTAACCTTCTGAGATATTAATTATCCAGATTTTGGGGCACTTAATGGAATCTAGTATTTCTCATGTATTGTTCTCATTCTTCTTCATTATTTTCTCATTCTTTTTGATAATTTTTTCTAGGTCAGAGGTTTTGTCTTTTATATTTGATATTCAGTCTTCTGTGTGAGCTAATCTGATTTTAATACTGTTGAGGGAGATTTTTATTTTCTATATTACAGTCTTTATCGCTACCAATTCTTTTTTTTTTTTTTTTTTGGAGAGCTGTTTATTTATTTATTTTTTGCTATAGGGCACATGTGCTTGCCAGACAGACAAACAGAGACAGAGAGACAGAAAGTGAGAAATCACCCCCGAGGGAGGATGGCCACGCCGCAATCCCCTCTCCTCCATTCTCCTCTTGGGATCTTGGGCATGCACACACACGCACCTGGCGTGAGTTTAAGCCACCGGGTCCGGGACTCGAACCGCAGTCGACTACATGGGAGTCCAACGACATAGCCATTATGCTAACTGCTGGTCCCTCTCTGATTTTTTTTATGGTGTCTATTACTTCTTTCAAATCATTAAAGGACTTCCTCATCTTCTGGAGCTCATTGTCTCTTTTCTATTGTATCTTCTGGAGTTTATTGTCTCTTTTTCTCTTGCATCTCATTTAGTTTTGTCACTGTAAATATTCTGAATTGTCATCTAACATTTCTATGAGTTCCATAATATTGTCTGTGGATGATGAGGTATTGGTTTTCTCTTGGGGGGAGAGATATTTTCTTGGTTTCTCATATTGCTTATGTCTCTATGATGGACATAAGGTGAATTATATGTTTCTTTCTATATTCTTCAAGTTAATTCTGTGTGTTCAAAG
The DNA here is from genome assembly GCA_026018925.1 of Tupaia tana. Lineage (NCBI taxonomy): Eukaryota > Metazoa > Chordata > Mammalia > Scandentia > Tupaiidae > Tupaia > Tupaia tana. Next base: position 44,317,334 of record JAKSZU010000020.1, on the reverse strand, counting down.
GTGAGCAGGAGGAGCTGATCCGTGCTCTCCCTGTTGGTCTACCTCCCTGATGCTCACCCAGCACCCTGCACTGTTGTCTCTGGACTTGGATGATTCAAAGTCCTCCCAGTTTCTAGAAAATAGGAGCACCCTGGGCTGAGCTGTTGAACTTCAGTTGAGGAAGAGAGAAGTGATTGTGTGGCATATGTTGTGCATCGCACGCTTCAGTGAATGCTGAGGTCTGAAAATTTAGAGGCAAGTAGCAGGGGATGAGCCTCATTCTCTCTTTAGCTCATTCTCCCTGCTGCTCATTGCAGCCAGACCATGTCGCTGGGGTGGATGTCCCAATGGTGTGGGGAGTGGGAAAGGAGGGCTTCTCCATGTCCCAATGAACACACCTGCTCCTAATGAACACACCTGCTGGATTTATGAACTTAGAAGTTTTGCTTCAAGGTGACATACAGGCTGAGGAATTGGGCCAAAGATACTGGTGATGATATTTTAGTAACATCTAATAAATAATATTCCTTTATTTTTTCCCATCTTCTGGGCTGTTTTATTCAGATAAACAGTCTGGAAGTGACACAGCCATATTGCTACTGTGAGCGAATTTGGCCTTAGGATAAAGCTGATATCACGCAAGCCAAGAAAACCAAAAAAAGAATGAAAAGCTGCATTCTCGGGGAAATATTTCAGCCAGTGAATTCAAGAATTCTGACTTACCATGAGACATCTAGTACATGAGTCTATAAAACCCTCAGTTTTATGGGAGCTTAATTGAATTTGCTTTGTGTTGCTTGCAAAATTTTGTATGTCATCTGATACAGAGGTAAGGAAGGAATTTAGGTTAATAGAATAAGTTAAATGGTACATAAATTTGAAAGAGCTGATCTGAGAAGTTGAAACTAGGATTGCAGCATAGGACAAGAACTAAGACAAAATGGGGAGAGTTTGGAATTAGGAGGAACAAGAGCCAAGAGACTGTCTGAGTTGAGGGACTGTTTTTGAGGGTAGGAGAAAGAAACTAACCAACCTAAATCAGAGTTTCTGGATGTTTTTGCTATACAGATTGGGATCAAGGAAAGTACCTCAATATCATTACCTTTAGCTATGAAAGTCAGAATTTTCTGCATATGAATGCAGACTACAAAATCTAAAGACTGAGTTGTTATTAAAAATGTGTTAACAAATATTCAACATTGCACTTATATACCAGTATATTACATTATACCACATAAATGTGTACAATTATGACTTGTCAATTAAAAATAATATTAATAAAAGTATATTAAGCCTTGTGCTTCCCCTGACAAGAATGAACTGCTATTGGAATTGCTTTCCCATCATAAATAAGAGGATCAAACAACTATTTTCAGATATTAGACAACAGACAGCAAAGAACTGTGATACCTAACAGGGAAACAAATGAGGTAGGGCTTATGAAAACACCACTTTTTTTTTTTTTTCCCTAGTGGTAGCTTCTAGACCACAGTGCAGGGAGGAAAAACCAAAGTTCATCCTTATAATCGTCTTGCACTGAATTAATAGACCAACGTTCAGGAAAATGGAGACAGCTAGACTCTGTGGGGGAGAGTATTGGAGAAAAGGAGGCTGCACTGAGAGAGAACTCCAGAGGTCAGTGGAGGGAGCCCCTCAAATTTTTGTTGACTATTGATATGGGCTTATGTGGAGAAAACTCACTGAGGCTAAGAAAAGAGGAATCAGAAAGCAATAGACCAAATAATTCCTGGGATTCCCAAAGTTTGGGAATAATTTGTGTTTTTATAGGTCTGAGCAGTGAGAACTCTTAATACATATGACTTTGAGTAGTGTCCTCAGAAGTGTCATACCTTAATAATGAGTCTAAATTAGTTCTAGAATAAAGACCTCTCAATTACCCATAATATAGAATAAATATAAACCTCAAAAATGATCATTTTCAAGTTATTGGGTCAAAGTCATGGTGTATTTTTCTATTAAAAAATATGTCATGACTTTTCCAACAATCCAATATTTAACTGTGTTCCTAAGCAGACTCCAACACTCTAAAGGTAAACAACATCCAGCACCCTATAAAACTGCAAGTTTTTAATTTATAAAAATCACAACATCTGACATTGAATCAAAATTTATCAAGTATAAAAATAAGTGGAAAAATAGACACATAAAGAAGAGTAAACATTGTTGATAGAGACATTCCCATATGCTCAAGGATGAGGCTGGCAGGTGGCATGGTGGTTAAGGACGCTGGACTCCCATGGTCGACCACGGTTCAAGTCCCAGACCTGGTGGCTTGCTTTCTCACTTTTCCTCTCTCTCTCACTCTGTCCCTCTCTGGTTAAATTAAATAAATAAATAAATTTAAATATAATTTTTTGAGAGGTTTTTGCTATAGGGTGCATATGCTCGCCAGCCAGAGCCAGAGAGACAGAGAGCAAGAAATCACCCCACAGGGGGGATGGCCACGTCGTAATCCCTTCTTCTCCATTCTCCTCTCGGGATCTTGGGCACACACGCACATGCGCCCGGCGTGAGGTTTTTTTTTCTTTTTTTGGAAAGGTTTTTGCTAAAGGGTACGTGTGCTTGCAGAGAGACAGAAAGCAAGAAATCACCCCCCAGGGGGGATGGTCACGCCACAATCCCTTCTCCTCCATTCTCCTCTCAGGATCTTGGGCACGCACGCACACGCACCCGGCGTGAGTTTTAAGCCACTGGGTCCAGGATGCGAACCACGGTCTACTACATGGGAGTCCAGCGACATAGCCATTATGCTAACTACTGGTCCCTTAAATAAAATAATTCTTTAAAAAGTAAATAACTATGCTCAAGGATATAAAAGAAAATATAAATATGATGAAGAGAGAAATCACAGCTATAAAAGATCCAAATGAAATTTCTAGACATGAAAAATACAATGTCTGAAATTAAAAAGTACACTGAATGAGCTTCTACTTAAGATGTGGTGATCTGAAAAGAACAAGATTCTCACTCAGTCAAACTATGAGCATAAAATTGTGCAATTTTCAAATCATAAGTTTTCTTGAGTCCATGAAAGAACTGTCCCCTGTCCCCTGCTCAATCTTTTTATATAAAGTGAAAACTTTGAGAGAGAAGCCTAAAACCTTGTACTGTCAGGGGCTAGGCGAAGATCGCCTACTTCCAAAAATGGGCAGAAAGAAGATTTGAGAGATAATGACCAAAAACTTCCCAGATTTGATAAAAACATTAATGAAAACCAGGCAGTATCCTGTTCTGCCTAAAATCTTTCCCATGAATACCAAAAGGAAGTAAAAAAAAAAAAGAATTTGTGGATGGATGTGTCTCCTGTTGCACAGTAAAACGTCTTTTGGAGGAGAAGTGGGACACACATTGTATTAGCTTTATCATAGCTTGAGGGGAAAAGGTTTATTTGACTGCCAAAAAAAAGTAGGTAAAAAGATAAGGTAAAAAGTAGGTAAAAGTAGGTAAAAAGGCTGGCCCCATAGTGCTGAGGTTAAGTTCTATGTATTGGGAACCAGATCCTACATGGCCAACTGCAGTTCAAAATCTGACCTGAAAGGCTTGAAAAATACACGAAGTGTATGGATGTGCATACCCAAAATCCTGACAGGAAGAAGAAATGGAGGAAAAATATTATAGCATAACCATTGGAGAGTGATTTCTCTCTCTCTTTCTCTCTTTCTCTCTCTCTCTCTCTCTCTCTCTCTCTCTCTCTCTCTCTCTCTGTCTTTCCCTCTCTCTATCTCTCTCTGGAGAGTACACAGACCCTCTGGCAATAAAAATGTTTTTTAAAAAGATAACACCTAAAACCTGAATAAGTTCTTAAAGGCTGACTGAGTTAATTGAAAATAATTTAGAGCTCCAGATTTAAGAGGAGACTACATTTATCCACAAAATTTTTTTGGGGGGAGGTGCTCTTTTTGGTACTCAGATTTTAGACAGGATGGGATACTGACTGTTTTTCATGAAATTTTTTAAAATCAAATTTGGGAAGTTTTTGGCCATTGTCTCTTCAAATCTTCATTCTAGTCCTCTCCAGAAGGAGGAGATCTTTGCCTGGGCCTTATCTGTGGGAGGGTTTTTGGCTCCTCTCCCAGCAGTGGAAGATTTTTGCTTGATATGAGCGGACGGAACAGGGAGCAGGAGCCAGCAATTTGGACTGAGATAGAGGTGGAACCAAGCTCTCACTGCTTTCCTCAAAGCCTGAATGAGAAACAAAGGAAACTTGGATTCTGATTCTGCAAGGCACCTAGATGTAAAGGAACAGGCTGATGTGAAAAAGAATATCAGCTTACTGGAACATAATTTACCTAGCACAGCATTCACCCTTTTAAAGGGTATAACTTAGTGTCTTTCAAACTGCCAAGACCAGGACCCAGACCCAAACCATGGTCAGCTATGTGGCATTTGGTCTCCTCTACCACTAGGCTATGGGCTAGCTCTGTTTGCCCTTTCAATATTACAAATTTGTCCCCACAGAGCCAACTTCTGAAGAACCCACCATTCTCTATTCTGTCCAGGTCTGACTTCTTCCTTCCTTTTCTGAGATTCATGTTGTTGATACTCTATCATGCTTCAAGCCTATACAAGATAGGATGGAAGGTAGTCTAGTAGTTATGACCCTTTTGTTAACAATACTTTAATATTCCACTCTATTCTAAGCCCTTTAAGCCAGTCTGACACATGCACATGCTCAATCATCAAACTATGTCAAGCTTCTGATATGTGGAGACTATTCTCAGTAATCTTCTTGCCCCTTTCTTCCTGATTTCTGTATTATTATTCTGA